>JAXRJS010000053.1:1362500-1697500 GCA_037127375.1 Dione juno
TTGGGGATGCCATCCAATCCAGGTGCTTTGTTATTTCCTATCCTTTTACAGGCATCCATTATGTACGTATGTACGTATGTACGTATGTACGTATGTACGTATGTACGTATGTACGTATGTACGTATGTATGTATGTTATGTGATAATTGTTTTATGAAATAAAATCTTGATATTCGAGATATTTTAAATTATAATCTCTTACTGGACTGATCGCGTGTACTTTTGTATGGTAAATTCTTTTCCCATGAACACAGACTACTGTTAAGTTCGAAACGTCTGGTTTCCAAACAATTTATGCAATTAATACGGTTGAAGAGCTCCATTTAAAATATTTGATATGTTCTTTTATATATTTTGGTACAAATTTTTAAGAAATGGATGTAGATTTTTAGGATTACTTTTTACGGACCTAGTGGTGAAACATGTAACAGCGTGATAACTAAGTAAATGAAATTTCAAAAGTCAATATTAAAAGCTGCAGTTCCATAAGTCATTATTTAACTTATTATTAATACTTACGCAGTCATTTCACTATATATATATAATATATATATATATATATATATATATATATATATATATATATATATATATATATATATATATTTATATATATATATGTAACGTTATGATGACGTCACATAACCTTACTTAACCATAACACATTTAGCGAGTAACAATAAAATTCAAATTAAAATGAAAAAATTATTCAAAACCTCAGAGTGTACATTAAAACAAATGTTATACGACGCATGTAATTTTAATTATTCCACCATTAAAGAAGATATGCTTAAGAAAATAATAATAATTGCTTGCCTTCGGCTTACCTAAGATATTCAATTTGGTATTTTTCCAGGCTCTTAATTCTACTCGTCCTTTCACCTCGTCCACTGTCATTAATCTCTTCATACATGCTCTCCGGGGTCCTCATGCTTGTTACGTGATGTTCCATCAGTATCTTCAACGCTGTGTTTTCGAAGGTCAACTGAGGTCTCCTCACATCTTACCACTCACTTTTGCTTCATACGTTTACGTTCTTCTTCATTCTCACTAGATTTATAATTACTTGAATTCCGTTGGTAAGCGAGGAATAGTATTGCGAAAATTGGTTAATATCATGTTATATGACAAATACGACACGAAGCTGATAATTTAAATACGACTAAAGCTATATATATATATATATATATATATATATATATATATATATATATATATATATATATATATATATATATATATATATATATATATATATATATATATATATATATATATATATATATATATATATAAAAGCAAACGTAAAAGTAGTACTAAATACTAAATTTAAAAATTTACCAATACTTGGTATTTAACGACACTTGTCGGTTGACATTGCATGTTGCCTCTTGCGGGTATCCAAAGTCATGCACACTATTATGATCATATTTGGAGTTGAAAACAATTACAATTAAAAACAATTGAAATTCGTGATCCAATGGCATAAGTTCACGTTTTTTTTATTTCATTCATAATTTTCAGTCAAAGACAGGAAAGACAGGACCTTGAGATACGTCACTCTCGTCTCAACTCTTGTATCACTCAATATACCAATATTATAGCATTACATCTGCAGTCATTAATTATTTTTTTTCTCAATCTGGTAGACATAGTGTAGCGCTAAATACGTAGCTTCAATATGGAAAATGGAGGGTTTTATCACTAATATTACCTGTCAAAACCTAACGTTAAAAATACATTTTTAAAATTATATTCAACTGGCGATCTTATCAATCTGGGCACAAATATATAAATTAATAATTAACTTAATAAAATCTTGAACAATTGTAAAAAAAAAGGTAAAGGTCCATAATAATTACATACAAAGTGCATTCTGAGTGTCCGACCTTGCACTGAATCTATGCATCCTTAATCTCAGTGTTTTTTGCTCTGATGGTATCTGCATCCGGCGATTGTACGTCTGAACTCTTGTTTTTGTTCATTATTTTCATTTTTATATGTACATACGTATATTTTTTTGTAATATTATTAAATAAAAATAAATTCACCCAATTGCTATATATATGCCATGCTATACAAATTGTGATGCAGTTAGTTTTATATATTGAAGATATTTTCATTTAGACTGTGTGATTTTTGATTTGAAATTGGAATTGATCTTGGATTTCCACCGTACCAGAAATATGACGGAAACATGTGAAAATAAAAAAGGTATTTACGTTCATTAAAAAAATTTCTACCAGAAAAGAGGCATTATACATCCAAAATATACAATAAATTAGCTTTTACTTGGAATTATATATGACCAATGACACACTGTAAGCGCCCGAGATAAATCTGCTGGCTGCTGTTCTTGAGATAAGAGCTTTATAATATTAACATAGATTTGAACCAACACCCGTCACACATTAAAAATAACGAAACACAGTTAAAAATAACAATAGCCTGCAAAAAGCAGTTAACATCTATTTCATTTCTCATATAGCGTGATCCAATAATTCGAGCTGTCAAAAACTTGAAATCCATTTAGATGCGCACACGCATCGATCAAGCTCATCCGTTCACCATGAAAGGATTGTTACACTGTTTATTTATCGATTTGACATAGTGTTGTTTAATGTTTTTTTGTATTGCGAATTTAAAATTGATACGTGAGAATGTATGTGGTATTGGAAAGCATCGAATTCGTATATTCGTTTGGGGCATAGATTTAGAATTTTTATTTAATTGTCTTAGTAAAATGTGTTGAAATTACATGTTGTAATTGCTTTTCTAAAGCTGGTGATTATTTTTCATAATAAGTGCAGCTAAAGTAAATATAGGGACAAAACACTCTGGTTTTAATTTTTGTTCATATTAAGATGTATGATAAAATAAGTCCAGTGTCAAGTAATAAATCAAGATATATTCGTTGAGAAATTAGCCGTAGTGGAATACTTAATTTTTTTTGTTACTTGTATTTCTTTCTTTTTTTATGTAATGCAATGCTTTTAAGTTATCATTTATAATGTAATAAGACAAAGTGTAGCGTTGAATTCTGTAAAAAAAATATGTAAAATAAGATATTTAACTAGATCCTGACGTACAAAGAAAAAAAAGATAAATTCTTTTTGGCGGAACTCAACGCCGCGATATGTCTTAGCAGACCGGAAACTGTCGATAATTATTTATTATAGATGTAATATTGCATATATTTACGTAAATAATATTATATTGCGTAGAATAAATGTAATGTCTTTTTTTATTGTTAAGAAACTACCAGAGCGTTTCCAATAATGATAATTCGTCACGTTAATATTACTTTATGTCGCATTTTATATGACGTTAGACAATTACTAGAGGCTCTCAAGTATTTAAATTCTAATATTTTTATTTTAGTATTATTATTATTTTATATTATTTTTATATTATTTTAAAATATCATAATTCAGGTAAGACGAATATAGCATATATATTTTTTCTTTTAAATGGACTTTAGTAAGCATTTTTAAATTAGAAGCTACCAGCTCAGAAAGCAGTTCTGTTGTGAGAAGTGACCTTGTAATTAATCAATCTGTGTAAATTCATTACTATGTCTATAAAAATGTCAATATTTAAAAACCATAATTTTACTTTCCTCCCGTTTAAATACAGATAAAATTTTTATTTGACAGATTATTAATTACAAATTGCGTCAAAATTATATATGAACTTAAAATCCTCTAACATTGTTATTTACAAATGACCTGTTGCTTTAATGATTCATGAAGGACGTAAGTTTATTGCTTCCAAAAACAAATACATACTAAGTACATATAGCATGCATCTTTTTCTAATATATATATATATATATATATATATATATATATATATATATATATATATATATATATATATATATATATATATATGAAACAAACCATAACGCTAACGTGGTGTGGGGTAATGGGTGTAGGTTCGATTCCCCTCTCTTTTTTATTTGAAAGACTAGGCAAACGAGCGTTCAGGTCACCTGCTGGCAAGTAATGACGCTCACGACCCCGTGTAACATCTAGATGTTACAGGTGCGTTGCCTGACTTTAAGGTTGAAGACGTAGACGTTTAGTAAGAGGTAGACGGGCTTTTTGAAGGTACCTATGTCGTATCGACCTAGAAACACTGCCGACGGCAGGCTATTCCACAGTTGTATCGAGGATTATCAATTATTTTCATTTTACTCTGATAATAAAACAAATGAATGCTGCGTTGAGTTCTGCCACTCATTATTTAATGTCTCAATATGTGGTTGCGTCTGCTTACCTTTCTACATGCGGGATACAGCGTGAAATCACAATTTTTTTAAGCAAATTTAACTTATTGATTAATAAAATTTTCATCATTGCACAATAAGTTACTTTTAAGAAGGCTGAAGGTCAAAAACTCTATCTAGAGACAGTATTATTCTAATAATTAATTTGTTTAACTATTTTAATTGAAAAAAATCAATAACCATATTTATATATGTATTATGTTATTCACACTGTATAATAAAGTAGACGTTTCAATACAATTTTAATAAGACCCAGGTCAATTATTTTGTATGCATTCATAAATGATAAATAATGATTATATTGAAAATCGAAATCATTGTAAATGTTGCCATACAAACATACATACATACATACACTTGTGTATGTATGAACAATGTATCAATAAAAGTGTAGTAACAAGATGTTACAAAATATGTAAACATAGGGTTTGAAATTCTGAACATTTTCGTTACATTTCTTGGACATTTCAAAAATATATGATCATATTTATCGCTAAGATAGTTAAAATTATATTAAATAGATATTGTGTAATGTCTCCAAACAAAGTAGATGATTATTAGAGCTCGAAGCTGCTGGTTGTAGGGTGGAAACGATCGTCGAGGAGATCAAGGAGATGAGAATGAATGAAGCCTATACTCGTATACTCTATAGCTGCGAGCATCGTGCGGCTTAAACGAACGACAATTTCTCATATGAAGATAGAAGGTATCTAGGTATCTAGGTATGGGTCGATTGGAAATTATTTCTAAAACATCACCTGCTCCTTGTAAAAATAAACATCGGTACGCTGAACTTGAATAAAAAATATTTTACTGTGTAATAGTGTGTTTTATTTCAATGGCTCAATTAAGTAGCGTGATGCTCTTTAATATAGAAGTTCAAATATTAACCCGTATATTTTCCAAATACGTTACGTTTTAACCGTCAAAAAACATACATCTCTATAGACGAAGTTCGCGCGTAAGCATTACTAATTGGTTTAAATCAAATGCGGCTTAACATTTAAAAGCCATTATATTCTGAGCCGTTCCCTACTTAACACTATAGAGAATCCCTTAAAAACTAATCAGGATTAAGGGTCTAGTTAAAGTAGATACGATTATAAATAGTCTGATATTTTTTCCATTCCACTTTTGTTAGTTGCATCCAAAATTGAAACGTCATAGAGATATATTGAGCGGCAGATATAAATAAGCAATGGCGGCGTGATGAAAGCTCATAATCTTGTTCGTCATGTCTACTGCGCATGCGCATATGGATGCATTTTGGAAGGGAGTGACTTAGATTATGGCCATTTTTTTAAATTAAATTCCTATCGAATTGCTGGTGTATTTTATCTATATATTATATCTAATTCGCTTATTCTAAAATATATGTTGCGTTCAATTTTCTACCTTCCATGAATGCTTTATGCAAAGAACCTTAAGCTAATTCAATAAAAAAAATTGCCAAAATTATACAAAAAGTACTTAAAACTAAGTATCTTAAAACGTTCAAAAACGTCACAAATTAATCATTTCATATAATAAATGATAAATTTTAAACTAAAACGTAAAATAAAGCACGGATTCCCAAGTTATCGTACTTTGTACGTGTACATGTATTCCAGCCCAGTAGCTCAATAGGCTAATACGATCGTGCGCGAGTAACTCGGGAGCGCCGGGATTAGTTTAACAAGTGCGCTAACGTTATAGACAGCACTGTTATCATTTTCATTTGCTTTCTTACATAATAATAATCTAATTTTGTAGATTAATTATTTTATCTATATGATATAATCATAGCAGCTTACAGTATCTACTATATTCATTTTGTGGTTTTTCTAAAGTATACACTTACATGGTCCTAACATGGTTTGGTTCGTCTGTTTGTATGTCTGTCGATAAAGACCACTTTTCTCAGGAACAAAATAAAATATTCTGCATTTAGCATAGTAGGCAGACAAAATTAGTTAGTGATTAGACGACGTTCTCTGCTTTTCACTCGAATTCGAAATCGAGAAATCAAAAAATTCAATAGCACACTTCGTCTTACCAGAGCAAAGAAATGAAAATAATTAATTCTTTAGTGAAAATTAAGCCCACGATCATTGTGTACAGACAGCCAGCAGTCAGATATATTTCGTTGTAACATAGTCACGTTGCAACAGCAAGTACTAGCTACGATGAATCAAACGCCCGCCATATATAAGGTACCTACATAGAATGTGTTTTAAATAAAATGACCATTGACAGTGTTAGTTTTATTGTACGATTACTTTGCATTGGTTGAGTGCCAGGGGAAATTCCTATGACAGTACACGGATATCGATGTATGAGACATACATAAATTTGACAAGCGGTATTTGTACCTATTACAGTACGAAACATTAAAAAAGTTGCAGTTTAAAGCTGCATAAGCTTTTTACATTTAATGAATAAAAATTTAAAGAGGAGATTTTTTTATAAGAAATTCTGTATAATAAAGATTTACTTTACTTCACAATTAACAAAGAGGACCGTCGTGGCGCAGAGATACAGCGTCTGCCTTTAACCGTGACAGTTTGTGCGTTCGATTCCCACTCGTGAAAAATGAATTATTTTAATTTTTTTTGCTCAGGCAATAAGGTAAAGCAAGGCATTGAGCTACGCCACTCAACACGCAATGTCTCAAAAGGCGGAAAGTGGAAGCGTGTAAAGTAGCAGAACTTGATGCCGCATTTTGCTTAATACAAACCTTAATACTATATTCTACATCATTTTTATAAGATAGTGCCTAGAAAACAATAATCAAAATAAAAAACAAACAGCTCTACGAAAAGCTGTAAAAGCTCAATCAAAATTAAATTTATACAGATAACCGCTACGACGTACTCCAAAGTCCGTTATTCTCATTCATAACAACCCCATATGGATTCGAACCCGCATCTGATCCCTATCTGGCATTCGTGATGTCGCATAAAATAATGATATAAGAGACTGTGCTTTCCTATACGTATGTAAGTGAGTATTATACAAGCGTGCGACTTTGGACTATTAGATTTTTGTTTCTCTTGGACTTATTTATTGATTGAGCTTTCTTTCAAACTATAGATTTTATTAACAAATAATTTAAAATGTCATATATATTTACCAGAAAATTCACGTTATAAAATTATTTTAAAAGCCTAACTTTTGTATTGACTAGCATTTGACAAAAAAATTTGAAAAGTTTTAAATAAATTAAAACTTACTTTTTTTTATGTTACCTTGGATTATTGAAATATATCAATAATAAAAATCATTCTAGATTAAAAAGAAATAGGTAGATAGATACATAACAAGAATCTGTAGTGACGTAAATAAGTTAACGTAGATTATATATAATATAAATCAATGAATACAGTTATATATTGTATAAAATATATACCACGTGTAAAATAGCAAAGGGAGCTACCATAACATTCCTAGATAACAAGATTAAAAAGTTAAAAAATTCGAATAACCACCAAAAGGTGCGAAATGTCATTCAAAAAACACCCGACAGTTACAGATCACAACCCTATTTATTATAAACATATTAAGATATAATCTGTGACAAAAAAAAAGCCATTCTTTATTCTATAATCCTCCTTTACAATACTATCAAATTGATGTCGAGCTATTATCACATTTGTGTGGGTAATGGCCGCCTTGTGACTTTAAAAGGGGTTGATCAAATCAATGTTGCCATTTAATTTTTGAATGAATTATTTTATATTTATAATATTTATGTATGTATGTTTGTATTTAACCTTAAAACAGGAGGGAAGTGAGATATTTTAAGTATAATTTTCAAGCAGTAACAGATTGAAGTTTAATACAATTTATACTAGTCGTATATAATTGAAATTATCTAATATCAATTTTTTTATAAATCGAATGGAGATAGATGTATGGAGCACAAATACTCTATAATTAATGTGGCAGGTGAGTTTTTTTTTGTTATATTTCATTCGAAAAACGTCTATGTTATATTTTACTTATTTTTATATCAATATTTATATAATTTCGTCCTACTTATTTAGTAAAGGAACACACCGTTTTTCACTTTCCATCCGACTTTGAAACATTGAGTCTCAAGTAACGGAATAAAACGTAATGCTTTATCATCTCAGGGCAGAGAAATCAATGTAAATAAATTAAAACAATAAATATGTGATATTGTCAGTCACCTATAAGGCACGAGTAATGTATATTTTTATATACTTCTATCATACAAGTACATTTACAGTGTAAGAATTAAATATAAAGATAATAAATGAAAATTTATCTTCCATTTAGTGTATATAAATCCGACGAACAAAAGGCGGTGAATAGTTCACGCGTATCCGGTTTAACTTTGAACAATGCTAAGTGGTAATAAGCAAATACGATTATTTCTCAAATATGTTGAGTTTACTTAAAAAAATATTTTTCTTAAGTGATAAAAATACTGGATTACAGATAAATTTGCTAATGTGAGCTTTTTGTATTCATTTAAGTACGCGTAAACGTTACGTTGCACGTAATTTTGTTGTATTTGATTAATATATATATATATATATATATATATATATATATATATATATATATATATATATATATATATATATATATATATATATATATATATATATATTTTATTTTACGCTTTATTTCTCATATAGCATACTAGGAAGAGAATAAGAAATTCCGTTTTCCGCTTTTAGGTAAAATTCCATGCATATAGCACATTGGGCAGAGAGAATATAGTGTTAAGACACTTCGTTACCCGTTTTCTCCGCAATTTTTAAGACATAACGTATTTAGTGGAGGAACTCAACTTTGTCTTGTCATCAGAGCGAGTAAACAATATTTACTATCTCAAATAGAAATCGATCCCATAACCGTCCCATCCACAGTCATACGCTGTGGCGCTACTCCGCAAAAAAATCTGTAACGTATTATTTTCATAAAAAGATATAAAAATCGTTTTAGTTATTTAATCCAGAACTAGGGGAATTTCATATAGCGATATGTTTCAGTTAGATTAGTTTAGATATCGGTGCTGAAATTGTGCCGAAATAAGTTACTGTTGATGCTAGTCATGAGGATTATTAATTTAAATCTCACAATTATATCATTAACTGGATATTTAATAAACTATTTCATTTTAATATCAATTTTAATTTTTGTTTGCACTAATTTGACAAAATATACATCGGAAACATATTAAGAAAATAAGCATATATAAAAATTTTGACACAGTTCGAAAATAACATTGAGATAGTAAATTGATTACTGTTTTTTACAGTTGTAAAATCTCTAATTTTTTTTCCTTTCATTAGAGGAGAAGAAAGAGAAGAGAATAAATAATAACAAAGGATGCGATCAGTTTATGAAATTTATTATAAACCTAACATATTGTTAAAAATAGATAGAGATAGACAAGATATGATGGAAAACCGCAAGACATAGCTAGTCAAATATATAATATAAAGATCTCTAGATCTTAAAATAAGCTAAAAAAACGTCTAACTAGAATCAAAACAGACAATAGTATACGCTCACACGTCAACAGCCTTGTGCCCCTTACAAACAATGAACAGATAAGAGGCAATTACTGTGCACCGATTTGGCGTTAAATTCCCTGAGATCCTGAGCACGCGCCGAAACTATTGAGATAATTTAAAAAAAATCATATCAAAATGTATAATTTAGTTCCAGTTCTAAGGCGTCGTGGTGTTGCAGCGTCGGATTGTAAACGCGACGGTTGAGGGTTCGATTCCCACTCGGTGGAATGAGGAGGAATTTTTTTTGTAAAAAAAAGATATAATCGTAGATATATTTGTTTTTTTTATATCATTCTTTGGTTCATCAACAGAAACTTCTTTTAATTTCTCTTTTTAAGTTTCTCACTGTATTCCGTATTTAGCAGAATGGGCAGAGGTCAAGACACGTCGACTAGACTACGTCAGTTTTAAAAGCTTCTTCTCTACATATATTTATAGTATAAGTTCATACGTACACCATTCTGGAATTATATATGAAGCTTATATTAAAGCTTACTTATCGTGGTACATTATGAATGAATGGCACTTTGGAATATGTACAAATATCTTTTAAGCATTCTGATATGTTTTTCTACTATTACCTTATTTCAAGCATGTTTCAAATCCAAATAAAAATATATATGTTAATTTACGAAACTGAACGTCGTGCTTATTCTACCACACATGTCCAAGCTTTGATATATCATATTCAATTTAATATAATATAAACTGACAAATATAGCTAAAAATTTAATAAGCAATTTTAACGAAACAATCTACTATAAAAATACAACTAAAAATCTTCAACCTTTTGACTCAAGAGCTTAAACACGTCCCGTCCTTAGCATTATCGCCTCCATTTACATTCTACGCTCGATGTGCAGGGCTAGGTGTTTCCAGATAACATCTAGGAACCCGCGGTCATCTCCGATCGCCGGATTCCTTTCACGCAGAATTTTAGCCCATGTTTGATTTAACACCAATTATAGACTTCCTAGTCCCTGGATTAATATCGTGATTTGTTTGCCTATTCGTCGATTTACGATAAGGACGTTATACTGTCTAAGAATACTTAGGTGTATAAATAAATATTATTTTTTATCGTGTGTACAGTTGTTTTGTAAGAAAGTGAATAGGATTCTATTGGCTAATACAAATAATGTGTTAGGCCTGGAAATTAGAAGTTATCACATATGTGAAAGAAGTAATTACATCAAAATTTATGTTGTAAAAAAACATAACTTTATCTTATATCCCGTAAATAGCCCAGCTAGGTCGTAGTGTTAAGAAACTGTGTTCGTTCAATCTATAAGCTATTGAGTGATGATCCTGAATACAACGCCACGTTTTATCTTTTTACTATAAAGAAAAATTTTAATTAATTTCCCCAAGTGAGAATCGAACCAACAACCGTCGCGTTTTCAGTCAAGGCGCTCTGTTGCCATTATGCCAGGCTGAAACTAATATTCAATAAGTATAAGAACTAGTAACAATTCCAAATACGCAAAATGAAAAAAAAATGCAAAACGTCCAATAGTAAAACAATAGCATTTAGACATTAGCCTATGAAAATTAAGTGCTTTAAATAAAATATCAAATACGTAATATATCATTAACAGGAACAATAACAATAATTAAGAGCCGTTAAACAAATTCACGCTACGAGCATATTAAATTTTATTATTTATTGTACAGTAAATATGTTCGAATAAATGAAACATAAGTAAACTCACGCAGAACAGTGGTTGAATATTACGAAACTGGAAACAACATCATTAATTCTAATATTGACTAATTTGTAATATATTACATATTATTACTAGTTGGTGCATACCACTTCGATTGCGTTTTGCTATTAACATTTAACCTCTAAGAGTTCCATATGAGATATTCTGGACCTTTGATTTTTATAGGTCTTTGGGAAGCGATCATCATGCTGAGCAACTTCGACTAAGGCGCCATTTTCATATTTTTTATAGTTTAGCTCAAAATAAGTTATAACCTATCACCTTTCCGGTAATAATAGCTACAAAATAAAAAAAAAGTTTTATTTAAATCCGTCCAGAGATGTGCGTGTACAAACATTCAGTTCTACCTATTTTAATATATTAAATAGATTACATATGCGAAAACGCAATATGTGAACATATATCAAACACAAACAAATTAATAAGCATAAATATAATTGTACGAAGTTGTAAGTGGACGCAGCTTAGCGACTTGAAGGACACCTATTTCCCAATACATTTTACCGCTGACAATAATCAATAAAATGCATAGGAATGGCTATAATTGACTGTGTTGTCCAGAGACATGCATGAGGGTCGAGCTATTGTGTGTTTTTTCCACATTTTCACAGTGAAGGGACTGTGTGAACTATGGCACGTCAAGGTCAACTTTGTCAAAGGCTGAAACAAAAACAATTCCTTTGAACTTCTTTTACAGTCCTATTGTCTGTGCATAAAGTATATATTTCTTTATAGTAAAATTTGTTTTAAATATACTTGCATACATCATTTTTGTTCTACAAGTTTCTAGTTGGAGGCAATTTTTTATGTGGAGATGACTAGCAAAGGTCAAATATAGTTAGAGCAAAAAAAATAAATAAATCAAAAATCTATAGTAATGTTTAAAAAGTTTCTAACACTAGGGAAGAAAATATTGAGAAAATGTAGGAAATACTTAAAACAAAAATAATTCATCTGACCGGATTGAACCTGCAACCGCCAACAGCCCGACGCCCACATCGTCCCATTGCGCCACAATGACATTTTAAAATTATATTACGATTTTTGTCATGATCTCCACTTATGGTAGTTGATCGGTTGAAATTAAATTTGAAAATAAACTTTCTCTATATTATTATAGAAGAGTATCAAAAATATCGACAGTTGAAAATAAATTAATACTGCAAGTTACTGTCGATCGGATAAAAGTATTTTTTGAAATGCCTTGAGCTGAGTTTAACTTCATAAAGCGTCAATAAAACCATGTTTTAAATAGATTTGAGAGAAATCAAAAGGATGAGCAGTATATTCACTGTTACCAAGGTAAAATTAAATAACTTTACTACAGTCAGGAACGTATCAAACGTCAAACACTTTATTACTATACTCTAAAGGCGCTATTCAATTTGTGATGCAGCTGTTAAACGCAGTCGTTAGCGAGTATCGTCCATAAAAACCAGTAGTACAATAAGAGATCAAGGCAAGTGGGCGTAATGCGGTTGACGGCGATGTCGGGATTCAGAATAAATAAACGATTTAACATCGTCACTAAGACTCGGTGTAACCCGATACGAGGATATAGACCAGTTCGTGTAATGAGCGCAAAAATTATGACAGCAATATATTATACGATATAATTGGTACAAAAAGTACAGTAAACAGTAAAAGCTATTTTATTGCAAAATATTTATATGAAAAATTATATTTCCTCTATATTAATAATTAAAACGATCGTTTAGATGAACTGTATAAATAAAACGTATTATACGAGTTAAATATACATACACGACACATATAATAGTACATGTGTAAGTATTTTATGAACCTGCTACTAGCGTAATAAATCAGTTATACCTTAGACACCTGCTAATATAAAAACACATTGAAATAAGTAATATTCTTTTAATTTAATAGAATTAACCATATAAAAGAACACATTTTGGATCCATTTTAACATACTCGTACTTTACATTTTAACATACGTAAGGTAATGAAATGGTATGAAACTTGGCATACCGAAACATTGTATGATAAAAATGAGCTAAAAGTCAATATATTTCAAATAACATATTATAAATATCTTAAATTAAGAAAGTTTATGTAAATCATATCATTTGTCTGAGTAATCTCACACTTCTGTATAAAGTGATGTACGTGTTGCCATGGCAACGCGTCAAAGGCGCGTAATAAGTATAACATGTAAAGGTTATAACTATATGGGGACATCCTCATGTCACTCAATTAGGTTAGAAGCAAATAAATAAACGCCATACAAACGTTAACTTTGAGCTTTAGTAATTATATAACTTAATTACATGTTCTTAGAACTTTTTGTAATATCAAAAAAAAAAATGAAAATATTCTATTTTAGTAAATTCTTCTATTAAAACGGACAAAAATAAGAAGCTAAAAAAATTACAAATATTTATGAAATTTTTATATTCTATTACGCTATAATATTAATACTTTCATACTAGATATAAACTTAACCTTTATTAAAAAAAACTGTCAAAATAAATTTACGTGTGTAACACAAACACGTGTTTATCTTCGATAATCATTCGATCGATACAGAGAATTAGATTTTATATCTCAATAAGCATTCCCTTTAACATTATCATTCTTATTTACTTCCCGCCCAACAAGAGACACTGTGCGGCGTGCGTGCGGCGTAACACAACACCGCGGTGTGTCCAATAAAATGACTTAAAACATTTACTTACAATAATCGAACCCGTAACCTGCGAGGGTATACAAACGCAACCTAATAGTAACACGGTAAGCTCTAAGGTGAAAGCTAACAACTCTAAAAGATATAGAAAACATAATTCAACAGTAAATACAGTAAATTGATTTGTCGCAGCCACCGTGAAGGCATACAAAGCTTCACAATAAATACTAGATGTGACATGATAACGTGAATAATTCCATAAAATATGAATGGTATGGAGTTTCACACGGACGACTAGTTAGAAATAGCTTGGTTAAGCTGACTTATAACTTTGAATATATATATGTATATGTATATATAATGAATAGGTATGTTGTAGAGTGTATGAGCAAGTATCGAATTTGATACTTGCGTGGATCCTGTTTGTATTTATATTTGCATAGCTTTAACGCTTATAACAAGCAGACAGAGATCGTTCGTGTTGAGTGGCGGAATTTAACGCCGCCTTTTAGATAATTGAAGCGGAAATATTAAAATTAGTACTGCACTGGCTTCTAAAAAATCGTTTTTACTATTATTTAGCTATTGATACTGTATTTAGCTATTGATAATGTCACTAACCTACCCTTACTACTATCCTTCAGAATAGCTACTACCCTTCAGAATTCTTGAGAATTTGACATTAAAAAAATATAAAAATAATCTATATACTAAAAATAATCTAATCTATAGAAGCTTTTATTATTTTACAAAAGTGACTATAATAATCATTATTAATTCCTTAACCACAACCTTCCAGTTCCATCATCTATGTGTGCGTGCTAAATTATTTAACATTTTTTTTTTAGGAATTATTTTCATTTTATCGCTTTGGTAACAAGACAAAAGCTCGCTCGGTGTTGAGTTCTGCTACCCAACACACAATTTCTCGAGGCAGAGAGCTGGGAACTCAGCTTCGGGTAAAAATGAATAGAATATAACAAGATGGCTCTAATCACCTCAAACTCTATGGATTCGATGATGATTCGGGCGTCGTGATGATGGATCATGATACTAGCTTGATGGTGATACATCCCTGATACTTATCACATAATCTTCGTGTAGTTGCCAAGTTTATTTTTATATAGGAATTAGGAGTGGGTAATGTTAAGCTTAAAGTTTCTTACATAGTAAGTTAATTATTTAGTTAGTTGATAAGTTAGTTGTTTAGTTAGTTAAGTACTTGGTCAGTAAGTTAGTTAGCGAGTGACAGGTGGCACTTAAAATTAATAATTAAAATAATTTTATATTATAGTAATAATTTCATTAAGATAATAGGTATTATAATTTTAATAAGTTTTTAATGAGTAACGTCGTTTACTAATAATCGTAAAAGTTAACGTGCACAGTCTCTTTATGCTCTATATGCTAGTTTTATAAAGCCAATATAAATATGTATATATATATATATATATATATATATATATATATATATATATATATATATATATATATATATATATATATATATATATATATATATATATATATATATATATATATATATAATTTGTTCGATAATAAAGTATTTAATGAAAGTAAACTTTAGCTTGTTAAAAATAGTTGTGGGACGAAAAGCCCTTCATGGTAATCATGGGTTTGATAACCACTAGAGGGGCTGATACATTTTTAGATTTCACCATCCAAATTAAGAATCTCTAATTACGTAACATAAACGACATTAATTATCAAATACAGACGTCGATTAACATTAAATTAACATTTATTCAATATTACTTTTACTAATTTAACAAAAATAATAACAATTTAACGCCAATTAATATCTCTGAGTGCGACACCACATTATACTTGTTAAAAATAGATAAATAGATAGATATAAAAGATAAAAAAAGGCATTCAACAATCACGGTCAAAGAGCAAGGGCAATAACTAGCATTATCTAATTTAAGTCACTGTACGGGCGACGTGGTCGCATAATTTAATATTAAGCATTATGATACTCGTAGAACAATTGTATCAGACACCAATAAAAAGTCACAATGTTTGATTGTCATGTGAGAACCGTGCCGCGCCTTGACCGGACGGTATAATAGTATATTGTGTGGCGAGATATAAGATTTGTCAAAGCGCATATACGCTTAAATATCTAGAAAAGTGTTGATTTTTTTTAGATATTATTTGTGTGTGTGTTTTATAAGAGGACGTTGTATGCACGTATTTTATCTTAATAGATAAAAATAAATAAGGTTAAATTTTATTATAATGTTCTCGCTCTGGTAACAAAGGCAGAAGCACTGCGTTGAGATCCGCTCAACGGGCCATATTTTGAAGTAAAGTGCTGGGAACAGAGTGTCTTAACACTAGCTTCTCTCTACTTTAAGCGGGATATAACGTGAAGCTAAAAAAAATGATTATATATATGACTTTTTTGTGGGTAGGAGCAAACGAAAAACACCTGTACGAAACAGCTGATTTATTAAATACACAAATAAATGTAATAATACGTGTATTGTTACAATAATATGTATATGTGATAATAATAACCCACCAGCAAGAAGAATCCTATATAATTTACACATTCACTTTAAAGTTCGTCATTTTTTGAAGACATGGAATCAATCAAAGAGTCAATGACTGCACTAACTGACTTATTTACCACAAAAATGAGTGAACTCCAACACGATCTTCACAAGGCAGCATCACCAGTCTCGACATTGACTTTAGCAGCAGAATTCAATCTATTTAAAAGTCTCATTCTTTCACTTCTGAGCACCTTGCAACGTCAGGTTGAGTTTCTCGCAATTGAGATAGATAGGCAGGAGATGAGAAGAACGCGCAAAATTGTACTGTTCCATGGTGTACCAGAACAAAAAGCTGAAGAATTATAGACGAGCATCACCGGGCTAGTAGGTAAACATTTCATGCTACCCAATTTTTCATCCTCTTGCATAAAGACCTCATATCGGTTGGGTGGATCTTCTGATAAGCCTAGGCCCATTGTAGTAAAATTTACTGATGTGTCAACACGGGACATGGTTTGGTACGCAAAAGGTAAATTAAAGGGTAGTGGGATCACTCAGTCTGAATTCCTCAACAAAGACCGTCATGATGCTTTTCTAGAGGCAAGACAGCGATTTGGAGTTGGCAAGTGTTGGTCACGAAATGGATGGATCCACATCATAGGTGCGGATGGATCTCGACATCGCGTTGAAACAAAGGCTGAAGTTATTTCTCTTTCGGGTACCAAAAATAAGTCTCCCGTTGTCCAAAACACCATAACAAAAGCAACCGACAAAGTGATGGTACCGCGTGCCAAAAGATTGGTAAAGAAATAGTATTTATTATTTAGTTCTATTTAATTTTCGTTATTTCCTTTTTTTTCTCATAGTTTACGCTCTCATGTTTTTAATTTTCTTGTGTGATGCTTTTGTTTTCTTTTTTGTTGTTTCAGTATAAAAGCATATGTTATTTAGTATATGTCACCATAAATAAGATCATTACTTTGTTTTTTGAATATTAGTAGTTTTTAGAACATTTGCCTTTAAGACAATTATTTATTTAAAATTTTATCTTCAATATTATGTTTAATCATTGAAATTTGTAACAAAATTGTAACTTGAGAAACACAATTTATTATTTTTGTAGCACAGATTATTAAAGACAAGTGCCACGTTCGGATTCTTGTACTATCTCGTCAATTATGCTTTGGTGATATCTTGTTAATATTATTACTTTTTTTATGTTTTTTTTTTTATTTTTTTTTTTTTTTATTTTAGTTCTTTTTTTGTTTTTAATTTCCTTTATCTTTGTGTATTTTAATTTTTTTTTTTTTAATTCTTTCTTGCAACTGGCGGGTATGTTGAATAACAAACTTTTATTTTTATTATTTAATTTATTTTTTTTTTTATCATATAATTATTGATCTTTTTTTTATCTATATTTATTATTTTAATATTAATTTATAAAATTTATTTATAATTATATATATATATATATATATATATATATATATATATATATATATATATATATATATATATATATATATATATATATATATATATATATATATATATATATATATATATATATATATATATATATATATATATATATATATATATATATATATATAATATATATATATATATATATATATATATATATATATATATATATATATATATATATATATATATATATATATATACATATTTATACACAAAATAATGGCAATTAATAATAGCAATAATGATTCCTTTCTATCCCTATCTTCCAGATCTGAAGGCATTGACAGCATTGAAAGTTTTCATAGCATTCCATCACTCGGCGAAAATCTTGATTTCTATTTCTCGGATGTTCCGAAAAATTTAAACATAGTCCATATCAACGCTCAGAGTATTCCTGTACATTATCCGGATTTGTTGTCAACCTTCACTAGTAAATACATACATGCAATTTTGATATCTGAATCATGGCTTAAACCATGCTTACAGTCTACCTCTTACGCATTACCGGGTTTTCAATTGATTAGAAATGATCGAATGGGACGAGTCGGTGGAGGTGTTGCGATCTACTTGCGTGCTCATATTCCTTTTTCTGTTTTGAATACATCACTAACACAGGGCACCGCATGTGCTGAGCACCTTTTCATTGAAGTTGTTTTACATCATACTAAACTTCTTCTTGGAGTTTTTTATAGTCCTAATCATACAGTTGATTATTTCTCGTCATTTGAAAGCCTGGTAGATCAATTAATACCCTCTTATGAGCATACTTTTATCATGGGGAATTTTAACACTTGCCTTCTTAAAAAAGATTATCGAGCTTCCCGTCTGCAAACTTTAATAAATTCTGCCAATTTAAATATTTTACCCACAGCGCCAACTCATCACTTTCCAAATACTAATCCTTCTCTTCTCGATCTAATGATAGTTTCTTCCATTGACCATGCAGTGAGACATGGTCAGTGTCCTGCACTAGCATTCTCTTATCATGATCTTCTTTATATATCTTACAAAGTGAGACCCCCTAAAGCTAAATCAAGAATTCTTCTCCAGCGCAACTTTGGAGGTATGGATTTGGACCGTTTACGTGAAGATGCTAATGACATTGATTGGTCTATTATTGAAGATGCAAGTACAGTCGATGAGCAAGTAAATATTTTCAATTCTCTCTTAACCAAGCTCTACGATATTCATGCACCAGTGCGACCAGTCAGAATGAAACATCTACCTGCATCGTGGTTTACGGCGGACATTAAAAAACTACAAAACAAGAAAAATATTGCAAAATCTAAATATATCTCTAATGCAAATGAGTCCAATAGAGAGAAATATTTGAGAGCTCGAAATCGTTGCAACAGAGTTTGTAGAGATAGTCAACGACGCCATATCTATAAATCTATAATGGAAGAAGATGATCCAGTCAAAGTCTGGAAGTTTCTCAAAACCCTCGGAGTTGGTAAACTAAACTAAACATATATGTTATTTTGATATTAAAGAGGAGCTTTTGAATAAACTTAAGCGGCTTTAAAATCTTTGCATCAGATTCATATTTGGTGTACGTAAATATGAACACATTTCCGAGTTTCGTAATAAGCTTAAGTGGCTCCCCATTCGCCTTCGCAGGAATACTCACATACTTCATCTTCTCTATTCAGTGCTGTTTAATCCTTCTACTCCTCCATACTTGAAGAAACAATTTAAGTTTCTTCATGACACCCACTCACGTTCCTTACGCTCGAACAGCAACTTCTTGCTTGAAATTCCTCTTCATTCTTCTTCCTTTTTCTCTAATTCCTTTACTATTAAAGCTGCCCGACTATGGAATTCCTTACCTTTTAAAATTAGACGTGCAAAAAGCCTGCACATTTTTAAAAAATTACTTAAAAATTACTATTTAAGCCAGTAATTTTGCCTTTGTGTTATTATAATAATTATTTTAATGATTTGTATGTATAGTGTGTATGTATTGAACTTATTTATATGTATATTATGAATGTATGTATGTATATGAGTATTTTTGTACGCTTGTATTATTTATTTATTCATATTTTATTTATATTTATTTGTATGTTTATGTATATGTTATATTTAATGCACCGCCCATGTTTGTACAACTCCAACATCCAAAGTGGAAGAGGACTCCAACATGGAAGAGATCGCTTTTAGCGATAAGGCCACCTTATTGTACTTCTGTCCTTTTTTAGCTCTTATGTAATGTATATATATATATATATATATATATATATATATATATATATATATATATATATATATATATATATATATATATATATATATATATATATATATATATATATTTATGTTGTGCAATAAAGTATATTTGTATTTGTATTTGTATTTGTATTTGTATTTGTATTTGTATATACAGTGTTTATTGTTTATTGCATAGTATGGAGTGGTGAGACAGTAACGATAGTTGATTATTGTGGGTTCCGTCCTTAATTGGAGAAACTAATTATTATCACTTTCTCTCTCTCTCTCTCTCTCTCTGGTAAGACTAAGTGCAGTAGAGATCCGCAACTCAAATCGAAATGTCTGGATTTACTAGGTTATAGGAAATTACTTAGGTGTCCTACATTATAGATATAAAAACTGTCTGTAAATGCGATGGTTTGTGGGTTCGATCCCCGCTTGGGGAGAATTAATGATTTTCATTTTCTTCGCTCTGGTAACAAGACAAAAGCGCAGCGTTGAGTAACGCCACTCACACGCAATGCCTCAAAAGGCGGAGAGCGGCGAACAAAGTGTCTTTACACTAGGTTCCTACTGTTAGTTCGGTTCCCCCTGCCTACCCAGCCATGTGCGGGATACAGCGTGAAGATAATTTCATTTAATTTATATATATTTACGTTTCAGTTAAAAAAATGAAAACAAAAATCTTAAAATTGTAACTAGATTTATATTTAAATCTACGACCTATATAAAAACATCTCCAAAATTGTGCCAGTGATGTGACATAACAAATGAAAGATATAAATAATAGATATTTAAACTTAATAGTGTTGTGATTAAACAAATAGCCGTTTAATAATTCGTATCAACCGTGAGAAATTCGGGCGACAACTTCTAAACCGTTCAAATAATCTTTGACTTAATAACTCTTGATTTATACCAAATCGTTAGATCATAGAGTCACCTATAGTATCGTTAAACATCACATTACTGATTATCTTAGATAAATTGTGGACCGCGGTCGCATTCACACCGACGGCTTGATATATCGACGACATTTGTCTGTTAGAGATTGCATCAAAATATTTAGTATAGCTTCGGTATAAGCGTCAAACTGTAAAGGGCTTAGACGGGAACGCGGCTTAAATCTTTGACATCTTATTTATAACGCTCAGTATGAAAGATCAGTTGGTTGTATTTTTTTTTTAATTTTAATCTACAAGTTTTAAAATTCAATAAAATTATAATGTCTCCTTTATATTAGAGTAGATTTATTTAACGTGACGGTTATGAATTCAGTTATGAAATTGATTGAAGCGTTTATTCGATACTATAAAGGTTTGTTCAATAGAACGCGCTTATCTCTGGAACAGAAATTTTGTAATTATTTTTGTGTTTAATACCCAGTCCATTATCAGGGACAGCCGCCATTTCTATAGCTTATAGGCTATATTACGTTAAACGTTTAGACAATCCACAGTGCTTGCGATCAGATTCACCTCAAGAATTAAGAATGTATGACAGTAAGTGGTTAGTGTGAACAGAGGACAGTCAAGAGATACTTCGGGTGACCTTCGAAAACACAGTGTCGAACTTACCGGAAGACGGTCCAGTAGTAGAGTTTTTTCTTTCCTTTAGGATTGTTTTTTATTCAAGGAAGGAACGGATGTAAAATTTCAACATTTCATACACTGTAGCTTCTGTCAGTCACTGATACTCGTAACTAGATTGTCCAGATGTTGAACAAAGTCGATTCGAATGAGATACAATCACGATTATAAGCAATTTCAATTCATTAAAATTTTATATAAAATATATCTTTAAGGTAAGTTTTTTAATTTTTATCTAAGTTAGTACAGTAACACTACTATTATCTAACTAACCAATTAAGTAATATTTAACCATTCACGTGTAGTCTGTATATCTATAAATATTCTTTATAAAAATATATATTTTTTTATAATTAGTAATCATACGAATGTATATATATAAGAGTTTTGAATGACACATGACATTATAAGTGCTCGACGGTGACTATATGGAATGTGATGCAATGTAGCCTTATAGGCTATAGCGTTCCTCGATAAATGTACTATCCAAATCAAAAAATATTTTTTTAGTTCCAGCCAGTCGTTCTTAAGATAACAGAGATTAACCAAACAAACTGTTTTTATCTACCACATTAATAAAGATATGACAATACATTACTATGATACGAAAAATATATAATTTAATACAATAAATTACATTATAAAAACAAATTGAACATTTTAAATGTTTCTTCAACAGAATAATAACGTAACCTAATTTTTTTTACACGTCATAAACGTAAATGTAATAATGGCGGGGTTAAACACCTCATTTCGTTTTTATACTGTTATTAGAATAATGTGAAGATAACAATGAGAGGCGACTGACCGAGATCATGTTGAATATTGATTGAATATCAATTATCATAATGAGTGCTCCACAGACTGGCAGGTGTCATAGTAAGAATAAAAAAGAACGTGATCAAAAGGTTTGGAAAGGTAGAGAGAATTAATGATCAGTGAGGTAGAGAAGTCTCTACATCTCTCACATTTAATCTTCGGGAACATAATATCGAAGATACTGGAGGAAGGTTATGTACAAAAGATAAGGACTAAAAGCAGGAAAAGATAAGGAGCACGTAAGAAGAGGTTAATGACAGTGGACGAGGTGAAAGAGGTATGTAGAGACAGTAGCGTTTGGCGCTCCCATTTCTATGACTACTTCACTAGGGAACACGTGAAATTATGCATTCTTTTATGCATACTTCTATGTATGTTATCATAATTGAGACCATCGCACAGTGGCACAGTCGACAGACATCTGACTGTTAAAACAATGGTTATGGGTTCGATCATCACTAAGAAATTATATTATAATTTGTTTTTATTTCCGCCACTCAAGCTTAGGTACCCATTTACCGCCAAATTTTATCATACTAGGTTCTCTCTATCTAAACGTGATTATAGAAATAAAAAAATCTATATGTGCAAAGATTTAAGCTAAATGTGCTAACAGATGCACTCACAATGCAATTTAACACGAAATGCATCTGCAATAGAATAACTAACGGCATTCATTATTTAATGAATAATTTAACAGCAACTGGTATCTGTTAGATTTGTGCTTTTAATCATTCGTTGTAATAACTCCAGCTTTCCTATAGTCATATAAGGCTGGTTCCATTCTAAATATAGTAAAGTATAGCATAGCTCTCAAGCTACGCTATATATACTTTAGTATATTTAATTATTACATAATTATAAACATGCTTCAATCGATATTTATGATGATAAGTCATAGAAATACTAAAAATAGTCACTCTAGAACTGATTATAGTTAACCTTGGGCATATACATACATATTTTTAAACAAATCCCAGTGGTTGCAAAAACATATATATTTCCCAGAATTTTTGTATTTTTAATTTAAAATCTCTATTATCCCTGGTATGGTACATATATATGCCATAACTATATAGGTGGTGAGTTCTGTCATACTGAGTGTAAAACAAACAGAGTTAAGTTTCGCTAAGCGCTCGAAATTAATGCTAAGCCTTTAAATAAGCTGAATATAAAAGAGATAAAATAAGAGAACTGATAAGTTTTCAAAAGGCAAAAAAAAGCTCACATATTGTTTTGTAATAATTTATTGCACCATGTGCCATGGCCCGTTTTAGCAATTATGTGAGCAAATTAAATATTACAGTTCAGTGGTGACTTGCACTAAAATTGAATATCACCGTGTCCCTGCCTCAGGGTCGTAGGTTCAAACGCCGGATGCATACCAATTAGTTTTCAGCATTGTATTTATTTCAAGGCGGGTTCCGTAATCCGTTAATAGATATGCGTTATAATGTATCTGTTTAGACTTCGAACTCAGCAATACGTTTTCGCGATGTGTATAATATGTTAATATTATATTATCCAATTTGATTTAGTGTTGCTACTTACCTATATCTGTAATATAATATATATATATATATATATAAATATATATATATATATATATATATATATATATATATATATATATATATATATATATATATATATATATATATATATATATATATATATATATATGTAAATATATATATATATATGTTTAAATTTTGATGTCTAGTTGTACATTTTCTTTAAATTAGCCTGTTTTTTTTTATATAACCTGTACCATCTTCTTCTTCTTTACTTTACATATGGCGTTTCGAGCGTGCCAATGAAGCAAAATTCACTTCGCCAATGTCATGTTGAATGGAGAACACTTTGTGTGTTGTTGTGTGTGAGAGTGTACGGTAGAAAACAGAGAATATTACACTATAGAAGAATGCATGTGTAAAAGAGATCCAGTTTTTAATCCTTCACCTTTAACAAAATTAACAGATACGATATGTACAGACAACATATAAGGCTAGTAATAAATAATATTTTACATGATTGTTAGCTTATACTTTAATATTATTATATTAAACCTGTACCATCTTGGCGCAGCAGAACAGCATCTGACAGTCAAGTGACGTTTGTGGCTTCAATTCCCGCTTGTCAATTTTAGACATTTAAATTCAAATGTTACTCGGTACCATGGGAGAAGGAATAGGGGGTGAGGGTGGTGCTTGACCAGTCCTGAAACATCTGGTGCCCATGACAATATAATATTTTTATTAACTATATGATTTTCTTTCGCAAGGCTGTAAGGATAATGCTTGTAGTGTTCCAAAGTGAGTTTCGGTATGAAACTTTAGAGTTTTGTCACTAAGCATTCTCTTTTCAATCCGAAATGTAAAGAATATGTAAAATAAAAAAGCTTGCAGGAAAAATACCATAATACATTTTAAATGTCATTAAATACGTTACGGTTAATATAAATTCATTGTTTAATTCTTACTTTAATATTAATGTGACCAACGTTTGTCACAATAATTTCTTGTAACAAAAACGACAAGGAAAAGTTCATAAAATGACACATTGACCATGTCCTTATGGTAATATTTAAGTACTTTGTTTAATATATAACCGTTTTTTTCTTCGTACGATTTTGCATATACGCCATTTAGTCGTTGTAAATACGATAGTTTTACTTAAAAGCTAATTAGTATGGGAGAATTAAATGTAGAGCTAAGTTCCGCCGTACAATGGTGAGCTAAGTTCCGCCGTCATGGTGAAACGTAAGTCAAGTAATTTTTTTTTAAATTTTGAGTTCAATATGGAAACAAATTTGGCTAGTAGTAGTATACTTGTAGCTGCTTGACTAAAACTAGTTAAAGGGACGCGTGTATAATCATATTTCAATCAAAAAATTCTTAAATAAAAATCTTAAAGTATGGGAAAAAATGTAAAATTAAGAAAAATATACATAATATTTAAATATAATGTAAAATATTTCAGCCAGTTGATAAATACAATATAATCCACATTATTTATAGTGCCAGGCCATATAAGATATAATGTAAGACTTTCTAAGAATAAGTTAATAACATCAAAACTAAGAAAGTATTAAATTTATTTATAAAATAAAACCTTTTGCCTGAAAACGCGACGATTGTGGGTTCGATTCCTACTCAGGGTAAATGAATTTTTTTTCCGCTCAACATGAAATGTTTCAAAAATTGGGCGGAAAGTCCCTTTGCCTACCCTATAAGTGGGAAAGAGCGTCAATATCTTTTTCTAAAAAGCCTAGTCTCGAAGCAAATTAAAAGAATTAATTCCCTCGAAAGGAATCGTTTACAGTCAAACGTCCCATTATACTGCCGTTGGTTTATAATTATAATAATTCATAGAATATTTGGCTTATTTCAATAACCTAAATACTGTTATTTTCTATTCACTTGTTCCTACTACTTTTTACTTACATACAATATATTGTATATTTGCAATTTTTTTAATCTTCTTAAAGGAACAAATGCCCCAAATTCATTTCACAGTTAAAAACATTTAACAAAAGATCAGTTGGTGGCTTTCCCATAATAATTACTTATTTCGAGTCGCTTCAGACATTAAACAAATTTTTAAAATGACTTAATCTTTTGACTCTATTGTTCTCTCATAATCTCTATTATAATATTGCCTTTTACTTTTTCTTTTGTAAAATGGTTACCAATACGTATTTGAGTAAAATATTTCATATATCTTAGGAATGCAACTTACAAATAATACGTAGAGATACGGGTATAGCATTCTATTTAACGTTTATCAAACTTTTGTCAAATCTTAGTATGCGTCAGGGTTGGCAGAAAGAATCTAATGTCACAACACTCCATTCCATACTCTCCGCTCAACGGAACTAAAGATGGCACTTTGTCTTGTTAAGGCGGGAAATTTTAAAAAATTGACTATCCTTTACTTTAAAAAATGAAAAAAAAGTTATAGTTTTTATTTTGAGTCAATAACAACTTTTTGTAGAATAGAATAAGAGGGAAGTTACTAAGGTACTGACATCCCGACGACTCCGTCGCCAAAATTTCTGACAGACGCTAAATGTTGCTCAGATACACATCAACGAAGTAACGAGTATGGCTGATGACTATGGTATAAAAAAGACTATAATTTTATATAAATTAAATTTGAGCCCTTAAAATAAAGGCATAGAGCACGCGATCCCCCGTTATAATTCAAGCTAGGTATTTGCCATGTGACGTAAGTATTAGCGACGTTTTTCTACGGGTCAATGTACTGTCCATTCAAGTCCGAACTTAGGACAGCTTCAGATGAATATAGGCACTGTAGTGTAAGGCATAAGGGTGTTTTTGGCATTCAAGAATATTTCGATTGAAAATTTCAATGTAACAAGTGAATTGAGACTCTACTAAGTTAAAAATAGAGTCGATTCACTATTTTAAATGGACTAAAATCAATTGTTTGACATTTAAATTTAATTTGAACTTTATTTGTTTGGAATAAAGTTCAATATTTTTTGTTATCTTGCGGATATTAATCAAATAAGTGAACATAAATCGAGGCGAGCTCCCTAAAGTATCGTTATATCGGATTAACAGCTCTAAACGTGTACGATATCGAGGATGTGTTAATTCTAGAGAAAATGATTGGATTTTAGGGTTCCTTAGATTAATTTAAATGTTTTTTTTATTTATTTCATATTATTTTTTTAAAGTTTTCTTTTTCTTATACTTTTGTCATAATAAATTATAAAACTAAAGTGTATGACACTAAATATAGGCATTGCTTAGTTATGTATGATTACTCTTAAATAAAACTAATTATACAGATTTTATTTAATAATTAATAAATTAATAATTAATTTTTGTTTTAAGAAAATACAGTTAACTTTTGCCCTTGATTGTGGCTCGGAAATGTAATAAATCCTTGTAAAATAATTATATATCAAAATTTACCACTCAAAAATTGTATTGAACATGTTAGCATTATAAGCCACATATTTGAACAAAAACAACACACACTTTACCGTCCTAATATAATAAATATCAAATACCGACCGTTACTCAATACTCACAACAGCCACTACTATCTTGTAACGTATTTTGGTACTTCGCCCCCAATAAATATTAAGTTAAGATACCAAACAAATAAATTTATTGTAAAATTAAGACGTATGAACGAGATCTAATCGGGCCCCGTGATTTACGTACAACCGAGATTTATGTAGAGAAAAGTATTCTTTATCGACTCTATTACGTTTAATATTTTGGTGGAATCTTTGATTTTTTTTATTAATATGAGGAATTTTTATCGTTTTGATGTCATTACTAAATGTTAGATATCTTAAAAGGATATAACTGTGACGCTATTATAACGGTAAGCCATAGCAAATAGTGTATAGATTTTGAATTCCAAATATATTTTTTTACAAATGAACGATTTATGTGTAAAAGATGAGCGGAGGTGAACCTACGCTTAAGTCACAAATAAAGCTCCAAACTCCTCTACTTACAATGCGATGAGTCCAGCATCCGCTCGGTAAATCCATGGAATACTAAATAATTTCTTCTCGCTATTGACAATTAACCATACCTGACCAAAACGCTGTCTGTCTTTTCGCTTTCTCCCGCTTATTACAGGGTAGGTAGTGTTATGTGGCATTACTAAACGCCATGCTTTTTCTTGTTAACAGACCGAGAATATTTATTCTAGAAATAAAGATTTATTATTATTATTACTACTCAGTAATAAATCGTGTCTTGAAAATCAATAAAATTTCAATATGTATAGTGCATATAGATAGAAGCTAACTCATGAAGAGTCACGCGTTGAACTCTTTTCTTTCTTTCTTTTATTTTACTCTACAATATAATTTTTTTCAAACACAATTAAAGTTTATCACGATATGGTATTTTTTCCACACAATATAATAATATTGATATATTAAAGTTTTTTTTTAAATTTGAAACTATTCAGTACTTCTTAGATGCACTATGATGGTCGCGGTAAATACGTGTCGAATTGATATGCGTACCGCGTCATGCCTTGCGGGTTATATGCTTTAAGGGTAAAACACCTTATATTAATACTTATTCTGATTTGTACAATAGAAATTGTAATATTCGGCATCACACACATAAAATATTTTATATTAAAAATAAAATTATATTTTTGATTTATACAAGAACAAAATGCATGGTCACACCTTTTGTGTTTTACAAAATACAGTTAGTTTATTGTGATATCATTTAAAAATAACAAATTAGTTTTAGTCATTATGACACTAAAGATACTAAACTCTTTACAAGAGGAAAGTTTATATTCGTACATTGAACAGTAATAGCTATTTTAAAATGCAAATATTGATCATAAAGCAACAATAAAGAGAGAGTGTCATAAAAAGTGTACAAACATTTGCTGATTCGAAAAAAAGCGTTTCTATGAAAAGAAATTTGCGCAAAATCTTGGTTTAATTGTTTTATGGTTGGCTCCTAAACAGTTTCAAACGGTACAGTTTAACGGTCTTGTTCAATGTTCCCGTGACGTCACATTAGCCTAACTAAACTAGAGATAAATAACAAAATGTAGAGATGTAAATTTTGTTATATTTATTTTTATAATTTGATATACTTTTTACCATACCAAGATATTGGTATATTTTGGTAAAGTATAGTATTGTTTATATACGATAAATTATATGATAAACTATAAATTCTACATATTTTTTTTAAAGAAAAATATAGTAATAGTACCTACAATACACGTATTATGTAAAAACATTCGAAGCATTACATGTGACTCATTCACTATTCTAATTAATATTCACCAATGATTTTGAATTGAAATTGTAGGAATCTGTTATAACTAAATTGAATGTTTTATTTGTGTCTTAAAATTAAGACGTATATTACTAAACAGAATGATTTAAATTATTTAAAGTTTGAAATAGCGATGTCCTAGAGAGATATATTTTCTCGATTATGTAATATATAATTGTTGTCTTAAATATAGGCCGATAGCGGTGAACGTAGAGTATTAAGTATACGAGTGATGCATGCCTCTAAAAATAAAGAAAACAAAAAAAACATATTTCATTACAAAATGTATCCATTTACTTAATTTGCAAAAAAAATATTCCGAGAAAAGAAATTTTGCGTAAAACGTAGGGGTAAATGATTTTACAGCTTGCTCCTTAACTGTTTCCAACGGTTTATGGCACCACCGTTTTTTTCTATGACGAACCTTTTTTATATTATGTGATGTGAGTAGAAATAAACTAGTTCCTTCCTGCTTCTCTACATTCGTCTAAAATCTAAAGAACTGTGTGAGTGTGTGTGTGTGATTGTCCGACCGATTTCGGCCAAGGCAATCACTTCGACTGCTAATCGTAATGGCGCTGATGCGCCTGGATATGGCTTATATAGCCAATTTTAGCAGCAAGCTCCCGTGTGCAGACCCCAAAGAAGTGTACAATGTAATCAAAGCTATTTTGGAAAAACGTGAGGTTTAAACCCTTTTCAAAATAACATATAAAAAATTATACTGTTTTGCATGCAATATTTTTCAACTGCAAGCCCCCTTGACTTCTACTAGTTTAGGTTCGAGTTCCGCAGTGAACATCCTCAACACCAACGGTGCCCTCTACAAGAGCCACATATTTCTAGCAATCTCTTTAGGGAGCACCAACAATATTAATCTCATGCACTATACAAAAACTTATTTTAAAAGATCGAAAAGTAGCGCTTTGGGAATTCCACAAAATTTTAACGCATTTTATAAAAGAGATATATTGTGGTAAACATATTACAAATAAAAAGACATATTTAAAATATTGCAACGGATAGACAATCCTAATATGCATATAACCATTCGTAATCTTCTAAACGTTCCAACAAATCTTTCATTACAAAGGCTCATAACATAGCTATGTAATTAAATTAATATTTCTAACACTTTAAAGCTAATTCTGATGAAGATTTTATAACTAATAATGTAATAAATATAATTGTATGCACAACAATATGTACATATATAATTAAAATGAAACGATTCAGATTTATAGTTCTAAATAATATATTACATACATGCCTAGGTATTATTGTTACTAGTTAGATAAAACATCCGACTTTACTTAATATGAGCATTATTAATATTGCGAATTCAAAACTAGAATTTGTTTCTGGTCAAATTAAGATCGTTTAAACACATCCCAAGAGAAGCTCAATAGCTTTATCTGGTAGATATAGAGAACAAGACTTTATATCCATATATATCTAAATAGGCTAACTCTTTCTGCATGCTTTATAAGAGATGATAACATGTTGTATTATCTTTTGTTGAACACTTATTAGAAAAATAATATGGTTTTGCTTAAATATGCAGTTAAAAATATTATCCACTAAAGGTAATTTATATGTGCGAATTGAGGTATCGATATCTGTCAGTTAGTTAGTAGTAGTAGTGTAGGCGCGCGTGTGTGTGTGTGCATATATTATTGTACAGTAGGTACCTATTATTGTAATTGTAACTTGCTAAATACTAGATTTTTTTTATATTTTGATAAAGAATTTTGATATAGAGAAGTCACTATGCCATAAATTTTATATGCAACTAATATACAACTAAAATCTGTTTGTGTATTTATAAATATTTACACACGTTACGCAGATCTACACTCTGTCTATAAATACTATATACCATAAGGTATGACAAATATGGATAATTTTTTTAATGTTTTTTTTTACTGACAATAAAACTTTTACTTAGCTATACTACTAGAGCTTAAGATTTTTTTTTATTTGTTGACCTGACATGAATTTGTCAATAAAACTATATATCTGCACATTTTTATAGCCCTTATGTAAGTAGTTAATAACTGTAAATGGTAAAGTGCAGGTACAAAATGCAATATTTCAAATATATATTTAGAAGTGTTTGTTTGTTAACAAATATAGTTTATTTGATATTTAGTTAAGCAATAGATACATATATCTGTAATATTTATTATTATATTAAAGCAATTTTTTTGCATGGAGTTAGATATTAAAGAAACAGTCACGTTTTATCATTTTGTTTGTCATGTTTAGAACTTTTCTATACTTATTTAAAACTATTTTGGTGACAAGTAACTTCTTACTATAAAATTTATACGTAGCACTTAGTTTAATTTTGTGTGATAACATACATTTAAATATACGTTAATGACTAAATTTATTTATGAATTTTATTAAATATCATGATAATTTTTTTATTGCGAACTAAAGCGATATTTTAATGAGAGTTAAAAGAAAATCATAGTCATCACTCAATTGCTATCAAAGTATTAAACTAAGCTTATTAATGTGTAAGTTCACATTCAATTAAAAAGAGAAAGATATATCCAAAAGCATACACGATAGACAGAGATAAGTATATAGATAGAAGGTTCGTTAGATATAGACCACGCCTCTCCAACGACCAACTTTGCGTGACCACCTCTAAAGTTATTCGTGCGCGCGCGCCGAAGAAGCAGCACGTTTACGTATAAATCAACAATGTTCAAAATTTACGCGATTTTACCTAAAATGAAAAATATTTTTTAGTTGTTAAATTATTAAATAAGTTTTATATAATTTTGTTATATGTATGATATGATAATAACTTGGTTTAAGTGACTGACTTTGTGAAGTGCTTGTGGAATTATTGGCTTTTCTTTTTATACACACCAAAGAATTATTAAGGTGAGTATCGTTGAAATTAATTTCGTACTTTAAGAACAATATGTTCCTTTAATTTCCTTTTCCTTCCTTTAAGTTCATATTACAATTGGTTAACGTTATTTATTATCTGGAGAACAATTTAATTGACAGCATTAAAAAGTGTAAAGTCTAACATATATATTCTATAATAATGAAAAATATAATGATAGAAGATCCATATACCATTTCGAAAAATAAATTTAAAATAGAACTTTATTATTGTGATAAACCATAAGGTTTTATAAAATATTTGTAATATCACGGTTTCGAGTTAATATAATATTCCAAATTTTATTTCACATACAAAGATAACACATATAATATTAAATAAAATTTTAATATTAGTTTAAATAGCGGTATGTTTATGTACTTTTATATCTTTATAAGATATGCAAGGTCCCATACAATTTATTATCAGAAGCGGTGATCTTAGATTATATGAAAAAACTAACATTTCTAACACTAACAATTATAATTATATTATTTATAAATTCACTTCCTTCTAGAATTACATATAAGAAATAAATTAAAGAGACCTTTTGGCTAACGTCTCTCCCTCTCTCTCTCTCTCTCTCTGTTTACTTCATTTTAAAGACGCGTGATAAAGCTATCGTAGGAAATATTTTTTCAATAAAAATCAATATTCATAACAATTGCTACACCACAAATTATCAATTGAACAATTAGTATATAAATTTTTTTTTTATTTTATTAAGTAACTAAGTAATTTTTATTCATTTTATGTTAATCTTTTAAATTATCTTAATATTTAAAAGGCACAAATTTCACTCTAAGCCGTTGAAAAAACTACGACGAAATTGTAATAAATCATCGCGTTACGCTTATCCCATGCTACGTTAAGGATAGCCTTATAAAAGACTTAAACGCGTTACAAAATTATTTGTTGAGAAATTCATTTAAAACAATCCTTTAATATGTTTGGCTTTTGTTTCTTTTAAATAAGCTTTATCTAGATCCCAATTTGTATGGATTTTAAGAATAGTTAGAGTTATATGACGGATTTATACTATTTCACGAATAAATAAATGACTGCCATTTTCTTCTTCTTTCTTCTTCTTTCAAGTGTATTGTTAAAATAGTATCAATATTCAGCTTACACATGGCTATTACCTTTAGTTTTCGTTTTGTTCGTTATTAAGTGAAAAAATATATAGAATATATATTAATACATATAATAATGTAAGCCTTTTAAAATCTGAAAACTATATATATATATATATATATATATATATATATAATATATATATATATATATATATATATATATATATATATATATATATATATATATAGTTTTCAGATTTTAAAAGGCTTACATTATTATATATGTTGTACTATAAACGTAATGTAGAACGTAGATATTACCTAAGTAACAGAAACTCGTGCATTTTATTTATATTACTGTGATTAATTATTGTGATAATCATCTCTGTGTATTTTGAAAAAATCATTACATTTCACTTTTATTTAATCTTGATAAATAATTATTTAAATATAATGAATTATATATAAATATATAAATTATTAAGTGTATCGACAATAATAGTAATAATACTCAAATGTGTTACTCTAACACAATAACCATGTCACAATATATAAAAAATAAATTTTCAACTACTGTCATATAAAATAAAACGAATGAAACAAGAATGGCTGCGCTACGAAGGTCATTTTAAAATTAATATAATAAAACATTGACATAATAGCAAGTAGCGACCTATTTAAGAATCAATTGAACAATTCGCCATTATGTTTGTGATATTATTAAAAAAAAACAACGATATTAAACACAATATATCCGTGGGATACCTTCTCACGGGGTTGGACAAAAACACTGTGTCATTTATGCTAGGCTTCAACGTTTAATGAACGTGTAGACGAAATACAATGCCAATTGTTGTAAAACAAAATAAAAGATAACGTACTTGCCTAAATTGTAATAGAAGTTATTAGGTTTCAATAAATTATAATACTTCAAATTATGCTTCTGACTAGAAGTGAAGGTCCCCATGTAGGAAATTAATAATGGCGGCGTTCAGTTCTGCCAATGTGTGAAATTTAAAAGCGCGGAATGAAGTGTGTTAACACTAAATTCGCTCTGTCTACCTTGATATATGCGGGAAAATGTGTGATGAGCTTTTTATAATGCCTAATATTGTTATATATTGCATGTGGTGGTAGTAACTAAACTATATAACTATTTTAAAACATTTTTGTGATTAATTCCAAACTAAGAATAGAAGCTATTTGCGTTTTAAAAACATACGGTTTAATTGGATAGACGCACATAGACGGTACCCAAGAGGCGAGGGATCGTGTCCCGTCACATTCAAGTTTTGATATTTTGCATTGCATGACATTTGCAATATTGACATGAAAAATAAAGACGAAGAAAGAAATGGTAACAAAAAACTAATTTACCTTTATAATATATATTGTACTCGAACATTCTTTAAGATGGCAAGATAAAGAATTTTAACTCGTTATTCATTCCTCAGTGGTTTAAGGAAGTTGAATTCGCTATCTAAGCTAAATATCATATAAAAATTTTAAGATTTTTAATTAACATACAAAACACATACGTACTAGGTGTATGACTTAAATATATATAACTCTACATTTTAAATTGATATCTCACTTATAATAACGAAATAATTTAAAAATATATTTTTAACTTAACCCTTAAATTTAATTCACAGTTACTTTCTATTTTAAATATTAACAATTTGTCACTGTCACTTTAGTTCGGTTTCGAAACATTTCAACGACTAATTACCTACAAATCGGTTTGCTCTATTGCCTTAGAACTCTACCGTCGTTACTTCGAATTTGAAAATTTTAAAATTAAGTTGACTTGATAGTAAGCTTTACATCTGCCTAAAAAATATCGTAGAGCAACTAATATTGTATACGTACATAATAAAATGTCTTTTTAGTTATTTTTAAGTCTGGGCTTTTTATTTCCTTGTGAAAATTTCACTTTAATAGGAAAATACACTATACACATATTCTTTTGTGTTTCACCATATTATAACAATTTAAATATTAATCTTAGTTGCTTACTAAAATTTGACTATATTTAACAGTACACGGTCTGATGAAAATATTAATCAACTATCTGACATCTCATATAATATAATTTCGCTATAATTTATTACTTTATATGTGTATTTTATATTTTGTTGGTGATAAATGTACAATAAAAATTGTTTAGCAAAAGTTTTTAAGCCGTCACAGTCTAACGATATAGATATAAAATGAAGCAATTTTCAAATAGTCTCCGTCATGGCCTTAATTAAAGTATTGAAACTAAAAACAAATTATAAATATTTACAAAATTTCATCTAATTTTAACTAATTGTTTAACTACTTGTTAAATATACGGAACAGAGTTTTAGTTCTCTAGACAATAAAGACCTTTTGACAAATCCCTAATATTTTCTCTTATTCAATCTAAAATATAGCTCAATCCACAAACTAGCTGATACCTGTAAGTTCAACACGAGCCTAAATTATATATTTTGTCCCATGTCATGGGAATCTTCAGAACATTTCTGGTACAATACTACACTGGTACAAAAGTAAGAAATACGTGGTGGAAATACAACTTCATTTGAAATCGTGCGCGGTCGTGAGCGCTTGCAGAGGTTAAAAGGAACACCCTATAGGACTCGCCTATTTAGGAGTTACATAATATTTTCAAGCCCGTTAACAAACTGTTAACGGGCTAGCTTTTGTTATTAGATTTTTTATCGAATTGGCCGTATGATAAATTTAAATGTGATTTTTTTACTTTTTACCCTTTTATTTTCTATATTTTTATGATATTGAAGATTCAATCAAGATACTATAAATAGTAAATTGATGTTTTATGTAATAATGGGTTAATCAATGACATTTGTTATGTATAAGGTCGAGACCACAAATCTATTATCATCTCCTGTATATTATATTATCTCTAATATCAAGTACATTAGAGAAACTGAAGTAACTTAATGCTACAACATTTCACTTTTAATTTCGAGTATATTTGTATAAATGAATCAGTGTCAATATGAATGCCTCTTAAGAATACATGAGCGACATACTTGTTTACTACGAAAGCACTTACATTTTATTGGAACTTCGTGATATCTCCATATATCAACCATTGATGGTATTATAGACGATATTACTTAAAACTAAAATTTGTATAATGTTCCATATTAGTATAAATTTCATATAAAACTCTATGAAAGTTGCAATACTTCGTGAAATATATATGATTATTGTTTACAATAAAATGAAAAGTTAAATTTCTCCAGTATACAACTGTTGAACCGGAACGTACAATAATTTATTACACGAGCTCTTCTGAAGCACTTCTCGAAGTTAGCTCTATTAGTAGAGTCAGATTGTAACGAACAAGTGGAGAATAAATTAAAAATATGTTCATCAAAAAGTAATGACACTTCAAATATGAAAGACGTGAGATCTTTAAGCGTTGTCATCACCGACATATATGCCATTCTCTTTCCACACCTGATTTCGAATCAATAAATAATCTGACAAATACCTATTAATTAATGTTGGTCGTTAGACAAATGATTGCTTTTTTCTAAAGCACTCACCCCTAAGTAGCGTAAAGGTTTGTATCATTAATTACAATACTTTTCACATCTATTAATTATAATTAAATTGAATCGAGGTTTTTTGATATAGTACAAAATATAAGCGGAAGCGGACTGAACTTTTTACTATTTTACATCTTCATGTATAAAAGCTTTAGGTTTTTCAGATATTTCTCACTATACAAAAATTTTTTTTTATCACTACAGTAGGTCTTATTATGTACCTTTTAGTAACACAAGATTTGTTTCCAGACTATTTCGACTTTATCAATAATTTATTCAGTTTTGATAAAAATACACAAAAATGGATGAACACATTATTGCATTGCGTTAAGAAGGCGTGATGTTTATAGTTTTAAATTAAGTTTAAAATATTTATGTAGAAAGTTTGATAACGGCTCGTTAGTTAAAAAAAGTACAATTAATATTAATAGACAACAACCTATGTATTGCCCCATACCCTCGTACAAAGTTTCTATCACACTCACATGACCTCTTGCGTCACTCACCTCTAATTACAGTGTAGCGAAAATTTGATGGCACACAAACATATTTAAAAATACATCTGAGCAGCAAATAAATAATAAATAACTTCACAGTTTCTTCGCTTTGCCAACCGCAAAGCATAAACTTGTCGGTGTTTGATATTTAATTTGTCAATGTTAGCGTCGACAGGCTGTGTTATTATTGATTTTTTTTTTAGAAATTCTATTTGGTGATGTGAAAAATGACCTCGGTTGAATGTTTTATATGAAAGTTAATCTTTTATGGACATCCTTCAATAGTGTGTCTAATATTTTGGCTTGGAATTGAAAATTTTGATAGTTATCATTTAATTTTAGAAAAGAATTCATATTTGTGTATCTGTTAATGTGGATATTAAAATATACCTAATTTAGAACCCACTACAATTAATTGTAAACTTTATTAATTGTAATAATATATCATATTATATAACATATATATTTTAATTTATATTATATATAACATATATATTTTTATTTTATTTATATATAACATATATATTTTTCTTCAGAAAAACATTACTAGGAATAGTAATGAATAATTGTAAAATGTAATAAAGAAAACAATTTTCATATATTGCTAGGCTAAAATTTAAATAACTGTAAATTTTTCAATGTAAAACCTTTTCTTGTGCATCATCTTAAATGGAACTTCACGACTATGGGCGCCGTAAAGTCTACGATTGCATAACGTACGCTTACACTATACGACTTGTCGTGTCTTGTAAATATTTGATTTAGTTAATATTATAATGTTATTTTACAAAAAAAAAAAGATATAAAAAGTGGCATTATTTCAAATTATCGTTATAGCCAGTTTTGGTACGATTTCCGTTCAGAATATCTAGATTAATTTGATTATCGTTACAACATATATTCAAGAAATAGCAGAAAATAAAAAAAATATTACAAGAAGGTTCTTTCTATAAACAAAGAACATGTAAGTTTAACTAACATAAAAACTATTTAATTACAAACTTGTTACGATCTAGTTAAGAAAATACAAAATACATTTGAAAATCCACGAACCGTAGACAGTTGACGGACTCAACACACATTTAACAAGAAATATATTTACAGAATATAAAATTGATTTATATTAAAATTATTAATTCAAATACTAAAATTATACACTTGTTGAGCTTACTAGAAAAAAAAACTAAAAATCTTCATCATTATGTTAATTCAACGCCAGGAATACAAAGCTACGGAGTGAAACGTCGCTCCACATACTAAGTGCGATAACATCGGTACGAATATAATTTGCATAATTCAGTTTTGCTATTAGAACGTCACCATTTAATATAATTTATAGTATCAAATATATTAAATTAATTTACTTCAATATAATATATCTTTTCAATAGTTAGTAATTTCTATATATCTGTTTTATAATGTAGAGCAAGAACATTAAGGTTCCCATTGAACGTCAAACAAAGATATTTTATTTTGTTATATTTGTATATACTATTTATGATATACATAAGTATATTGACAAATGCTAATATATTATTAAAATCTATTGTAAGATTATAAATCACGATAAAGTAATGTGGATGTAAAAAAATTACATAAGAAATATTAAATCGATTTTCTTTGCAAATGTTATTCAAAGTTCAGAAAATTTTGCTAAAACACAAGATGACGCGAACACTTATCATTTAAATTTATTATGCATTCAAATTTGTCAATTTGTCAATGTATGAATTTTATTTTATTTCTGTATGAATGTATGTATTTTTAATGAGTTAGCCACATTTTATAGTACGTCTCTTTCATTCTACACTTTCGAAATCATACGTTTTGTACTTTGTCATTCTACTAAAGAAAATTAAAAAAATGTAAATAACACATAATATACTGTATACCTAAAATCTATACTATTTTCAGCTATACGACGTTATCATATTTATCTCAAAATTACTATAAATTATAAAAAAAATCTTGTAAAATATTATATAAATGACTTATATACATTTTATAACTGACTTAAGTATACATTAAAAAGAATTTACCACATAAAAAATTTAAGTACTAACGTCGTGTCGCACTCGTGTCGTCCATATAAAGGTAGAAACGAAATAAGTAGCAATAACTCGAGTGACATTTACTATAAAATTTCAATTTTACGACGGCACCATGTCGACCGTCTATGATTGATTTTCACAAATAACAAGTCAACGGTATTGTGCTGTCAGTCCCAAGATTGCACTGCAGTTCGAAATTCCTCCAATATATATACACATATATATATGTATATATATAGACGTATGTATATATATATATATATATATATATATATATATATATATATATAATACACATATATATATGTATATATATAGACGTATGTATATATGGAAGATTGCGTGGAACGACGCGTGTCGTAACACGATGTGAGGGTATATTATATATTTTTTTTTTTTATATACAATTGGTTAGTAATTTTTAATGATATGTTAGTAATGTCGGTTGATTCTGATGTGACTGGGTATGACTGTGATAATATAATGGAATTCAATTCAATTCGCTTCGAAGTTTTGATTGAATTTCATCATTTTAGCAATCGATTAAAAGCTACTATTGAATATACAAATTTTCGTCGTCGTTTAATTTGAATCCGCGTCTCTTAGAAACCGCCCAAGCGCTCTGACCACTAAGACATACGTTCTTTTGTGGTCAGCGAGTTTAAATTAAAAATATTAAGTCTGATACTTATATATGATCCGTGAAATATAACATTAAAACGTAAAAATTCATAATGCAAAACAAGATAATTGCTGTAACATGCCGCAATTAACTTTGATACTGTTTAAAGCAAGATTTTATAATCATCTTATACTTTATATACATGATTAAAAAATATGGTTCTTGGAAGAATAACGTCATAATCATTAGTCTTGAAACTTACATTGGCTATTTTGATTTCACATGGCAGGCCTAAATTGTAATTTAATTGTAGTAAAAAATATTATTACTATTTTTGCTTATTAATCCTTATAAAGCAGTATTTATATCTGTATGCTTCACATGTGTTGATTTCATTTTAATTTTCATTTCTGGTAAGATAAATAATGGCGTTGACTTCCAGCGTACATAAATATCTTGTATTGTAGTACAAAGTGGAGTGCGGCCTCCCCAGCGTGATGCCTAAAGATAAAAAAAATTAAGCATACATTTTGATTTAAGTATGTATATATATATATATATATATATATATATATATATATATATATATATATATATATATATATATATATATATATTAGTCAAGTTTCAGTTCAAAAAATATATTTTCAAGATTTCCCATACTTAAATTTTGCATATTTATATATCGTTTTCGCCTTTCCCTCCAAACTAGACAGCATGTTGAATGGCGGAACTCAACGCCGCGCTTTGCACTGTCAGAGAGGATATATGAAAATAATTGATTCATGAATATTATGTCTATATTTTAAAATGTTATTATTATTAAGAAGAACACAGATATACTGCTTTGAAGACTACTTTCCCAAATTGTGTTTGATACTGTTTTATGCTAGTCATAAAAGAAGTTGAAATTACTCATCAGCTCACAATTGCCGTTTTAAAATAATGAAGGTTACTTTAAAAAATATAGTTATTTAATGTAAATTAGTCCCACTGACTAAAACTTTTTTGACACTATTTATAATATATCTTATATAATAATCAAAAATATACGTAATAATCGAAACTCATCGTAATATTAGTTAAAGCTTCTTGTTACTCTACAACATGTATATGATTTAAGCGAGCATCCAACCTGTTACCATCTTAGATCTACATAAATACTCAAAATAATCGAACAAATGAAGCGTTTTACAATATAACTTAGACATGCTACAACGTCACGGCGCGAGCGACGGCGCGCGCGTAACTCCCGTAGTTAATTACAAGATCAAGGTTAAATTACAAGTTACAAACGGTAGCGGTTTACTTACAAAATAATTATAATAATAATTGCTATTTATACAAAACTCCAAAACTCCATTATGGAGTTCTTATACTTCTAATTCCAGTTTAAAAATTGTATTAAAATCGATATGTTAAAATACAACTGATATTAGGTATTTTGTGTGACAGTGTGTGACTGTAAACGTTACTCTAGGGGTTTAATAATCTTCTTGACAAAGACAAAGTGAAACTACAAGTACTTTGACATTTGGTTCCCTCTGCCTACTTCGATATATGCGGGATATAGCGTGAAGCTAATAAATATATAAAGATTCTGCTTCACGTGTATCCCGCATGGCGTAAATAAAACATACAAAAAATCTCTGACAAAAATGAAATAATGTTTAACACGCAACTAGTCCACAACTCATCACTTAAACTCCAATCCAAATGTCATGGGAACTAGAGCGCGAACTTTTTCACTCTTATCCGTGGACGTAATATGTTGCTGCCTCTGTTTACATTATGTTACACTTACTTAATAATTTATTAGCTTAGTCTGTATTGACAGTCCAAGATTCGATTCCCGATTGATACAAATGGTTATTTATATCTATTTGTAGTGGTTGTACCATTTGGAGTTAAATTTAGCGTCTGTCTGTAAATATGGCTATGAGCTCGTATTCAGGGAACGATTATGGTTTAAATTATTTACATTTTGCCGCTTCTGTGGATAAAGCTCGGCGTTGAGTTCTCTATTAGCGGATTACAGAGTGTTTCGACACTATGGTCTCTCTAAGCCTGCTATAGCGTAGAGCTAGAAACAAAAGAAAAGCAAAATGTCTTACTTATATTATTTATTATAATTTTTTCATTTTGTACCTATTCGTACAAAACTACAGCTGTTAGCCAATATTTGTGTAGCGAAGTATAAAAAGCTTGTTTGCTCGATGTATTTTTGACTGTTAATGTTAGTTAAACTTTGTTAAAGTGTACGTTTGCTTTCGATTACCTCATTATGTGTTTGAAGTCGAACTTTTAGCGATTGGGTGAGATTCTATTATTTTTTTGCGTCACTTATTCTTTTTTTATGCAAATATTTGGATTTCAAATCCTATAAATACGTTTTGTATGTACTATTATGTGTATTAAAAAGGAGGTTACAGGTTGAAATCCCGAAGAAATAATTTTAATGCAAAAACAGAACAATATTGCATATAGTTGCCTGGACGGTGATCTCTTTTGTGTTTTAAATGAAATGGTACATTTTTTTTATTCTTGTCTTTTGGTGTACTAAATAATTAAATAAATAAATAGTATAAAAAAGCTTATATAACAGGATTTCACAGATACTCAAAGAATCACATGACCCAAACGCTCGTGTGCCTTGTCTTTGCTCTAAAAAAAAAAACAATCGAACACCCAACAACTTGATACAGGAACAAACATTACTTAATCTAATTGATTATGACTTTAAAAAAAAACTAAACCTAAGTCAGTAAGTCATACATTTTCAAAAATTCGAACACACAGTGTTTATTTACCATACGTGTGGTCGTGATAGTTAGTATGTTGAAACATACTAATTATGGGATTACGGAGACGTTGAAACCACTTAGCGGGCAACAGGTGAGAAATATTCGATGGAATAATTAAATTCAACCGAGTTTATACCATGGATCTATCAATTAGATAGTTCGGTAGTTCAGTGTAAATCAAATTAACGTATGGTAAAAGATGTTTTTTAAGGTAAATTACTAATGTATTAAATAAAAAAAATACATTTCTAATATATAATAGATATATTTTTTGTATTTTACACTAAATTCTTTGTATATTATGTGATTTTTTTTAAATTTCATATCATAATATCGTTACCCGCAAACTAGAAACACCTAGAATACCCTGGAATGCGAGAAGCTAAAAAAGAACTAATATATATATATTTAAATATATATATATATATATATATATATATATATATATATATATATATATATATATATATATATATATATATATATATATATATATATATATATATTTAAATATTCCTTATAAAAAATTCCCTCGATGAGAATCGAACCCATACTCATATGAAATCTTAAATTTCCAAATCCATGACTATGATGTCAAAAGTCATTAAACAGAAACAACCGTGGAGCGCCAGAACACTTACTTCTAGCGTGATGCTATCGCGTGTATATACAGCATAAAAATTTTAACCGTAAAATTATTATACACATATACTGTAATTATTTTTATATATTGATTACTTTAATTCGATGAGTCAATAGCTTTATTGATATAAATATCAATTTCAAAAGTTTGCCTAAAATTCCACTTTCAATATTTATAATGATTGTTAGTTGCGTAAAAAATAATTATTTTTTTTATTGTGAAAGATATTTAAAGTAAATAATTAATTGGTTTTAAGATCTTGCTTAAATTCAATTTTGAGCTATGTCCAATTCAATGCAGATTATTAGACTTCACGTTTCACGCTCTATCCCGCATATGCCAGGGTAGACAGACGACATTTTAGTGTTAAGACCCACTTTCTGCATAATTCTCGATACGTAGAGATCTCCTACACAGAGCGAATATATTCTTAGAGACCCCATACCTCTGTATTATTAATAATAAATTTCAATACTAACCTTACCAGGTCAACTCGTTACCTGATGACCTTTCACAGTACAGTATAATGAAACCTAATAATTAAGCAACAAAATACATATTTACACAGCGAGTGTTATCAGAACATTTATCAAGAAACAATAACCGCCTCGATGTGAAATTTTAATTCATATCACACTTAGAGATGAGAGATCAGTTTTTATAGCTTTTGTTCTGTTAGATAAGATGCTGTTATCTTGAGTACATTGGACGTTGGGTTGTATATATTAATTGTTGATTTTAATATATACATATACATACATATATACATATATATATATATATATATATATATATATATATATATATATATATATATATATATATATATATATATATATATATATATATATATATATATATATATATATAAAGTAGAAACGGAGCGCTAAGAGAGAATTTTGCGATATTTCAACGGGATTTTACATTTTCTACGTAAATAAAATTACAGATCGTATACAACGTTAACAATGTATATAATACATTATTTTCATGTATGTGTATATGTAAAAATTAATAAAGATTTGTCCTTCAATCTCATATGAGGCCAACATTTCATAATTTTCAAGAGATTATTAAACTCTACTAAGAGCAACAGATTTTGTTGAATATTATTTGTATATACTAAAATAATAAAATACAAAGCAAAGTCGAAACCTAGAACTAGTACACGATATCTAGAATATCAAATAAGGAATTCAATGGGAAACTTAAGGGGGTATGTAAATTTCGATATGGAGGACGTGTAGCCTGATCTGCCCGAGCATTTGTTAGCTTGTTCAGTTTTTGATTGATCTTGAATCACAATTTTAGACGACACGGACGTGAAAAGACCCGGCCATACAAAAATGTAGCTTCCATGTAGGTTTTACTTATTAGGTAACAGTATAATAAGGCTAAGGTAAGATTTGAAACAGACATATATATATATATATATATATATATATATATATATATATATATATATATATATATATATATATATATATATATATATGCGATTTAGTTCATACAATTATAAATTTAAAAAATTAACATGCGGTGTTGAGTTGCGCAGATCAATATGCAATATCTAGACCTCGGACGGAATGCGGAGAATTTGCGGAGTGTTTGACACTTACGTCCTATCTATTTTGATAAATCCACATAAAGACTTTTTGTAAACATTTTAGTTTCCAATATATGTATCAGCTGAACAAACATACATATATACATACATTTAAATATATTATGTTTTTATTTGCACCGTAAATAACTTTCCATGGCAATGTGTACAATAAATTATATGTGTTTATTGTCACTCTCACTGCGAGCGAGTTTTACAAAGTTTACTTGAAAAATAAACGTTACGTGAATATCAAATAAAAGTGTCAAAGTGCAAACTGAAACGTTTCAAGATGGAGGCTACTTATATTACATACAAACATACATATTTATTTTTGTGTAATAGGCATATACTATCACTCAGGTTTCCAAAATACTTTGGTTAAGCTTTTAGAACAATCTATGGGTTTACCAAATCTCTTTGCCTCCTTACCTTTTTTTTTCTTTTTTTTTTATTTCGTAGGGGAATTCTTCAAAAGATACCTGGTCCTTGGGGTATCAAACCAGGTTATGTTGGATTTTTACCCACTAAAACCCCTCCGGTTTTCAGTCCTCAATATGACAGAAAGGCAACGGGAATTCGGATGAACCGCATCCGCTGCCCTCCCCATGTATTTTAATGCTCACAGCAAATTAAAAACCAATCTACTTAAAGCTGAAACTACTCAGCACTAAGATGATACACTGAGTGACCTCATCCAGCTACTTCAAGAAACAAGTTAAATATATAATTGGTCCTTGTTTCCAATATAGTTTTCACTAAAGAAAAACTTATATAGCTCTAAATTAATTATTGTGGTGAAAAAGATAAAATATTTAAGAATCTCTTTTTAAATTTATATAAATTTCTTCTATGTTCTTCTATGTTCTTCGCTATAGTAACATTTGGAAAATGAGCGGAGTTACTTCTCACTAGTTTCCACTGACTAACCTTCTATGTGCAGTATATACATATACAGGATATGTGTATAAGTAAAAACGGATTCTTATAATAGTATAATAAAGGCACATCACTAGTTAGTAATATCTACAATTGTACATTTACAGGTTCTTAAAGACCATCACTATCCGGTTAGGAAAGGGCCGTTTCGGTGTATATCTGGCGCACGTAAAAGTAGTCGCTAACACAATCGTTCCGGAATAACATAATGTGTAGCGCTAAATGTTTTGAATGCGTAGACCATGATTTAGAGAATTTATGGATATTGAATGGGAATGTCCTGGTCTCTTTCGGTGATTTGTAACGAAGTACTTTAGGCATTTTTGATTCATAAGAAATATAAAATATACTAAATACTAAATTGTACGTATATATATATATATATATATATATATATATATATATATATATATATATATATATATATATATATATATATATATATATATATATATATATATATATATATATATATATATATATATATATATATATATATATACAATTTTTTTTTTATTTTGTGGCTCCTCATGGAGTTAATACATACAATACTAATTAATTAATACTACAATACAATACATAAGTACATATAAGCATTCAAACTTAGCTATTATTGCGATTTCTAGCGTCATGTAATTTCTCATACAAGCTCACATAAAGTTATTTGATACAAATATTAAGTCTAGCTCGTCAAAAGCCAAACAACATATAAGAAACTCAAACAAAATAAACATATTTTTTACGAAATAAATAATCTCGGACGGTATAATTGAGTGTGAACAATTTGATTACAAAACCCAGTTCGCCCAATTACATATAAATATGGACTAAATACAATTTAAACAAATTACAAATAAAAAAAAAAACGTCGATTTTATAACTTTAATAATATAATTAAGAAACATAAAAGTTTGGGATTCCAAATGATTTAATTTTTTTGCTATATTTCTTTGAGGATAATTACATAATATGAAATCTCAATATGCGTCTTGTTGTTACCTACTTCTTTAAGATGAGTCAGTATATTTGCACTCTATTAATATTATAAATTTTAAAAAAATATGAAAATATAATAGTGGCATAGTGGCACAGCGTCTGACTCTAAAAGCGACGGTTATGTATTCAAATCCTAGTCGGGGAAGTAAATTATAAGCATTTCTTAAGAATTCTATTCTTCTTAAGAATATAGAAGGACGGAACAACGTGCAAAAAAAAAAAAAAAAATATAAATGAAAAAAGGTTTAAATTTACATATATATATATATATATATATATATATATATATATATATATATATATATATATATATATATATATATATATATATATATATATATATTTGTCCATAAACATACATGACTCATGGCAAGCCTCAGTCAGTGTGGCGTGTGCGGTGTGGCGACCAACAAAAGCTGCTAATAAGTCCGCTATCAATACAACGTGCTAATTTAGAAACGCGACTTTCCCCGCTCGTGATTGTTAACGGCGAGAACCAAAATAAATAAAAGTATTTTATTTTTATAATAGTGCTAAAATAAGCGATGCTCTAGAGATGGTCAAGAGAAAATATATATAGATTTTGTTTTATGTAGATGTTTAACTACTGACTGTAAGCGGGTTGGGTCTGGGTTCGATTCCACGAGAAAAAAATTATGATTTTCAATCTCAATTTTCAAGGATAATGAGTGTCGTAACACTAGGTTACCACACCATTATAGTAGGACCAAGTGCAAGCAAAATTATTGTTTCTTAAAATACTTACTTAAAATACTTACCTTACTTGAAAGCAATGGATAATATTTTATCCGTTATTATTTTATTAAAATAGTGTTAACTTTTTTAATAATATTACTTTTGCCTTTTAGCTTTACTCTATTTATAGTGTAAAGTACAGAGAGATCTTGATTTTAAGACACTCTGTTGCTCACTTGTATCGTAACGCAACGAAACGTCTACCAAAGCATGGAAATAAAACATTCAATCCTTTCAGTGGCGGTTGAACCCACAACCATTGTGCTACCACCACCACCACCAGACCCTGTACCACTGCCTCACGAGGTCTTCAAACCAAAAAAAAAATAATCCTTCACACCGGATACAAAACTTGTATTCCAAGAAAGTACTTAATCTGCCTACTTAGTAAAGTCAAACGGGTATCATAAATTAATTTTCACAATGGTTTACAAATACAGCCCCCCGTGACAATAACGGCAACCGCATCCTAATTCTGACAATGCAACAGATTATTATGTTTTGACGTCTAAATTATGAATGAGATACTTATGTTATTTTTTTTTTTTCTAAAAATATATTTGCATTTCTTTGCAAGTTACAGATATTCTTTTGTTATTTATTCACGTTTAAGATGATTGTGGTGTTTTGGTATAACATGACAGTTTTAGGGTTCAGTAACTTTAAATGTTTCACAGGATCCACTACTCGTTCATCTGTCTAAGTCTTACTATTTACTATGATTTTTTTTTTCAAAAATAGAAAGTCATATATATATATATATATATATATATATATATATATATATATATATATATATATATATATATATATATATATATATATATATATATATATATATATATATATATATATATATATATATATATATATATATATTTCTTTATAAAAAATATTAAACTTTTAAACCAAAAGTAAACTTAACTATATTAATTCCTATTGATTTGTTTTAAATTAAACATAATATTTACATACAATTCTTTATATACGGAACCTGCAAAGCTTAAAGTAAAACTCACCCTTGTCCATTTTTTTGTTGACAGTAACATTTCCCAGCGGATTATATACAATAAGTCAAAAAGGCATCCTTTAGTTTGCTCGGATATTAACAAAAACATTACAAATGAATTTAAAACCACAGCTTACCAATAACAGTAAATAAAAATATTATTCTACTTGTAATTTTAACACTTTTTGTTCTTTCTTTCAGGTAAATACCGTCCTGTCCTACCATATACTATACATACAAATAAAGGGCATCATACAAATAAAGGCCATTGGCTCTCATGTCCTCCTGCGTCACGACGTCCAGCCATCGCTTCCTTGGGCGTCCGGGGGTCTTACTCCAGGGACAGACATATCAAGGCATTTTCTTCCGATATAGGCCGGCGCAAAACGTGGCCATACCATCTCAGACGACGCTCTTGGAGCTTATCCGCTACGTCACGGATCCCAAGACTACCTCGAATGAATGTCTTGCGTATGCGGTCAGCTCGAGTAACGCCACATATCCACCTCAGCATCTTCATCTCCGTTACGTGAAGCTCCTGAGTGTGCCGAGATAATACTGGCCAACATTCGCTGCCGTATAAAAGAACCGGTCGGATCATGCTCTTGTATATCAGTCTCTTGAGTTTGGGCAGTATTCTGCGATCGCAGACCACACTAGTGACCTCCCGCCATTTGGCCCAAGCAGCGCTAACCCGGGAGTGGACATCGTAGTCGATGCCTCCGGACTCGTGCATAATGGATCCAAGGTACCTGAACTTCTCCGAATTAACGGCTGGCTCAGGCCCAATGTGGATGGTAATCGAGTCTGGGTTCCCGCAAGCCATGTACTCGGTCTTTGACACATTCAGTTTAAGACCACCGTTCTCAAGCGCACCTTTCCAGGCATTCACTTTACGCTCCAGCATCAGTCGGTTCTCGTCAATGAGTACTATGTCATCGGCATACATCATCAGCCATGGAGGCTGGTCCTGGATGTGAGCCGTGACAGTATCTAGCACTACATTAAACAAAAGTGGACTAAGAGCTGAGCTTTGGTGAACCCCTACTGTAATTGGGAAGGGTTTGGTATCGCCAACAGCGGTCCTAACTGTAGAAACAGAGTCGTTGTACATGTCTCTGATAATAGCAACATAGGATTCAGGGATCCCTTTGGACCGCAGTGCCCACCAGATACACTGACGTGGCACACAGTCAAAGGCCTGCAGGTATAAGAATGCCACATGCAAAGCTCTCCTCTTTTCCCTGTGTGCCTCCATCAAAATTCTGAGGGCAAAAATGGCGTCCGTAGTGCCTGATCCTGGCTGAAATCCATATTGACACTAAGAGACAGTACACTCTCGGCGGAGCCTGAGGGCGATCACGCGCTCGAAGAGCTTCATGGTGTGACTCATAATCTTAATGCCCCTATAACTACCGCAATATTGAACACTGCCCCTTCCTTTGTAAATAGGGGTAATAAAACTGTGCCGCCATTGATGTGGCATCGTCCCAGTGTTCAAAATGCGGTTAAAAAGATCAATAAGCATGAGCACACCACGAGAGCCACACGATTTCCACGCTTCGATTGGAATATCGTCAGGTCCCACCGCCTTGCCGTTCTTCATGCGTCGAAGACAATTCCGAGTTTCATCAAGGGTTATTGGAGCAGTAAGTCCCAGGTTAGGATATGGTTCAGACGGAATACTACCCAGGTGCTGAGTATTCAGCAGCTCAGAGCAAGAAGTAAGTTCTCCACCTCTCCTTCACAGAAGCATGACTACAAAGCAGCTTGCCCTGGGAATCTCTGACGCAAATACATTTTGTGATATCTTGCGTCACTTTATCCTGAGCACGTGCCAATTTGTAGATGAGCCTCTGCCCCTCCATAGTTTCAAGTTTATCATATAGAGGTAATAATCTTTCACTGCAAGCTCTGGCTACAGCTCTTTTGCTGGCACGTTTCGGTGCTATGTACTCCAGCTTGTCTTCAGGAGAGTTGGAACGCTGCCACTCCCTAAATGCAGTCTTCTTATCATGAATCACCTCTTGTACCTTGTCCTTCCACCACCATGTCTCCCTGTTCATAATACATTGTCCCCTAGAAACGCCAAGAACATGTTTACCAGCCGGCGAGGGGAAAGATTAGTAGAAAAGGGGAGAAGGGGGGGAGGTAAGGACACCACTTTCATGGATTGGGAAGGAGTATGACAGTGGTGGCTCGAGGATCCGGGGTCGCGTACCCGTATGCCCAGTACCAATATCGGACAGAGATATATATATATATATATATATATATATATATATATATATATATATATATATATATATATATATATATATATATATATATATATATATATATATACACATAAATAATATATAAAACTAGGTAACTGATAGACAACGTACAGACAAAATAACTCAGCTTTTAAGCTTTACATTTGAAATATAGGGTCCCTGAGGAGTGTAGGGTGACACTAAAAGAGGATTTCGCGAAAATCCAACAGAGAACGGCAAAAACCGGGATTTTACGTTACATAGCCCACGCAAATGAAATCCCTGGCTACAGCTCGTGGTTTATAAAAGTCAATCATCCTAGTGCGTTTGCGTTAAAAGATGTATTATATCGTTAAAATTGACGGAATAAGGAGAACGGAGAGATTACACCAGCTTCTCTCCAGTTTTCCGGTATAATAAATAATAATAAAAAAAAAACATCTCATCTTAAGAACTTTTACTTATATATGTATATGAGTACAAATATGTCTAGAATTGTATGCCATAAACTCTAAACAACACGGTCTGGGGTCGAGGTCTTGGGGAGCAAAGAATTACGTCTTATTGTTTCACCTCCGCGTTCCACTGCATATTGTTCACTTGTACCAAAATTGATTTTAAATTACAACTAGTTCTGCCCCGAGACGTTGCTGGTATGGAATTATTAAATATATAACATATATAATTTAAACTATCTGTGAAGTAGTTTTTACTAAGATAGCTTTTATGGGTACCTACTAAGCTATTTGTTATATCTCGTCAAAATTTGTCTAAACGACTAAACGTCATAAAGGATTTTATATTTCCTAAATATTTTTCCTACTTGCTATGATAACATAAAAACCACAGTGAACTCCGCCACTATCGGAGAAAAGAGAGTTTTGCAACTAGTTTTTTTCCTACAAATGGAAATCGATAAAAAATAGAATTAAAATTCTGTGTAATAAATCATAATAAGTAGAATAGGCTTTACTTAACAACCCTACTTTTTTACCCATTTTACGCTGTATCCCGCATGTAGCAGGGTAGGCAGAAGGAACATAGTGTTAAGACACTCCGTTCCCCGCTTTTCGCCAAATTATCAAGCGATTCTGTTCTAAGCTGCGGAACTCAATATTTGCATACTTCTATTTAATATGATAAATGTTCAGCAAGTTCAATATAAGAAATGTAATTATAAATAAATATATTTATCAATAGAACTCTTGCTTATAAAATATAATATAATGGATCTAAACGTAACAGCACTCAGATTTTAACGTACGTGTCGATTTCGCTTCACACTTCGTTATTAGATCGTAAAATGATATCGATTTTACAGCATTCGATTATCCATAAAGCATCGATACAAATTGTAGACTCGGTAAAGGGTCACTACGAATAGAATGCTATTAAAGTAAACAAGTTAATTTTTTGTAGACATATATAATTATTGTTTTTTGTTAACGTTTTAAATTACTCACTTTCTTTTTCCAAAATAAAATCCCAGTGCACACCCATCATTTTCTAACTTAGACGAGTGTTACTTAACCAATAATTTTTAAGTTGACATCGATACTTAGAGGTTTTGTATGCCTAGGTTAAAAACAACAAATAGCTACAAGAACTAATCTAAAAGTCATAGTTAAAATATAACGTGCGAACATAGAAAGTAATCTTATTACAAATACATATTATTAAACCGATATATCATATCAGGCATTGCAAAATTTGTAATCGCTTGATTTCAACACGTAATAAAGAAATTCTTATAATAACATGATCATTTTGAACCTTACCCCATAAGAAATAGAGACGTCGATGGAAATTACAGGTGATTTTTAGAAATTAAGCTATATCATTGGATAGCCCGGCGCCTGAGGCTGTGTTCCGTCTCTGTTACACGTGTGATTTATTAATACGCTTGTCCCTTTCATTCGCCTTTCGCGTTGTCATTTTTGAGAATTGAACTTTAACCCGCCGTAATGGCAAATGAAACAAGGCATAACTCAGGTCGTCTACATCGAGAGAGTGACCTAACTTGTGTGAACTGTCGCTTCTTTAACGCTTTGCTACATGAGATATATTATAGCTTTAGTTTGCTATATTTAATATTATTAAGTGTTTGTTTGGTTGACCGTACTAATCTCTGGAACTACTGTTCCGAATTAATATTCTAAGTATTATAAGTCCCATACGGGATAATTATTTATTTCCTCGCTCTAGTAACAAGACAAAGCACGGCGTTCAGTTCCGTCACTCACATCTTGAAAATTGAGTAGTAAGTTGGGAACGGAGTATTTTAACACCAACCCTCTGCTTACCTTGCTATATATAGGAGAAAAGATGAAGCTTTTTATTTTCTAGAGCAATCACAAACAAAATTAAGCTCAAAGTGAAATTACCCTTTATCGCTATACAAATGGTACAGTTAGTCATAACAATAGATGTGGGCTTTGTAGTGGGCGAAGTTGATATCGTTTTAACGCTTTTATTAATTATATATTCAAGTTATCGTTACATAGGATATATTATATATAGATATAGTAGGTTGTAATGTTAAGTGGAGCAGTGGTTCAGTGTTAATAGTTGTAAATGGTTCATATGCTCTTTTAGGGGGCATTTGGGACATTACATTATGGATTGGACGTAATAAGTCAATGTTTAAGAAGTTTTTTTTGGTAAGGGAATGACCTATTATTAATCAAGTTATATATTATTTAAAATAGAAACAAAAATAAATGAAAGAGCAAAAAAAATCGTTAAAAATAGTTGTTGTGGCTTCTGTTTCTTAATATAGTGTCTTAATGCTGTATATGCAGGAATATGGAGCCTCGTCACTACTTTCACTTTAAGAAATTTTGAAAACATATTTATATATATCTTGATACAAAGTCAAGGGTTAATAGTGTATTATATATAAATATATATAAAACGCCATAAATAGACAACTTTAGTTACATAAGAACGCTGTATGTGGGCAATACTGAGTTCCCACGATGCCGCGCCCACGCCGCAACCTAACTGATCCTGGCACTAATTTTATAATTCCTATATTATATACCTATATATATCTATATAATATTCCTTATTTTATTAATAATTAAAACATATATAATTAATAAACATAATATTTATATTGTTAGTAATAATATATAATAATACATATATTATTTAATATTTTTCATATCTATTTTAGGATATCGTGTAAAATCGTGGGATTGACTTCCTGATTGATCCTGTATATATCAAGCAGAATAACCCTAGTGTTAAGACACTCCATTCTCCACTTTGTATTTTCGAGGACTCACTATTTCGACCAAAGCGAGGAATCTATTACCACTCAGAATACCACTATATTTACAAACAAAAAAACAACACATGTCTCGAAATGTCGATAAGTGTTATATAGGTACAAATTTTTATCACGTATTAGTTAAAAGATTCTTTTATTAGATCATTGACCGATATACACAATTGGTTAATTTTCTAACCTATCTAAAACTAAACCAAATACAGACACGACAAATGATTTTTTTTTAAATAAAACCATTCCCTATTAGTAGGAATCAAACCCAGAACCATCCACACCACTTTACACTCTTCCACTGCACCACTATGTACTTATGCCTTTATCTGAAACGATATGAAGAAATCGATACATTACATAGTCTTACATTGTGTGACGAACGTTAGGTTAGGTTAGGTAATAATCCCTTGCTAGTTACTTAGGTAAAAGTATCATCATCTACGCAATATATCTTTACGAGATGCAGTTAAAGCATTCTAATAAATACAAAGTTGAGTCTAGGTGAAATTTTTGCAATGTGTGCCATCATTTTGTTGTTTTAATAGTATTATGGAGAAATGGATATTCCTGTCTTCCGTTTACCTGCTTGTACATATCAACCACGTCTTCTTTTCACCCACAATACTATGTGAAAGGCTGATTGGCGATAAGGCCGTCTTTTGTACAATATTTTTTTGTACATTTGCTATATTCTATTGTAAAAATTTATATATACAAAATTCTTCTGTTATGGAGTGACTTGTGAGTCACTCGGTCGGAATTACACCTCGTCGAAACCGAGATTTGGTAAGTAAGTCTTGGATAGTTTATAGGAGGCACCGAGATAGAATTTCAAGTAATTCTAAAAGGAATGGGGAAAAACGAGATAATACTTTGTATAGTCCACACAAGACCCTGATATTTTCCAATACAGCTTGTAAAAAGTAAAGTTAAGTATAATTAATTCTTGATATTCACCAACTAACTGGTGAAACTAGTATTAAATCATTGTGGAGAACACTTTAGATATTAAATATTAGATGTCAAAATCAAAAGCCATGTGACGTTTATCAAACGTGGACACAAACATTTCTTTGTTTTTTATAAAATAAAAACTTCTTATATCCCAACCTCCTCTTGGACTCTATACAATTCTATAATTATTTGACCTTCACACAGGAAATGTCCAAACATATATACATACTTAGTAACACAATGATACTCCATAAAACATTCAACTGTATCTATTCATTAACTGTAATCAAAATGCATAACACGTTAAAACTATAATTTTATTGATTCAATACATTAAGTAATAAAATCACGCATCCATAATTTGTATCCGGCTCGAAGGACCAATGGCAAGAGAGAAGCTAAGGAACCACAAAGTCCATAAATTTCAATTTTTCAAAACCTCAGCGCCTTGATACCAAACAACAGTTATTTAAGTCAAAGAAGGCTAAGTAGTTGCAGAAGTCTCAATTACATTAGATTCCCATACGCTAGGCCGCGTCATTACGGGGGCACGAAGCGCTCGCAGCGTTCCCAGTATGATATGCCTTGGACGAGTTTTTGGAATACTGTGTTGTATGTTTGTTTGTGTGTCACGGATTCGGTTTGTTGCTATTTCTTTTAAACCGGAGAAGAAATTTTTATTTGAAATCTAAATTTCATAGTTTTCTAAATATTTATTCTTGATTTTTTCACTCATACTGATCTGTAGGCAATGAGAACCAAGTAAGAGATATTTCTCTCTTCTCTCTTTCTCATTTCATACTTAACTTTGTTTACTAAATGGAGAAAGCTACCACTATACTGTCTAAACAAATCATGAAAACGACATTTAGTTGAATGCAATTCAGCTTATATTAGACATTAGTTCTAAAGAAATATTTCATAGTATTTAAATTTAACTAGTTTTTGTTCCTATATTTATAAAGGGACATAACACCTTTATTTATTAAACATATTTGTTTTATATTACCATAACGATGCTCAAGCGAGATGTTTATACATAATCTGGTGCATACAAGCGACTAGTTTGCTATTTCTTTCCTTTTCAACGTGAGCATAATTAACTAAGAATATTTGTTGTCATATGACCCCCATCTCAGTACATTCGGTATGTTAATAGAAGTACGATAGGATAGGTAGGCCTATAACACTAGCGCAAGATCACATCAGGTCATAAATATCTCATATTATTCGATCCACTGACGATCTCACGCCAAGATCGTTTTTACAGATCACTATCGGCATATTTCATTTTATAGTTAAGTCAACTTGTTGTGTACGTAAGAAGTCCAATATGCTACTTAACGTATACTTATATTGAACAAGTTATTAGAAATTATACAAGTAAATTTAGTTTTAAACGTCCCGGCCGGTTTGAAACAAAGAATAATGTGGATATATGGATTGTAAATCTTAGGAAGCTATTAGTATGATTTGGTGATGCTATCGGATATGTCCTACTGAGAGAGGACGAAATGTGACCCGCGATTCTTTGAAGCGTTCAATGGTTTTTAACCAGCCTTGGTTACATTTTGAACCCTATTGTCAATTAAATTAGGTGCACTTTGGGTGAAAACACCCACGTCGCCCGCTGAGAGCGTTAGCATAGCGATACAATTCGAGAAATAAAGTATCAATATTCAAAATAATAAAATGTTAGAGCGGTCACACGGCGACACTACTGCCATCTTATTTTGATCTGTCACATTTCGTAGTGACTCGAAACCCCACCTTATGTCAGTACACTTAAGTTCACTAATTTGAACACCATGTATATAGAAACATATATTTTAGCACCACAGTAATCCTATAAATTCTAATAAAAATGTCAAAAATGAATACTTGAGATAATAATCGCAATAAAGTTAATAATATCGCGATGAAATTTGTAATAAGTAAAAATATAGTGATATTTGGAGAATGTTAGTGGCTTTTGTCATTTTTTATGTCCATACTTTATGGTATCTTGTATATAGTGCCATAGACGTAATATAATCTAATTTTGATTCTGTGGTGACTTAGTTTGAATGTGACTATATATGAGATTGTTATGATTGAGTAAACGTGGATAATTTACAGCGTTTGATCAAATGAGAAAAATCCAGACATGGAAAGACGGCGAGGCGGAGAGAACGGAGGGACGTTCCTCTAGACGCTCTCTATCTATAGCTTTTAATGCAAATGATATGTAAACAGAAAATCTATTATAAATTTAGTTATTGTATCGTTTTTATATCGAATTAAAATCTACTACATAAATGGGTATTAACTTAATTAGTCATGCAAAAGCATTTCTCATTTTGAATATTATTTAAGTTTTATACTAAAATATTTGCTTTTTGATATTATATTTTAAAAATTATGAAATATGACTGTCTGCTCGATGTTTGAAAATGTAATTTCGGAGACGTTGTGCACTTTAAACTAAAGCAAGAAAATGGAAATAAAAATAATTCTTTTTCCACGATTTGGAATCTACTACAACTGTAGCGCTTACAATCAGATACTGTGCCGCAGCGCCACTACTTCGTAAAACACAATCGAAACACCATATACACGTAAATGTATATAAATTTCAATTAAAACAATATTAGATGCATTTTCTATACTAAAAGTGCTATAATTATAAAATTCCATATGTTACAGCTTAAGTTCAAGCATTGTCCACCTACGGGCGTAAATAATAGACATTAAAGGTTGTGGCTTTTCCACACAGGCTTTGAACCGGCTACCATTTAACTGCAACACATTTTAGTACCAATTATACTCACAATCTATTGCTGGTCTACGATTGGTCGGCGAAATGTTAAATTACTACACCTCTTACACTTAACCATAGTGTAAGGTGTGAGAAATGAGCATACACCAGCGCCTTTTATGTTTTCAATAAATAAATATCGCCTTGTATTTGCTATGGGTTAATTAGTGTGTGTGCTAGCAATTTTCGTTTATTGCTCATATTATGCTATATTGCTTTATTTTATAAGGTAATTCATATGTTGATCTATGTGATTTAAAACGCGATGCTAAGCTCCGCCACACAATACACAATTTTTCGTGTTGAGGCGGAAAGGAATAGAGTGGAGTGTTTTGATTATTGTTACTCTCTGCTTACCCTACTACATGCCGGAGAGTTAAATTCATTTTCAAAGAAATGCTCGAAAATAAAAAATATTATCTATACATCTACATAATTAACAAATATATCTATACTTAAAGATCCTAAAATCTCAACTCTACGCTGTACAAAACAAAAATTGAAAGAAATTTAAATTTAAATATATATATATATATATATATATATATATATATATATATATATATATATATATATATATATATATATATATATATATATATATATATATATATATAATATATATATATATATATATATATATATATTATCGTCAATTAACAAAGTTAAAGCAAACCGACAATTCCAGGCATTACCATTCTACAATACTAAAACCCCCTTTACAGTAAGGAACGGAAAATTCTAATTCCTGTTTAATCTAAAGTAATATTTCTTAGCAAATTGGCCCGCAACTCGCCTATAAGTTACGCCCCATCTCCACATAAACCTGAACAGTGTCACCAGATAGTGTTCCTACCATAACTTTGGTGAAAGATGCCGCCATTATGTGTTCTGACCTCGGAGCTTAGTAATTTTCGAAGTTCATCTTTATATTTTATGGTAAAAGTTTCTTTTATAGAAGAAATATATATGGATTTTTTATTATTTTATATATTTTATAGTGTAGTTTATAAGCCCGTTGATATATATATATATATATATATATATATATATATATATATATATATATATATATATATATATATATATATATATATATATATATATATATATATATGTATATATATATATATATATATATAGCTCGCTAGTTTATATACTACATAGTCTATACTATAACTATTATAAAATGAGCACACAGTCTATAACGGAATTGATATACTATCAATTTTATTAACAGTTCTGAGATTTTGTAATAAAATTTTTTTTGAATTTCGTTTAATATTTAACTTCATCCACAAAAACAAATGACATTCACATAACATGTAAAAAAAAGAAAAATACCTCGAGCATACGATATTAAGACCACAGCATGTAAAATAAAAAAAAAAAAAATCGAGGCACAAAAGAGGTTCTGCATGCTTATAGACTCTTTAGAAATTCACCTTTATCATTTAAAGTGACATTATATCATATTTTCCGTCACACTGTGCCATAACGGTTACCACATTGTATACAATACAAGTTCAAAGTAAATATAAATACCAATGTAAATAATTTGTACAAAATTAACAAATTTTATCATAGAATCGTTAAGGAGGCGTCATAACGGAATATTTATAGTGCTGTATGAACGTTGATATGCAATAAATGTCATCAATCCATTTACCGGCCAAAGTTGTTGTTGAACCATAAAGCTAGAAGAGCTTTTATTTAAAGTTTACGTTAAAAAGGGTAGAGATGAAGCAATAGGTCGTGCAACGGTTTCGCATTTTAGAATATTTTAAAGAAGATACGTTAAAGTTTAATAATAAGTATTTAGATTTACCTATAGATACATTGTTATATATACACGTAAAGTCAAGCATTAATAATGCTTTTGATTATTATACTTACAACATTCTTGGTTAAAATCGAACCCGCTACACTTGTAATTGTAAAATATCACCTCCTTGACCAACTTATACACAAAAAATCTTTAAAAAATAATGAAGATATATTTAAACAACAAGATTATCAAGAAAACACCAAGAAACAACATAAATATATGAAATTCTTGCATATACATAGCTTCATCGTAAACTTACCCAAGTGTAGCCAATTTTGCATATTCAGCATACATTGCCGGGTCGAGGGTAGTTACAGTAAATCTGAGTGCCAATTATTTACAAATTATAGCTCTAGAAAATAATACCATTACAATAATTTTAGGGCAGATGCCCTCTGACGTTTTCATATAGTAAATTCTCACCTTTAGCTTCATTATTAGTATTTATTAATATCTTGAGATATGTCCCGTACACCTGCTTCATTTGTAACGAGATTTAAGAATGTCGTAAGTCTTGTCTTAAGATCTTTAATGGTGTGTGGCGTTTAAGTGGATATGGGAGTGTTAAAATAAATTTTAGATATAAAAGTATTCATGAATTCAATTTTAAATCAAGCTTAAAGTTTTTAATTGAGCTATAAATATTATTACATACTATTCAACCTACCTATGTGTATACAGGTAGTTTTAAACTATTACTTTTAAACTATTACCAAAACTATTACTTATCTCTCTTTTCATATATTGTAAAATATTGTTTATGACTGGACTACATATATTATTGACTCTAAATTTCTCTAATAGTTATCTAATATATATATATATATATATATATATATATATATATATATATATATATATATATATATATATATATATATATATATATATATATATATATATATATATATAAAAAATCAAACTCACTACCCGTATATATAGGCATTAAACAATACTAACATAATCTACATTTAATCAAAGGAGATCCATTCGGCCTGCAAAGTTTAAAATACAGATATAGCACTGCCCTATAATAAAAGATTGTGATAAATGGATATTTGATTGCGGATCGTCTTAAAAAAAAACAAATAACTAAATTATAAAATTTCCTTTTTTTATATATTCTTGATTACATATTAATAGTTACAAGGATATGTTGGTATATATTTAATGATAGTACGAACATCTTAATTGTTAGACCATTGTAGCGCAGTGGTACAACGTCTGAATGTGAACGCGATGGTCCTGGATTCAAATCACGACTAAAATTATATTAAATTTAATTATTTTCCTTATGTGATAAGACGAAATTGACGTTAAGTTACTTCTGAAAGTGTAGTGTTTAGAATTTAAGCAGAAGCAGCTTTAAACTAGCTTCTCTTTGTTTGGCTGCAAAATACTTTTTTTTGGCATCTATCACATTTTGGACAAAAGCAACTAAATAGTGTCATTCCTTTCTTTATTCTCTAATCTCGACATAAATAGAGAAAAGCCAATTTATTATGTTAATTACTATGTTTTATGTACATAAGGAATAAAAATCTGTATCTATCTGTATATATGCTGTATATATAAGGTATCATATTAAAAAAGTTAAATATGACGCAAAATTTGAACATGTACCTGAAATTTATGAGGAACAGTTAAGTTATATATATATATATATATATATATATATATATATATATATATATATATATATATATATATATATATATATATATATATATATATATATATATATATATATTATATATATATATATATATATATATATATATATATATATATATATATATATATATATATATATATATATATATATATATACATATATATATATATATATATATATATATATATATATATATATATATATATATATATATATATATATATATATATATATATATATATATATATATATATATATATATATATATATATTTAAATTGTTTATTTTAATAAATCAGAATGCGGCGTTGAATTCCACCACACAACATATAATGTCTAGAAAGGCAGAAATTGGGAAAAAAATATTTAAAAAAAGCTTTTTTGATGAAAATCGTCAAGCAAATACTGAACTTGTTTAGATTAACATACAATCCGTATATAACAGCATTTCAATAAATATACAAACTAGTACCGACCGAGATGAGGAGAAATGCACTGAATGCCAACACGACGCTGCCACATTGCCGACATCTTTTACTATAACATATTTAATTAATGATAAATATATAAAATAAATTTAATTTAAATTAAATATTTATATAAATAATATTATAAATTTTCGTTTTTCAACTTAGGCCAAGTACATCGCGGCAACTAGTGTCTTGACTCTACATTCTCTCTACTTAGCCTGCTTTATGTTCTTATAAAGTGTGAAGATATAAAATGTTGACTAAATACACATTTTTATATAATATAATATTTATATAATATACGTACATATAGTATTAACTTCTCAATTATTTTATTACTAAAAAAGGGTTAAAATTTTGACGTACTATTTTAGTTTTGTCTGAAAAATACGTAACTTAGGTCAAAATTGGTAAAAAGTATCTAATTTTGTAATTTATACAATATATATATATATATATATATATATATATATATATATATATATATATATATATATATATATATATATACATATATATATATATCTATATATATATATATATATATATATATATATATATATATATATATATATATATATATATATATATATATATATATATATATATATATATATATATATAATCTCATTACATTCTACTATTTACTTATCAATAAATTACAACTTTGACCCCGTTACTCAATAATCAACCTATAAATAATTTCCGCCTAATCTTTATCAAAATATCAACGTACAATAGTTTCGTTGCGCCCATTGTAGAACGAACCACGCGTGAAAGGTTGGGCGCATCCCGCGACCTAAACGAAGAGTGCACATTTAGTAGCAAAAACAAACACATAAACGATTTTAAACCCTAATTATAAGAAATAAGGTTTAATTTCAAGCTTGAAATGTGTTATTTAATCGAAAGTGTCGATGGAATGTAGGTTTTATGCCTTAAGTAATAGAGAAGACTGAGATGGGGCTAGACTTAGAAAGTTTGACCTTTTAACCCTAGAGACTAGTCGGATAAGTTAGTAATTTTGGTTTTAGCTTAAAATGCAATTGATTTTGCTTCCTGTTTTATCGATTATATGTGTTTGTTTTAATATTTTTAATTAAATATGAAATAACATTGAGGAGGTTATGGCGCAGTGGCTCAGTATCTGACCTTCAACGCGACGGTTGTGGTTCAATTCCCACTCAGTGAATGAAGTATTATTATTTCTTCATGTCTTGCAAGACAAAGCGCGGTGTTGAGTTCCGCCACTTATTGCAGTATGTTTCAATAATTGGGTGCAAAGCAAAGAACAGTGTCTTAACACTATGTTCCGTGTGCCTACCTTGGTAAATGCAGAATACAGCGTCAAAAAATATTATATATTTTTTTTAATAACATATCAGTATGGAGATTTCATGAAATTTTCTGAATGAGCAATTGTTATATTTCTTGTCAGTTCTAAGCAAAAACAGAACTGCCTTCTGAGCCGGTGGTAGTATTCGAAAGTGCTTGGAAAAGTCCATTTCAATAAAAAAATATTTGATTAAATTAAATCACTTAATACATATATATATATATATATATATATATATATATATATATATATATATATATATATATATATATATATATATATATATATATATATATATATATATATATATATATATATATATATATATATATATATATATATATATATTATATATATATATATATATATATATATATATATATATATATATATATATATATATATATATATATATATACATATATATAAGAAAAAAATGTATAAGAAAAAATTTGCTAACCAACCAAGTTGAAACTCGTTGAATTTAAAAAAAATCTTAAATTACCATACTTATATAATATAGGCTATAGTCTATACTTGTTAATACGCAAAGGATGCAAATTGACACAATTTTAATGTCCTCGACGACTATCCGCTTACAACACTTCCGAACCACCCACCGTGACGTTACTACTTAGGGTTATATAGGTTGTATGCCATAATTACTTAGATATTTACGATTTAATTTCATTTTTTTTTTAAATTATATAGCAGGATAGACAAAGAGAGTCCAATATTAAGACACTATGCTCTCCGTTTTCGAGACACTGCATTCAGTAGCGGAGCTCAACGCCGCGTGTAATGAAAATTTTCTCCATATTAATCTCCATCAAACCTTAGTTCCATATATATAAATACCATGTATAATTTGATTAAAATAATTTATTTATACGTGGTTATTATTATTAATTTTCTAAAAAAAATACAATATACCGTTGTAGTTTAGAATATACTATTTGAAAGATATTAACATTTTGTCGATTTAAGTTATGATTTTAATACAAAAATCTAAATAGTAGCTTTTATTAAATATCTAAATATAATATTGTATAGGTTTGTCTTATTTCTCTGTTAAAATAGATGTAAAAAACATATAAGAATTTCAACGCAGCGTGATTAAGATAGCATGGCTTAGTGGTCAGAGCTTTTGGGCGGTATCCGTGAGGCGCGGGTACAAATCCCGCGGCGTTCAAAAACTTTATATGTTTTCTTTGAGTATAGAGTTCAGTAAATGGTTATTTAGTAACATTTAATACAAAAGGATTGGGACTTTTAGAATCATGGAAAAATATCAAAAAAAATATATTTCAATATTTTTAAACACCCGTATAAGCGAAACAGTAGCGCGTGTAATCTGTCATTTGCATCGTCTCATCCCGGACGGACTGCCTCTCCGGTAGCCTTCGAATTGTTATCGAAGAACACTTGTCGATCTTCTTTTGTTAAATATCTATATATAGAGTTGTATTATATGTTTTTATGTAAAGTTTTATGGTTTTCATATGTTTAATAATATACTAGTATTTTGTTGATTGGAAAGGGTGAAAATTTAAAAAGAAATTACGATTATTAACAGTTAAATTTTTTTAAGCCTCACTCGACAAATATGTTATTTAAAAAAAAGTCTATTTTCACTAGGAAAATTGAAACTTTTGAATTTAACACACTGTTCACCCAGTTTTCGAGATATTATGTGATAAGTCGCCGAGCTCAACGCCGCGTCATATTTACCAGAGTGGACAAATTGAAATAATATTATATTAAATCTAAACATTCCCCAAATGGGGACCGAACCCACACTTACAATCAGGATCAGACCACCTAATCTACATATTTCATTATACAAAACACTAAAGATGAATGACGGTAAAATAATCAATTATAAATCTATATAACATTTGTATAAACATATACATATATAAGTAACTTAACTTAACTTGCATATCGGCCCGTCGGAGTCAGCAAGACAACATTGATATTACTGTCGTAATACGAATTTGATGATGCGTTATTAGCTCGCGAAGGTCGTAGAGGAAGCAATCTGATACAAGGCCGCTGGATCGGCGACGTACAGTGTGTACACCGACATCTAGACACCATCTAGCCATGTTGCCTAAAAGCTTTGTTTAGTGCTCATTTACATTAGTTTTGAATTCAAAATTTTCGTCATTAGAGCAATAGATTGAATCATGTATGTATATATATATATATATATATATATATATATATATATATATATATATATATATATATATATATATATATATATATATATATATATATATATATATATATATATATATATAGAATGTTTTCCCATAATTTTTAAGACATTTTAATGTTTTAGTTATACATATAAAGGAAATTGTTTGAAAGTCTCTGAAGCGTTTATCTCTATAATTTCGATAAGGAAGCGTAAAGTCGAATTGACTATTTAATATGTTTTGTCTTTATAGTATTTTGTAATATATAAGGCTATGTCTAAGATAGATAAGACTTACACCATATGTGCGACCGGAATGTCGCGTGTCTGTGTGCAGCCTGAGCACCATGTATCTAAAGTGTTGTCAAAGGCCAAGCGATTTTGACGACCCATTTAGCACTCTTGTGTAAGATTTCCATGGAATTAGAAGGATTAATTGCAGCGTACCGTCGTCTAATCGTAATGTTAAAAAAAAAATAATTAAGTAATAAATATTTGACTATTAAAAATTGATAGGTAATTTTATACCGTAATTAAATATGATAAACTGAGCATAATTAATGTATACGAGTAGTTATAAAATAATGTTATTGAACACTTTAGTAGATTTTCTTAAATAAATGAAATTTAAAAAATATGAACTTGATATATTTGTTCAAAGAGCTTTTTTAAACAATTACCAGCTTAAAAGTCTTGTGTTAAATTTAAATATTACCTAAATAAATATCTCATCGACAATTCGATCCATAATTATTTCCTCGTAACAATAAATTCACAGATATACCAATAAAATAAAGATTTATACAGCGTCCATTTTATCGATTTGTAAATAAAACGTACGATCGATTTCTAAGTTATCGATCAGGTTGACATTTGAATGCCGGACTCATTCATAGTGATCGTCGACTTTAAAGCGGTCTTTGTGATCCAGATCAAAGAAGTAATTGTTGGTTTAGTGCTGAATTACATACATTTTAAATATATAAGTTACAGGATATTGTCTCATATATTATTCTTACGCCCGTCGCGTGTTCGATTCTCATTTACGGCTGGCTAACTTAGCTTTCAAATAAAACAGCGAGATACAACGCTAGTTTGTAGAAAACCCTTACGACCGACTCGTATATATACATATGAATCGTATTCACTGTACTATTATTTTATCTTTTATTTTATCTCTCACACCAGTATAGAAAAATTTTGTAATTCATTATACTAATCTCCTTTTTCAAGTCAAACAAAACTCTCGACAAATTCTATTTTTTTTGCATATAATGCGCTTGGAAATCGTATGACTTAACAGAAACCGGTATCCTATACAGAACAATAATTAATATCTATAAAAAAAGAATAAAAATTATACTCGTATATTTAATAATAATTTATAAATAAATTACGGAAATACCTGCCATGATGTTGAAATATATATTGGCTATATAATAAATAATATGAAAATGATCTACATATAGAGTGACGTCATAGAGGCGTGGCGGAAACAGCCAATCGACAGCGCTCTATTGTCACGGATAGATTTAATATATGAACAATTCGTTATACATTGTTCAACCTGAAATGCTTTATTTTAACAGAAATGGATGAATTTAAGGAAAATTACAGAAAATTATTTAAAAGCAAGGAAGGACTCTACATTTATATACCAATTTAAGCAAATTGGTATACGGGTACTTCTTTCTTTATAGTTTGTTTTACGTTAGTAGTAGGAACTTAGTGTCAGGATACTCCTTTCTCTTTCTGATTTCTGAATTCGAGACATTATATGTTGAGTGACGGATCTCAACGCCGCGTTTTAATAACTATTTAACTATGCTATTTACAAAAAAATGTAATAATATTTAGATTTACCTCCTATTTCCATCTATAGTAAAAACTCTACATCATTATATATGTATTAATATATCAATAAATACACTAAACAATTTCAAAGTTATCCCAGTCAAATAGCACCAAGTAACGTTTACAACACAAAAGTCGTAAGTAATAAGTCGAACAATGCTCATACTCTATGTTGTGCAAAATTTCTTTTCGCCGAATAGATATTTATGAGTACTTTGTCGGCACTACGCTCTTTCATGCGCCGAACGTACTGTGCTTTTTTGCAATTACGTATTTCTATTTTTTAAGCTTTATTATGTTGATTGTATTGCGAACACCTACGTTCCGGTTTTTTTGGCAGTTCAGCTCACTTAACCTTAAATAATATGTAACAAGGATGCTGTTTTTTAGAATACATAAAAATATATGATTTAAAGGTACATATATTTAATTACGTATTTAAAAAACTAATATACTTCACGCTATTTTTTTCATTTATGGGAACTGTTATTTTATTATAAACTACAGTAAAACTGTCTATCAAAAACGATCCATCTATCACAAAGTCCATAGAAAAGATAAAAGGATAAATTAGCGACTACATTATAAGACGCCGACCGTATGCACGTATTGTATTCGAATGATTCGGCAGCCATTGTGCTGTGACAATACTGCGACGACTCTATACTGTGGCAGTTGACATGAACTACTTTTTACTTACGTATGTATATATATATATATATATATATATATATATATATATATATATATATATATATATATATATATATATATATATATATATATATATATATATATATATATCGTATAAGTTTAGTATTTTCATTATATACGAGCGCATCTCGTTAATCGTTCATTATGCAAGGTGAAGAAAGAGAGAGAGATGTTAGTTCTTAAAATCACTATGTGATTAACTTTTCGCATATTTGGTATAGCCGTTGATTATAAAATAAATTAACAGTTGTTATACATCGAGTGTTTTAATACTAATAACTATTATAGAAGATTATACCTGCAACTAAGTATCGAAGTAAATTGTAATTGAACCAATTAACAAGACAAGCTTGTGTTTTATGAAGACATCAAATATAACTTAAATGTAGAGTCGTATAGTAACTTCATTAGGTAGATCGTTGTAATTAATACAGGTCTGATTCCACGAATCATGTTTATGGTAGAGTTAAGGCTAACCTGATTGATTAGTCACGGACTGGCATAAAAAGGTGTGATTTTAAAGGGTAATGGAGGAAAGCTGTGTAGTAATTTATTGAGATATAGCAAAGTCAGTTCGTACATACTAATTTCAGCTTTTGTCTACTATATTGACGCCATAGTGGCGCAGTTTAATCGTGTTTGAATAGAATTGCATATATTTTACGTTTATCTAGTGCTCTTATTTTTTAAATTAAAACAGAATATATTAGTTTTGGTTTAATTTGTTAAAACTTAATTATTAAATCTGTGAACCCAAGATATGTCAGTATAATGCTACATTCAAATCCCATATCTCCTCAATATCATTTTATCGAAACTATCTATACTAATACACAAAGATATAAAAATAAAAGATAATTCCAATTCAACGGAGTATAAAAGGTGAAGAACAATAGATAGGTAACAAAGCGAGTGCTCTACAAAAGTGCTCTGATACTGTGACACCGATTGTTTAAAGATATGACTAAGCGAAACGTTTTAAGTAAAGAATTTATAACACTTGGTCCAAGTGAAGATGTTTGGAATTAATATTTTACTTATAAATTGTAATTCTGCAAAGTAACGGTCGAGTCTTGTTTTGGTACATCTTAGATTGATATAAAATATTTATAGCTTCATTAATAAAAAAATAATATGTTATAGCAACAGTAATGGTGTATTAATAACCTCACTCAATTCTATACATAAGGTTTCGATTATAGATTATAGAAATTTCTTAATTAAACTGACAATGCAGCAACTGGCACATATAAAATTACATATATTTTTTTAGGATATTAATAGAATTAGAACTGTAAAAAGAAATAGCTGGGCGATTTAATAAAACGTTAGCACGCAATAAAATCACAATTTCTCAATATCAAATTTACCACTAACGCGTCTTGATAAATACAAAAATCACAAGCTATAAAGTGGTCAAATGGAATCCATCTCGATATATAAAGGCAACCAATTATGTTGGACTTTATAGATGTCATCCAAAACCTCTAAAATATCAACTCTCATGGCCATTAAGCTCTCTTTATGCGAAAACATAGTAGAGATTAATGATTCTTTATATTTCCTGTTAATAGAAGACAAGTATCAGATGGTAAGATTTTAGAACAACAATAGTACCAAAAGTCAGGTAATAGCTTCAACTCATCGAGCCTTTGATTCGTGTCAAAGGTCACCCGGACTGCGCTAGAGAGATCTAATACAGTATATTATTGTATTGGAAATTTGTTTTATAGCTGACTTGTACTTAGTTTGATGAATACGTTTGTAATTAAAGTGACAATAGATATGATTATTTGAATTTTTAACATGATAGCCCTTGTTATTTTGACTTTTACATACATTGTGACAGCTTTTAATAATAGTCTTAAGTCTGCTATGTAGAGTCTTTAAAACTATAAAAGTTTTTTATTTTTTATTTTATGTTATAATATTATTTAAAAGAGATCTTTTTTTCTGTAATTGATTAAAATTATCCATTTTTTTTCTATAAATAAGCAAATAACATTCTTTCAGATCTACAGAAACTCATTATAACATTATCGAAAATAATAATTAAATATACAAATATTGCTTAGTTAAATATGCCATTACCATATCTTTAAACAAGATTACAATAAAAAATAACGAAATAATATATAAATTATTCTATTTCTAATTAAAATCAACATATTTTTCTTAATAGATTTTTGATTTACGACATATACGTATATACACATATATGTATATATATATATATATATATATATATATATATATATATATATATATATATATATATATATATATATATATATATATATATATATATATATATATATATATATATATATATATATATATGTATGTTGACATGATTTCTTTTTAAGTTATAATTTAATTAATCGATTTATATTTGCATTTGATATCGAGAAACGATATTATCTATTCAATAAATTATACTGAGCAGATGTTGAGATATTTTTCCTAGTCATGTTACAAATCGTAGTATTCATATATACATGTATATTTATTTCATTCAGAGGAAATTTGGATTGCAACGTCATTCGTGACCTGTGCGCTTTCTTAAAATGCTAATAAGGGTGTAGATAGTCAAATATGGGGCCTACTCCACTACCCTACGGTACGGTACCCACTATTCTGTTGGAAATATACGTGCGTTCCTCGACAAGGGTAGGTGTGCCTTAATTGATGGTTTTGGTGAAATATTTTGTCACAACAATTAGTCACGGCTGTCAAGAAATCGCATGTCAGGCCCTGAATTTTATTGATCGACGAAAATCGATTAATCATCGATATTGATCACCGAATCCTTTGAAAGCCCTTTTGGAATGACAAACGTTTGTGACAATTGTATAATAATATTCGTTGCGTAATTTCATTGAATATTATTTTTTTTTTGAATAATATATGTAGAATTGAACTTTTATGTTATTAACAATGGAGTTTCTTACTAAATTGCTTTTTTTAGCTGAATTCTAAATTATAAAAAAATTACAACAAAAAATTTCTCACAGTAAATTAATTATTGATGAAGTTAGCTATCGTAGATATATCTTATAAGTCGAAAAATTAATATTTGATCTCAACTTTCGATATAAATTTCTTCATAATAAATAACCAATATGTGCAAAAACATATTGACTCCAAAAAGTTTGTACAAGATCGGAGATTCATATAAGCACAGATAAAGCTCTATAAAGCTCTACCGTTAGCTTACAAGCCTTACTAATCATGCAACCATAGTTTACAAACAAAGCACTAATTGGTCAGAATAAGTCCAGCTTAACTTAATTGGACCCTATTCACGTTTACGATGACTATCGTTGTTTATTTAATATTCCGTTCCAATATTCATAATTTGTGTTTCGTAGTATATATGGTTTTAATCCTAATCTAAAATCTAAGTAAAATGGACACTGAATCATGTACAGTAATAGATTTTTTAAAGTATTCATACATATGTTTATTAAATATACATATGTTTATATATATTTAGATAATAACTAGGCTGTTACGAGTGATAGTAATGTGATAGTATAATGCAAGACACAGCGGGAAGCTTTCACGCTCTATCCCGCGTGATAGGGTAAGCAAAGAGATCTAAATACTCGACGCCACTCATTAAATTTAAATAATTATACAAATTTATAATATATCATAGATCATAATAATCATGTATAAGTTAAAACGTACGTTGAATATTATCAAAATTGACTACTATCTTAGAAAAAAGCTATTTAATTAAACAATTTCAATGTAATACATTACTAAAGTGGAAAACGGAAAGTGGAGTGTCGTAACACTAGGTACCCTCTGCCCTATTATATGGGCGATACAAATTAATAAATTATGAACACAGATCATAAATTTATATTATAATTCAATAAAATAAACAGGCTAAATGTAAGGAAATTGATAACGTTCGTTTATAGTAAAACCAATGCAATTTTTGTATCTAAGGCTTAATTAGTATTAATGAAGTATCAATACAAAGTAATATCTAAGTGAATAACTAATTGTAGAATATTCAGTAAGTAAAATGAACGATATCTCTTTCCATGATTAATTGTTAAGTTTTTAAAATGTTGTTCCGTAAGATTTTTTTTTTTAAAACGTATAATAATTTGAGCATGCGGGATTTGAACCTGCGCCTCTTCCAAGCTGTCCAAAATTTAGGCTATTATGTTTAATTAGGAGTTAGTAACTAGTTTTACTATATTAATAATATAATTTATACTTAATATTATAACATTATAATTTTTACCTATGGTTTCGCCCGCAAAGTAAAATGGAAATAACTGAAAATTGTGTTTGAAAATTGACACATTCAGTAGGTAGTGGGTTCTATCGAAAAGATTATCCATTTAATATTAGTGATTCTAATAAGATTCTTACTAGATTGTTCTTACCTATCCTTGAAAATATAGAAGCTTTGATTTTTTAGCTTCACGCGTTATCCCGCATTTAGTAGGGTCAGCAGAAAAAACCTAATGGTCAAAACACTCCGTTTTCCGTTTTCATTTCAAATTCGAGATATTGTGTGATGATAAAAATTTCAACAATAAAATATTTTAAATTTTTACTTAACAGGTAATATGATTTCTATTTCAATATTCTTCTATATACAAAGTTGTTAAAAAAATTAAAATGAAAGTAAAATACATCTATATTAATAAATAATCATCCAAAAGAAACCAGAAATCCCAGTAATACATACCAATATCGATCCGAATCGTCCAGGTCAAATAATAATGACGCGACGCGACGTGGGTCCATGCTCTCGCATAATACCCTTCTATTGCTATTCCATGCATGCAATGACATGCACATGCTTATGCACATGTACATGCACATGCACATGCACATGTACATGTACATGTACATGTTGAAATGATAAAATTACTATTACTACAGTTGTAACAAAACACGTAATTCTTTATGTTCAATTTATTTGTTGGATACGTGTAATTTCTCCTCTAGTAATGCGATGTCTTGACGGATCTCTTGTAGAAATTTTTATATATTTTTAACTTAATTAGCCATTATTACAATTGTACGGCTAAATTTATGGTTATTCAGATAAGTTGAGAATTTTCGTGTTAATCCATCCATTAAGGATAGAAAAAAATACTTAAATAAAACATCTAACTTTTCTTTTCTATCCCTAACACTTAAAAAACAATTAAAATATTTAATAAAAATAGCATTCTCACTAGACAAATGATTATTTTTTGCAATAATCTTTGGGTAGCGGAAATTTGTAAAAATCTCCCAACAGAGATGCTAACAACGTAATAAGTTATATAAAGCTTATAAGAATTTCGACGCGGCGTAAGGAAGAACGCATGGCTTAGTGGTCAGAGCGCTTGGACGATCTCCATGAGGCACAGGTTTAAATCCCGCTGCGTTAAAATTTTATATATTTTCTTTAAGTATTTTTTTGTCTATGAACGTTTAAGCGGTAAAAGTGCATATGTGCATTATAAATAACTTAAACAACCACAGTAGCTCAATTGCATAAACAAATAAGAAATATTTAATATATACATATTAAAAAAAGACATATACAAAAGACGACTAATTCCAGTTAATATACAACACATATTCAAGGTTCTATTTTTAAAAAACAAAAACCTAATATAAAGTAAATTGTGTCGAGTTACGATAACGAGAGTGTCGGTAAAAAGCTCTAAGTGATGTCTCACGGATAGGTGGCCGTGACAAATTTATAGTAGCTGGTAAAAAGTGCTCCACAGTAGTGTAAAACAAAATAAACGCTAATCTTATTATTTATAGCACATTTATATTTATTACAATGAGATTCTTTCCATAATATCTTTAATATTTTATTAAATAGTCAGTAATAATCTTGTGAGAAATTGGTTTCTATTTCGTTTTCCTCTTTACAAACAGTTTGCGTGTTTAAAAGCGGAACTTAACGCCGCACTTTGTCTTACTATAGATACTAGCATAGTTTTAATATAATAGAGTTCCATCGAATCGGAATCGAACCTGCACCGACCGTGTCAACATTCAAATGAAAATGACTGTCCCACGCCAAGAGCGCGTCTATACGTTTTGGAATGAGAAATTTTAATATATCTTCATATTAGATTTTATGAACCCATGAACCTAGATCACAATCTGAAGAGCGAAACGATTAAACATTATAGAGTAACATAATACACCGATAGTAATATAATAATCCATCATAAAATTTGTAATACCCTTACGTTCTACGCCGCTATACGTTGATTCAGTTTTGATCGGCGATAATTTGTTATGCTCTTGCTTTGTACAAGGCGAGGAGATAGCGAGATTACTACAAGCTGTTATTGAACTTTGAAACGTTCGTGGTAATGTTTTATATGGTTTTTTTTTTCTTTATTTTTTTAATTTCAGGTGAGTTAAGGGTACGGAACTCTATTAAAAGACAAAACGCGGCGTTAAGTTCCGCCATTGAACGTCTAATGTATACAAGATGTATACAATATTACATTTGTATTAAAATTAAGACACAATTCGCCTTCGTGTTAAAACACTGACAGATCACGTCACGTTCTAAAGATTTTTTGTTCGAAAAGTTTACAGAATGATTAAATGAGTACAGTTTTTCTGTTTGTTTTAAAAACGCCTTTTATTTATTTGTGATAACAAAAAAATGATTAACTTATCGTGTTTTATATGTGTTTTTTTTTTTATTTTATTTGACTTTGTCATTTTAATTATATTTATTGCCCGAGTACGATATTTGGATATGATAATATGTTTTATCATGATATATATATATATTATATATATATATATATATATATATATATATATATATATATATATATATATATATATATATATATGTATATATATATATATATATATATATATATATATATATATATTATATATATATATATATATATATATATATATATTGGCAACGCTAAAAATGTGTTGATTTGCAGAACCCAAAGCCATATTTTGTCTTACTGGATCTATTTAATGTTAATATTTAAAGTTAGTTTTAGTTAAATGCTTTCCTATAATATATATAACACTAATAAATTGTAACACCATTACGAAATATCCTCTAGATAAGACAACATAGCAGTCTAGAAACACGGAAGTATCATTTTTACCTTGTCTTTTTAATATAAAAAACAATGAGCCTTGTTCATATTTTTGTAATAACTTAGTAAGAACTTGTCACAGAGTCAATTTTCAGTTTACAAGAAAAAAAAAGTTAATTAAGTTAACTTTGTGATATGTCAAAGTGTGCCTATAAGCTTTTTTTGAATAATAGTCAAGCTTACTTCAACCAGCAAAGCTTTTCGTAACTCGTTCTTCATATAAATATTTGCAAACATGCCCCCATATGTAGTACAATGGGCCTAATTAAAACATTTTGTATTCGCAATCGCCTTATAAAACGAAGCACGAAATCATTGCAAATGCTTGTGCCATAGAATTTAGATTTTTCCAAACGAGCCTAGCATAGCCCTTGCCATAATGAAATTTCAAACAGATCCCGCTACCATAGAAATGTGAGTTTTCATCGAGGGTGACACAGATAGTGCCCGTGATCGGAATAATAATAAACAGCTTCCTCTTCTTTGCTTGATTTAAATTTTAATTTGTAGGTTAAGGTTAATTTTGTAGTATACAATATTGATATAAGCCATTATATACATTAATTGGGTAAATCGAATGACAATAATGAAGGGTCACTAATTTTTGTTCGAAACAAAAATTTGACGCAAAGTGGAGATAGATAGGTGTTTTGAAATATCGTTCTCTCTGCGGGACACAGAATGAACTATCACTAATCTTTTAATTATTGACATATTTATAGTCCTTATTTGACAGATTACTTTGGCATATTTGAAAAATATATCTATTTGAAGTGAAAAAACGATTCAACTAGCAATTATACTGTCAACAAAACAATATCTTAGATGTACAGCATACAGTATTGAAATTAACAATATATTTGCCACAGCATCTGGAGGACAAAATTCCTCCAGACCTCCAGATTCCCATAGATCCCCATTTCCCACGGAGTCGGTACACATAATAGTCGAGGCAAATGACAGGCCGCGGCCGCTTCACACGCCTCACATCAACGCGAACACATCGCGCAGCCACTTTGATTTGTCCAGAACAACTGTAACTGCTCTAATAGCGGTGACCCGTTGTTTTTGTATTGGAAAGATAAATGTATATCGAGATTGACACCTTAGTGGCGCTGTGGTGGAGTTAGTGAATGAAAAATGTAGTTTTAGTTTCTTATTTTACTATATAACGAAAGGTTAGAATATTTTGATGATTTTTAAAGTGTTAATCCACACTAAGGATAGAAAAAATACTTAAAGAAAACAATTTTGAAAAAATACTTAAAGAAAACATATAAAAATTTTGAACGCAGCGGGATTCGAACCCGCGCCTCGTGGAAACTATATATACAGTATACATATAAAGTATACATATAACTATATAACTATATATACATATAAAGGATAGAATTTCTTTGGCTTCGCCTAGTGTTAAAACACTCCGTTTTCCGCTTTCCGCCTTTCGAGACATTGTGTGGCGAGTGGCGGAACTCGACGCCGCGCTTTATCTTGTTGCCAAATCATGCAAATGACACTAAATTAATTTTCCCCGAGTGGGAATCGAAGCTACACTCGTCACATTTACAGTCAGGCGCTGTACACACTTAGGTGATTAAGAGAATTTTAACTTAAATATACTATATACGTGTCTTATTGGAATTCAATTGAATTTATCAGTTTATTTTTAATGTTTTTGATTGGAAGCAAAAGCGGGTAAAAAAGCTTTCTTTTGGTTATCTACTCACAATATTCGGGACGTCAATAAAATAATGAAAAAAAAACTACTTTCAAGATCGCCACTGGTATGGACATACAATGACACTATTAACATAAAATATAAACTGAATTAATATGGAAAAAAAAATGTATACTCAAAAGAAATCGCGGTCATCGCTCTCAAAAAGCTCAAAAACGTATTCGAGCGAGTAACCCGACGTAGCAGATCAATTCCCTTCGAGTATCATTTAATTAATTTGTCAGTTGCCCTTACATTTTGTACTTACGCATCCCAAATTTAAAAGTGCTCAACCGAAATCGAACCGCACACTACCAACAAAGGGTCCATAATCCCTTACCGTTCGAAAACCATTGGGCCGTATGAGACGGTATGTACCGATTTGGCAAAAAGCGGGCCGTCAGTGATTTATAATTTATCTCATATGCAATCTAGACATACAATTATCATATTAATTACATTATATTTGGTTGGCGGGGCCCGCAACGCGTTGTTTTGTAGCCCAGGTGTGGAAGTATCGGCCAAATTGATATAGGTGTGAAAGATTTTAAATTAATCTCGAGGATACGTGATTGACGGCTATCCTCTAAATAACTCTATAAGGATGATGGATGGTGTAGTTCGTGTTAGTGATGTGACATTGAAGCCACAGTCATTTAGTGAACTTTTTATATTATTTTAATAGTTTCGAATACTTGTTAAGTGGATCTTAGTCGATTTAAAGCTGTGTGTGATGAATCGAAAAGTACTTGTAAGAACTAATTAAACTAAATTTTTTATGTAATTTTATTGTTTCCGTCGTAACGCGGCGGTTGTGGATTCGATTCCCACTCGGAAAAGTGTATTATTTCATTTTATCGCTCTATTAAGAAGACAATGCGCAAGCTTTTTGTTGAGTTCCACTACTCAAGAAGCAGAAGTGGAGAATGGAGTGTCGTAACACTAGGTTTCCTCTGTCAATCCTGCTATATGCGGGATAAAGCGTGAAGCTATAAAAGGTGTTTCAATGAGAAAATTAAATCATTAGGAATACCTTGTTTTTGAACGATCAACATCGAAGACTTAAAGAAAACATATAAAAATTTGAACGCAGCAGGATTTGAACCTGCACCTCATGGAAGCCGTCAAAGCGCTCCACCCACTAAGCCATGCGTTCTTCCTCACGTTGCATCGAAGACTTGTTTGAAATTAAAAATATTTTAACTCGACGCGACGTGTCCAATTAAAGTAGAGTAAGGTGCTCCATAGAGATATCTCTATGTGGTCTCAGACCCTACAAAATAACTGATATATATATATATATATATATATATATATATATATATATATATATATATATATATATATATATATATATATATATATATATATATATATATATATATATATATATATATATAAAGCTATTAAATTATGTTAAAAACTAAAGCTCAAATATCAAGACGAAATCGCGTCTCCATAACGCACACGTTTAAATATTAAAATATAGCAGGTGATACCATAAAACCGACAAATCATCGCGACAAACTACATACAGTGTAAAAGAAACCAATATATTTTGACCTCTATGGTTATCTAAATAAGAGTTGTATGGGGGTCTTGTTCAATCTAATTTAGAGTCGGCGTGATGAGCGATAAGCGCGGAGGACCCCCTGTAGGGTGATTTAGTTGATGTGCCCGCCGGATGCGTATTTACAACGTCGAAGATTTTGTATCGCGAAACTGAATGTCTTTTTGAACTTTGTGCACTTAAAAGTTTGTTTTAAATTGTTATTATTTTATATAGTTTTTGACATCCAATGCTATTTGTGTTATTAATATGTGAACGCTAAGGTCGTGGGTTCAATTCCCATTCGGGTAGAATGAATTATTTTTATTTTCATCGCCTTGGTAATAAGACAGCGCGGCAACACATAGTACCGCGGAAAACGGGGAACGCAGTGTCTTTACACTAGGTTCTAGATCTTTGCAGTTTCTAGGCCAGTAGGCCTTGTACGGAAAGGTAAAAAAAGTAGATGGACACTATCTATCTTAGAGCGATATTTATTTTATAATATTAATTAAATAACGACAATATTAACTGTAGACATCTCATATAGAGATATTTGTAAAAGCTATAGCTATTGTAAAAGATATATAAGTAAAGCTATGATTGAAATACTAAATACATTATATGTTTAACATTATGTAAAAAAAAATGTTATATTCAAATATTTATATAAAAACATGTAATTGCCAAATGATAATTCTTAGAAACAATTATTGTTGTATTACAGAATATCTTAGTTTAAAAATAAGTTGGAGTATATGGAAAAATCCTATGCCATATAACACATTTCTACACTGTATATAGTGAACTATAGTAAAATGGAAGGAATCTTCGTACACCTGTTCAGCGATCGCAGATACCTATACTATACCATAGCATACGGTTTGCTATACAGCCCATTGTTCGACGGATGCCTAAAGATTTACCGCTTGTATAGAAAATAAAATAATATCTAAGGCTGTTGCTTTTAGGAACGAAACAAATTAGCGTTTTAAAATTTTGCAAAATTATTTCAAATTTAATGCAATAGAGGAGAATTTCAACATTTTTATGTTTCAACTCTCCGTGAAGCCAAAATGCGATGTTAGAATTTCAATACAATATATCGGAATTAGATGAAAAACGGAGAGAAGTAGTGTTGTACATAAATATAAAACATATGTGAAGCAAGAAGTGTATACATATATAATAGTATATATGACATTTGACGAGTGACTCGCCAAAGAAGCACACAAACAAAAAATAGAGACGTCCTAAATGCTCACACAAAAAACAAGCCAAGATTAAAGCCAATAAATTGAACGAAACTGAAATATTATACATAATCCGATATTCATTACGTGTTTCGTTTAAAATTAAACTGAAACACAGTTATCGTTTTCCAGTTACGATAACTATTTAATAACATGCATCGCGATCCTTAAAATTAACAGCTAAATGACTGATTGCGATCGCTCGACACGCCGTATTAACAACGAATTGAGTTTAGACTGTTTCAATATACGTGCTACGATAAGAGTACGCGTATTAGTTTTTTGTTGAAGGAAATCTCTTTGAGAGAAGTAGTGAGTAAGTTAGTTAGTTATGTTATGTTATGTTATTATGTCAATTGTTTTTTTTTATATGTAGAGCTTAAATTGATGATATATTATATTTATTTATGGATGCGAAGGGAATTTTAAAATTAATTTCGATTTAAATAAAAATTGTAAAGAAGAAATCGCGTTGCTTAATGTAATTTGTAATATAACATTTCAAAATAAACCTATTCTGCCAAATTAAACAGTTTTAAAAAGCGAAATATATACATATATACATATTGTACTGTAAATTAAAAAAAACAACAAAATATATATAATTTTTTTATCATAATCTCATAACAATCAGTTTTCCGCTCTCTGTCTGATATATATATATATATATATATATATATATATATATATATATATATATATATATATATATATATATATATATATATATATATATATATATATATATATAGTAAAGGGAGGTGGAACTCAACGCCGCGCTTTGTATCCCTAGAGCGTAGTATAGAAAACAATAAATTCCCCTACTAGGGATCGAAACCATTAACATATATACAGTAAGATACTATTCTACTACACCAGGATGCCTTCTGTGGTGATTTATTTTTTAAAGACACTATATATTATATTCAATATTATATATATTTTTTGTTTCAGATGAATCAAAAGTGTAAAGTGTGCGGAGAGCCCGCGGCCGGCTTCCACTTCGGCGCATTCACATGTGAGGGGTGCAAGGTGATTGTTTTATTATTTTTTTTTCATTTTATCTATAAATCTTCTTTTAGTATAGCATCTGTTTCTTCTTTGTCTCTATATTCTCTTGATCTTAGAGCAACTCTTATATGAGAACAAAGTCAGTCATAATTAGAAAATGTAAGATTGCCGGATTTTGTGAGCACGTAAAGCTAGTGTGAACCTCTTGGAGCTCATAGCTCATTAAACCAAATGTTGAGAGATAAGTTGGTCTAAAATATTTGTAAATATATACACAATCCCTTTATAAAGTCGAATATCAATGCGGTATTGCTATTAGACAGAGAGTGTTTCGAGAGGAATATTTTTATGTATAATATACGGTTATATACGCAAGCAGGCGTCGTTAGCAAGCAGTAGCTGTTTAATTGTTTTATGTAAAAAAAATGTATGTAGAAACAAAACATATTCGGTACTATAATTCATTATTAGTATCATTGTTAACGCGAAGGTTGTAGGTTCGATTCTCACTTGGAGGAATGAAATATTTTCATTTTCTTTCTCTGGTAACAAGTTGTTACCACTCTTGGCTCATATCACACAACACGCAATATCTCGAATATTGGACGGAAAGCGGGGAACAGAGTGTTTATCACTAGGCACAGGGGTGCCTATCCTGCTATATGCGGGATACTCTGTAAACAAAATAATGTTATTATTTATAAATAAAGCATTTTTAAGCAACAAATTTTAACCGAATACTAAAACACAAGCGAAAATAATAATTGTATTCGATCAATAATGGAATAATTTTATAATTAGTATTATATAGGAAACGGTGTGGAAGAATTGCGGCAATTCCGAGCAATTGTAACAATGTGTTGGGCACGTTTCTATATAATTGTTCTCGTTATCACTTCAAATGGTCTGAAATATCAGGAATAATGTATGATAAGTCAAAAAAATACTTTCAAAACGCGAAATGTACTAAGAGATATTCATAAGCATTCTATATTATGAATAAATATATATAAATCAGTAGCACATTATCTGACTAAACGCGACGGTTCTAGGTTCGATTCCCACTTGAGGGAAATATATCTTTTTTTTAGTTTTGACAATCGATAGGCAATGTCTCGAAAAGTGAGAAGCAGGAAACAGTGTCTTGACACTGGGTTACTGTGCCTGCCCTGCTATATGCGTGCAATGGCGTGAATGTTTTTTTTATTTCTCTAGTTTCTAGCCTTCGGAGTGTCTTAACCCTAGGCTATTTCCAGCCTACCCAAATATATGCGGAATAAAAAATATATTAGATTTTCTTAAAATAGTTTCATATATCTTTCCATTTTACATTATAGCTATCGTTATATTATACTCTGATATTGTAGTCGATCAAACATCGATTTTATTTCAAGTACCAATATTACCAAACATACGAAAACAAATCGATTAAAAATGCAAATAAATTAATATCGAATACCATCCAAGTATTAATTGCAATGATTATTCAATTTAGTTTACATACAGACGAAACTCGTCTTTATTTTAATATGATTTAGTATAAAAAATGTGTATTTGGCGTGCACTTTTCAAGTAAAGTGTTTCTCCGGGAGATGCACATGAATAACTCGTTCATGCAACTAGTCCGTTACGATTCTTTTTTCCTGGCCGTAATAAATGAGATTTGGATTTCTCGTTCGGAGGATACATAAATCCTTTGCTTTAATACTATGCTCAGCCTGTATTTAGAATTTTATCGTTTCAGAGGTTGTGGGTTTGGTTCCCGTCTGAGGATAATATAAAAGCATGGCGTTGTGTTAATCCACTCAATACGCAATGTCTCTAATATTAGACGAAAAATTAGGGGCGGAGTGTCATATCAATCAGTTAATATTATCTTAATATATTCTTTTTTTTTTAATCAATATTACCTTAAGGCCAAAAGATGGAGATGGAATTGATAAACCATTTATTACATAATAATTGAGAGATTTTTCATAAAATCGTTATTTTCTTAAAACAAACTTAAACAAAAAAAACCAGAGCTACAGTTTACGTAAAGGCAATTTGTATCAAGTGGAACGACCACAATGGTGTTTGCGTCAGTGTCGCAGGATGCAGGAAACTCGGTCAATCGGATACGTAGCATGTTTGATGGATATTCAGTCGTAACTATATTTGCAGTGTTTTGTATCTAAAACTATAATGAAGCCTCCTTCGTTTCCTTCATAGTACTTTTATTTTAATAAATAACCTAGATATATATATAAATACAGACTAAAGTATTCACAAAATTATAATATAATATAATTAATAGAACTTAAAGCAACTGCCCAATAAACAGCAATTTACCTAATGATTTATTATGAACACTTCTGTGGATTTGAACTTAGATCAACGCTACCTAATACCCTAGGTTAGTTGGGGTAAAAATTTAAAACGATAATGATTTAGTTGGCGAAATCTTGCTCACTCGGAGAGAAAAATATTTATATATATATATATATATATATATATATATATATATATATATATATATATATATATATATATATATATATATATATATATATATATTACTCTTTTTTGTTTAACAAATCAATAATAACATCCTAGAAAAGAAGCCGTGACCAGCTACATTTGAAGCGTCCATTTTCTATAATCAATCTTAGGATTACGAAATTAAAGCCATGAAGACATGTAGGGCGAAAAAAAAACACACAAAGATGATTTTGATTGATTATAATGATTAAATGATATGTTGGTATCAATGAAAACGGAAAGGTTGGTCATGGAGGTTGACTCCGGTTGAGCAACTCCCTGCACAGTTCAGAAGGCCGTAAAATAGATGGAATTATATAGAAATTATTCGAAATACATTATAATTTTGAGTTCGTGCAATTTTTTTTGTGGTAACAAATATATCGAGATGTAGTTTTTGTAAAGATATCTTATTCAGGAAATATTTATATTGGTAATATAGCCTAATATAGTGGTAAGGGAGGTAGGGGAGGACCTCGGTCGAAGATACTGTTCCTCCAGTATCTTCACGAAAAAGCTTGACCCCCAAAGACTATGTATGAAGAGGTTAATGACAGTAGACGAGGCGAAAGAAGTGTTTCGGGGCCAGGGATAAAACGTAAAGCTAAGAGAATAGAATATAAAATATTTATTTGATGAAAGCATGGCATTGGAGTACTTAAGAGTATTTAAGAGTACGAGTAATTTATACAAATGAGTGAAAAATGGGGTGCAAAAGTGATATGCTACTGTGTTATACAAATATACCATATATATATATATATATATATATATATATATATATATATATATATATATATATATATAATATATATATATATATATATATATATATATATATATATATATATCTATATATATATATATATATATATATATATATATATATATATATATATATATATATATATATATATATATATTATTATACCATATATATATATTAGTAATATATATTAGTGATATACAAATATACCATTCTGTATAAGTGAAATAAATTCAATAATTTATTTCACTTATACAAGGTCGTATTTCACTCATATAAAGTAAATATAAAAAATAGTAGACATCGTTACAAATTGATGAATCGGGTTATCAACTATCAAGTACTCGTTCAATCAAAAAACATCCTTAAAATGCGATTTCGTCACCAATTTAGGAATGAAAAGGTAAAAAAAAACTACATTACCTCTCTGTTTCATCTACGCAATAAAATTAATCGATCATGTTAAAAAGGTTTAAACAAAACAGCCAAAACTATATAAATTGTATATACAGATGAGACCTAACCTTGAGAAACCTGTCTGAAATTCTAATTGACCTATAACAGAATTACGGACAGCCATCAGTTTAATAGTCAATGTTTAATAAATGAAATATTTTAAGCAATTAATAAAATAAGACATGTGTAGTATAAAGTTATGCCTTACCAAAACATCTCTCTCTGTATTACATTATACAGGATAAATGTCAAATGGTGTGTCACTACGTATTTAATTTTTTTTTTTATTAGGTGGCGGAAGACAATGCCAGACAATGTTCAGTCAGTTCAGTAGTCTTCAAAGGTGTCGATATATCTATATTGGTCACTTTTCACACCTAATCTACGCCGTTTTCGCAGTTTTTTATTTATGTAGACGTAGAAGAAGGCAGAATGTAGTACCACCGTATACTTCACTAAACCAAAAAAAAACTGTTTAAACTATTAAATAATTTATGATTTTTTCATATACAATAGACATCTATGGGCACAATTCAATATTCTCTTTTATCACCGAGCCTTAAAAACAGATATTCTGACATTAATTTCCATCGGCCTAACTAACATAAAGCGTGAAACCACAAAAATCGAGACAAAATCGATTAAACTTTATCGATATTACATATACATGATTAGCGATGAGCAAAAACGTGTGTACTCCCCTTGCTCCAATTGCCGCTTCATAGAAAATTACTACACGTCATCCGTTCTTATATTACAGTGATGAGATATAAAGTACACACAGCGTTTAGTTTCTTCTACGCGTTATCAATATAACATTATACTAACGACTTATGTAATACCAAGTTGTATGAAATATTGTTATTTTAAAGTAAATTAAAGTGCCTTTTTTATTTGTAAATCTGGATAAATTCTAATTTATTTGTTTTTTTAAAGAATATAATTAAAGTGGCTGTGACATACCATATACATATATATATATATATATATATATATATATATATATATATATATATATATATATATATATATATATATATATATATATATATATATATATATATATATATATTATATATATATATATATATATATATATATATATATATATATATATATATATAACTTTACTTTCCAATTCACCATTCGGCTACATAACCTTAAAAATTAAAATTATTATGTTGACTACTACAGCCCAATGAATAGAGCTTCAAGAGACTATATTTTTACGTACGCTTGATCCTGTAAATGGTAAAGTAGGCAGAGAGAATCTAGAGTTAAGACACTCCGTTCTCCAGTTCCGCTTGGATTCAAGATTGTGTTTTGAGTGACGGAACTCAACGCCGAGATTTGTCTACAATACAACCATTTAGTCACAATGACCCTTAGTTTGGCTAAAATAGCATAATGTTGAAAATATTTAAATACTATACTTTGTTACATAATAATATAACATTTGAAATTTCGTTAAAGATGGAATCATTTTTTAAACGCTGCCTCTGTTACGGCATCGGGCAACGATCATAGGTCAAACAGCCAAGGGCAAGCAGAAATACTCGTACCTACCTACCTACCTACCTACCTACCTACCTACCTACCTACTACAAATCACAAAAATACGACGACAACGAAAACGCCAAATTATATTCAAATTTAGATCAACCAAATTACGTACAGTAGTGCACGCGAAGGTAAAAAATGAACCAAAACCACGCTTTGTGAGCTGTTAGTAATAAATCATTGTAGCTAATTTGTTTTTAAACATTTTCTGCGTTTATCTCGGTGTGTAATCGTTTTTGCGGAACAATCGACGGTGGCGCCATGCCTCCATTGTACACCGGCTCCTAAGTAAAAGGTACCGCCGCTATAATTTGTCACCCGAGGAAGAGCTCGCTTAGCTTCGGGCTTGAGCGAAACAAAAATCCTTTAATGGCTAAGTATGGAATTAATCGGTTTGTTTTATTTTAATTGGACGTTCTGGCTCTTTTGTAAGTTGGCTAATGAGTTTTACTACTAGTGGTATAATAGTTTTTTGTCTATCTGTTGATGTTGTTAATACAAAATATTGTATCTAATTGTAAAATATTTTAAATGTTTTTGAGTTTAACTAAATATATAGATTTTTTTACTATATTAAATACGTTAAGATTTTTCAATTTTAACACACACACACACACAGATATATATATATATATATATATATATATATATATATATATAATATATATATATATATATATATATATATATATATATATATATATATATATATATATATATATATATATATATTCTTCTATTATATAAAGCTAACTAAGCTAAATATAACAACAACAAACGAATTTAGAATAAAGCTTCACAATTTATATATTTTGTTTGAAACAATGGCTAACCTAACCTAACCTACAGCACACACATAAAAATTAACTTAGTCATCTAATATTGTACTTAAATCTAACCTTGTCTATATAGTTATTAATTAAAAAGAAACTGGATCAAAATCGATCGACTCATTTGCGACGGCCGTCACAATTAAAAGAATATTGTTATTCGCAATACCATTCACGGCTTCAATTGATTCGTTTCAACGTGACGACACAAGTCAAATCCAATTTCAAATATCCTATCCAATCAGCCAAAGGATTCTCATATCAAACACCTGTCGAAAACCAACTTTTAGAGTATATTATCGCGTGGCGTACAACAAGTGGTTAATAGCTGTCATTGTTTTAACGTACCGTCGTTATGAAATTGTCAACGAAGTTTGTTGGCACACCGATCGACTTATTGGAGCATGGCGATATTTTTTATTCATGTCACGGAACCCCACGTTAGCTGGTAGCGCTGCCTTTGTAAAAGTGAATTTTCGTAGGGCAATTGTACACGAGCGTTTGTATTGTGATCGAGAGTATACTGTACATAGGGTGAGTTTCTCTGTTTTTATTTTAGATTTAAAATGAAAAATCATATTTATTGGGACATATTTTATTGGCTATGTTTAAATATATTCCGCAAGAAGACAAAATTAGCAAATTCTTTACAGCTAAGTTTGTTAAACATATGATAGCATTATAATACGTATACAGATGCAATAATAATGCAATAATTATTCAAAATTAGTGATGTGACTTAACCTTAAAACAAACGAAATGAACGTATCAAGTCAGTCTGCGCCCATCCCTAAGTGGTTTATTGTGACAAGTGGCATTTTGACGGATGATTCTACCGCAACCGAGAGCAACTCGGTAATGGCAACATTACCTGATTTATTATGAGCGATAGGCGGATTTACGTCAGTTCAAACAGATAACCTCTTACGAAATCGTTTAGGCACACGTTTTGAACACCTAACAGTTATTAGTTATAAGATTTATAGTTATATAATTACTTATTTATAAACAATAAAATCATTATTTACGGCTGTTTCGATTTCGCCAGCGCCAGGTCGCATGATGCGGAATTTTTATGCTAATTTATGACCAAGCCTGTATACTCGTATGTATATACGTATAATATGTTTAAAAAAGTAATTATTTAACGCCACCTCTCTATGATTGTAATAGCGCGTCAAATTTAACTTTTTCAAGAACGATCAAAGTTCAAGTTTTCGTCCGTTAAACAAAACAATATTCACCATCGATCACTAGTGTTCCAGTTCCAAATCGTAACCGGATATCGATGTATCAGAAGCAAAGCGCGGCATCGGTTCACATTACACGAATAATCGTTTGTATCCTAATGTCAAGCGTAATCAAAATATCGAGACTCCGTTCAGGTCAGCGCCTCTGAATTAAAACGAGAGATGACGCGCTATCACATGTATCGATACAGCTGTCAAGGAGCAAATAATCGATTGTCAACTTTATGGTGGTGTTTTGAAAGGGCACACCACTGTGCTGTCGGTTGGCATGTTGGTACTACTGGAGGAGAAAGGTCAAATATTGTTCTCACGTTTTTCATTTTTCGAGATTTAACTCTTGATATACGGTCTAGACGATGTTGTGGACGATTTGTCAAAATAAAATAAAAAATGGCGCCATATATCACAATCGAATCGTTAATTTTAAAATGTGACACCGCCACACCTAGGTAATGGACTAAATATTTTTATAGCTTTCTACTTACATATATAATTTTGTATATACAATGATTAGGGTCGAAATTTGTTGTTTGTATCATCTGTATCTCATTCAAATGTAAATCATTCTGTGTGACAGATATTAAGTTACAAATTAATAAGCTCTCCTTGTCCCAATATAGAATATATTATTCATCTTATTGAATTTTTTTTTTTGGTTAAACAACATACGAGTCAAAGTGGACAAAATTAACATAAATATGTGTACCGATGAAAAAAAAATCATGTAATACTTTCTCCATTTAAAAAAAAAATACTATCAGAATTTTAATATATAAAATAATACTAATGACGCCTTGAAACAAAGTGCACAGACATTTTAAAGAAGGTGGCAGTTTAGTGGCCGGACGCTAACTGCCCTAGATAGTAGACAACCAGCAGTAGGCTACAATGGCAATAGACTAAATAAAAAAAAAGATTAAAACATATACTTTAAAAAAAATAACTTATAAGTATATTGCATATGAAATAAAATTATATTTGTATTCATTAACATTGCTCAATAGCTATTCTACATATAAATAATGACACGTCTATTATATATGGAGATTTATTATATCAGCATATGCTTAGAGCCAAGGTGGACGTGTGCAGTCTTTACGGAAAGGCACATAATGTAATAAGGATTGACTTATCGATTTACATTAATAAGTTAATATAAGTTAATATGTTAATAATATAAATACTAATTGTAGTAACTAACTGGTTTTGTATCTATTTTTATATATTGTATCATCTGTTGGACATTTTGACGTTGTAGCGCAATTAGTTTCATTCGAGGTAATTTTGAGAGAAGCCTCTCCTCTCTCCTAAGAAATTTAGCTCGGCTTCGTGTATAGATGGAAAGCTATACCGGAAATTAGAGAAAATAATGTTATTATATAATTTTAAACGGTCACTGGAAACAATGGAAATTCAATTTAGAGCTTTTACCAGTGTTTAGATTTATTTCATTTAAAAATTACAAGCTTTCGTACGAGCAATATTTTCTTTTATATACATCTATACGCACACAAACATATACTTAACCACTGCGGTAGGTAACTTGCAAAGGGAGCACCATAAAATAAGCTATAAGTTTTATACCTTACTTTATGAAGTCCTAATGGGATAGAGAATTTACTCAGAGCAAAATTTATGAGTGTTACAAGTTACAATGTATTTATACGACGTTCTTGTTTGATAATTATTTCGCGTTGTATTGACTGGCATTTTGTATAGAACAAAGTACGTACAGATTGAAACAAAATAGTGATATGTACATACTTTTTAACATTTAAAATAAGCTTATGATCTCATTATTATGCCTAATGTTTAATAAAGCATTTGTGGTACTGTATAAATATAATAAACTTACATTAAAAAAGAGTAACCGTTGAGTTTCTCGCCAGCTCTTCTCAGCAGAACTGCCGTCCGAGCTAGTAGGACTGACAATACTGACACTTATGTTAATGGACGATTCGAAAGTGCTTGTAATAGCCTATTTGAATAAAGAATATTTTTATTTGATTTGGTTTTGATAATATATATTCTATTAGCTTCACGCTTCATGCTACATATAGATAGTAGAGCAGGCAGAGAAAACTTAGTGTGAAGACACTCCATTTTCCACTTTCTCCGAGACACTATGTGATACTCAACGCTGCACTCTTTCCCCTAGATGGGCATCGAAACCATAACAAGTTTTAAAAAAATGATAATCGAAATATTTCAACATTTACATACTAACATAAAAGAAACTCACACAGAATTAATTTTGATTATTCTTTATTAGATATTCAGCGTCCTTGCAAGGAGACGTACAGTCGCATTTCATCTAACTAGACCCATTCCATTCAATTTATTTATTCAATTTATTATTTTTCAATTCTCCACATTCCTTTTTAACTATACAAGCATAATGAAGAAGCGCTTCACTAGTAATCTATTAATCACATCTGTCAATTTCCGCTGTAATAAATAAATCGAAAAATCTCTCACACAAGCACTTTACTGTCACATAAAATATGTTCAATAACGATACGAATATAATTCAAAGCTTTATCGAGTGCAGGACGCTATTAGAGGCTGAATAGTAAATGTTATTATGGTATTTAATGTACTCTTTTTCAGCTATTATTGAAGTATATCAGATATCTCAGCGACTTGTAGAAAGATGGCGAGTGGATTTTGGAAGTTCCTCAAAAAAAAAAAGTTCTAAATTTTATTTTTTAATTAAGGCAATATTTATATTAAAAATAATTATTCAGATAAAGCGCGGCGTTGAATTCCGTCATACAACGCGCAATGTGTCGAAAGGTGGCAAGTGGGGAACGGAGTGTCTTAACACTATGTTCTCTGCCTACCCTGCTATACGCGGGATACAGCGTGAAGCCAAAAAAAAAGACTTTCTTAATTTTCTTCTTTCTTTTTTAATTAGAGAATTAAGAATTATTCTTCCTTCACAATTAAGGATAAGCTTTAAGTTTAGAAAATGATATTATTAGAAGCACTGAAAGAATTTATCGTTCCACCATTAAACTCTACAGTTTTATTATCAGTAAATAATAACGTTCATTAAAACTAATGTTGGCTTGAACTCGTAAATATCTTGACTTTTTCCTTTCTTTGTACATCTTTTATATTCGCAGATAGGCTAAAACATTATATAGAACATTTCGGTCTCAAGTTTTAGAGCTCAAGCAAATATATACATATATATATATATATATATATATATATATATATATATATATATATATATATATATACATATATATGCCATTTTCAAAATATCTTTCAATAAAATATAATTTTGGAATAAACATTGAATCTAATTGAGATCGAGTATTAGATCATTGAAAAGATATGTTTTCTTATCTGTTACCCATCTAACGCATTTGCATAAATTTAGATAAATTTAGTGTAAAAGTCTAAACTACTAAACTTACAGCGACTTATAATATACAATCTTACAATACAAAATTATAATTCAAAAATTAATTATCTAATATAATAACATAATAAATAATAATATCAACTAATTGATGACTATGACTATGACTATTCCACAATACAATGCATATATTTAATTTCAATGTGCGCAAGAGTCGATTTGCTATAAATCTGGTAGACCCGAGTACAGTGAGCGACAGCGACTTGTAATAAAATCGAGCCTTATTTTGCCATTAAATACAATACTGTATTAACCTTGGCAGTTCATGCAATCTAACTAATAGGATGTATTCATAAATACTTAAGCCCACTATAATGGTTCCATATACGACGGCGTTACATTCTAAGGACATTCAAGGATCTCTAAAAGGCTATTTTGTAATGGATTGCATTTGTTTTCTTGGGGAATTGGAAATTAAATTTCAATTTAAATGGGATTTTGTTCTTTTTTTTTGTTATTTTTTTAAATATTTTATGCAATAGTTGAATGCAGTTTGAGAAACATTTTAAGTCCCTTTTAAATGAATAAAAAAAACAGCGTTTACATTTTTTTTGGCATAGTTAATAAAATATTGATCAAAAATCTTAGATACGCATGAGAATCGATCGGAAAATATCTATATATATATATATATATATATATATATATATATATATATATATATATATATATATATATATATATATATATATATATATATATATATATATATATATATATATATATATATATATATATATATATATATATATATATATATATATAAATGAAGTAAACCAAACAACTAAAGCAATTATTTATATGTTGACATTAAACTAATAACATTATAACCTTATATGAAATTAGAAAATATAGAAACAGTAATATATTTCTAGGCTTCAAGTGACATCTCAGGTACTTGAGGTCAAAGGTGGGCAAGCCGGCGACTCGTCCGGCCGCGGCTCATATATAATTATACACATATTATTGCCCAACGTGACATATATTGATGTCATCGTGGCGAAGTTGGGATGTGTCTGGCTAGTTACGTAACCTTTGTAAGTTCAAACCTATCCAGCAAAATAAGGAATAAGACGAGACCAAACGCAGCGTTTAGTTACGCTATCTGTTAAACTAAGTGTTTTATTACTATTTTTTCTCTGATTTCTCCACAAAAATTCTCAGCATGTGTGTTTCGGAGATAATGCTCAATGTATTCTCAGACGGTCAAGCACTTTGCATATTACGAGTATATGCTAAATGGTCTAGGCCTTATCGTTATTTAGGGCACATCACTATGTGGTGGTTAAAAACCACTTCGACACCATGCATTTATATTAACCATAATAAACCTTCAAATTTAGAATAAAACAAAGACAATAGTTTCAAGACAATGGTTAGGCCGTTTCTAAATCAAAGTATACTATTCAATGAATATTAATAAATCGTATATATTCTTAGTTATATTACAAAATATTATAGCTTTTTGAATATATTCTGTATATTTTATCATAATTTAAATTTTTAATAGTAACTACTACTACTAATTATTAGTCTACTAGAGGTAGACTAAAAGCATTCATATAAAACGTAGAAACCTTTGAACACAAACACACTGTGCCACTGAACATCATATATTTATGAATATAATATTTAAATGAAAACGTATACGTACATAAGTAACAAATTATGCACAAATTGCGACGCAACCCGTCGTATTCACGGCAAATGTAATCTGACCAATTAATTATTATATGAGGCGAGCTTGTACAACAGGAAAACTCAATCCACTGGTTTAGTTGTGTGATGAGTGGTCTGGTCTGGTCTGGTCGTAGAGTTCAAAGGGTCGAGGGTTCGTTCGTGGTTGTGTGAAAATTTCACTTCACATAGCAAGTTGAACAGCTTTGTCTTACTATTCTATCAGGCTATAAATTATGTTGCATTACTAGAAATGCTTAAGGTCTTCTATTATATTAGAACATATCTAGTTGTGTTATTAAAAAAAAACATTGAATGGATCTATAATTTCATATAAAGAAATATATTTTCAATGTAAATAATTGCTTATGTATAATTGAACTTACACTCATCGTGCAAGTTAATAAGATTTGCACTACAAAGGGCATCATTAGCCAGCCTTTATAAATTACCAAGTAAAGCTTAACTTAAGTAAGTGATAAGAATAACTTTAGTCGAAGATAATTCAAAAAATGTCGCCTTTAACCGCACAAACACCTAGCGCGGTGAGCCGGCGCGGGCGCCGACTCTATCTAACATTCGATCTCAAACGGCGTTTACACATTCGTAAGATTCGGATCACGCGCGGAACGCGATTTAAAGATGGCATTGTTTCAGTTTAAATTCCTCATCTATGACGCGATCGGTGCAATCGCACTCCGTTTATAATTCAGTCCATGTTTTAAAAATATTTTGGCAATGGTCACCGATGATAGCTATACATCCAAAACCTCCATGGAGGCTAAAATATTTTCAAGAAACATCAATCCACTCAAACGTATCGATTTTGCCTTTTAATTTTCGTTAATCCGAAAACGTAGACAATAGAATTGGTTTACATAATGAATTAAAGTCCAAGGTCGCAAAATGAAACCGTACATAAACGAACGTAGCCGACTGGAACCGAACCTGTGGCCTATATCCAACGGAAGTGGCGTCTTAAGCCGTAGCCGTAAACACTACGTTAATAAGGTAGTGGTTTCACTTTCGACGTTACGCACTCGGCTTGTAACCAGCAGCCCGTGTAAATACAGCTTTACGTGCTCGCTTTATAAGATCATTTGAAATTTTATATCATACATAATTTACGATGTAAATTTTAATGATATCATTAATATGCTGTGATTAAAGACCACTTACATATCTATTTAATCACAATGTTTATAGGTTCATAAATCACCCGTTTTTACTATGATGCCCTCTAAACTTTTCTTTTTTTTTTCTTTTCAGTCGTTCTTCGGCCGCTCATACAACAATCTAAACTCTATCACTGAATGCAAGAACAATGGCGACTGCGTTATAAACAAAAAGAACAGGACAGCATGTAAAGCATGTCGACTGCGCAAGTGCCTTATGGTCGGCATGTCGAAATCTGGCTCGAGATATGGAAGAAGATCAAACTGGTTCAAAATACACTGCCTATTACAAGAACAGCAACAAGCTGCCCAATCACAGTCTCCTCCAAGGGTGCCATCATCACCACATTTAGCGCCACCGTTCCCACCACATCTATTCCCAGGCCTCGCAAGACCGAGAACAAAAGAAGAATTGGCTTTGTTAGGTCTCGATGATTACAAAATTCCCTGCTCTGTATCGCCTGATTCACATCGTAGTGGCTCTTCACCTAAATTAGACGAAAAAACACGGATTACACAATCTCGTCCCCAGGATAGACCACTAACACCACCTAGGGATGCTTTTCTACCCCTACCCTTAGCCAATATATCCTTGCCGCATTTCCCTCATTCGCCATTTTTACATCCGCCACATTTTAGTCCGTTTCCTCCCAATCATTTGCTTTTCCCGCCTGGATTCCATCCTATTTACTCAAGACATTTATTAGATCATGCAGCAATGAGACAAGCAGCTGAAAATAACAATGATGTTAGAATTGATGACAATAACACAGAATCATCGAAACGATTCTTCTTAGACGAAATTCTTAAGCAACAACGTTCTACACTGCCAACTCCACAAAAGGAAATAATTTCGGAAGAAGAATTCGTAACAACACCACCAGCTGAGAGAAGGACATCTGAATCTCCTCTCCAAGAAAACCCAATGGACCTATCTGTTAAATCAGATGGCAGATCGAGCTCGGCCCGACGGCGGTCAGACGACAGTGAAGTGATTGCCCCTGACAATGACGACCTACTATCTGGTAGTGATCAAGCTTCCGCCAGCGAGGAGGAAGACATGCCCTACTCACAAATTAAGAGAATTAAACTCCACCCTCTAGATCTGACAACCAAAGTCTGACGTCAACATCGCAAAAACGCTTCGCTAGCGCTGCTCTGACTTATCACTTTGTCCACTCCAAGGCCAGTAAATTAGGTGGTGATCGTGACGATCGTAGGACAAAAGCGTTTGTTTTGTATATTGTTATCAATTGAAGAGTCTATCCAAATACGTATCTTAAGTAGTGAAGTATGAAAAATGTTATTGTGTTATTGGCATAAGCCTCGGTTGAAGGTTGTACAAACAGTGTATATATTAAATTATTCGTACCCTAAGTTTTAGATTAGTTAGCTGGTTGTAAAGGAATTGGATCCAACGAAAATTAATATAACACTACATATATATATATATATATATATATATATATATATATATATATATATATATATATATATATATATATATATATATATGTATATTAATTATAATTATAATAATATATAATTTATTCAATTTTAGAAGAATTTTGATTTGATGTGTCGTTTGATGATTTAAGGAATGTTAAATTCGGGTGCATTTATTTTTCTTGTATTACAATTTATACACTGTATAACAAACAATTTGGAAACATTCCAACTTGTACTTACTTGATGTATAACAAAATTTTGTTCTCATCTGTATAAATGTAGGTCTGTATAATTATACTCTAAGACATTCCTATATATTTGCTCAATATTTCTTTATACATATTGTATATTTCATACTTTCTTTTAACGTACTCATGTAGTGAAATTTAGTCGCGAACACATACTCAAGTGTAATATTGTATTGTGAGAAATGATTGTGTATAATTAATATAAGTAGCATGTTTTTTTTTTATGAATGTTTTGATTTAATGCATTCTACAAACGTACAAAATAAATATTCACGCACTCGATGTTGGTTTTTGTGTTATTTTAAACACCCTCTATAACTTCGAATTGCTTTGAAGAATATTAATTAAAAAGTAAGATTATCTACACCACTATGTACGCTATACAGCGTGTATAAACAAAGAAAAAAAAAATGTTTCATACAGAGTTTTCTAGAATATGCTAAATTAATTAAGTTACATGACCTAGATGTCTATATTCATAATTTTCTGGATGACATATACTAATGCTATGAAATATTTAATCGAGGGAATCCCTAGCACATACGAGTACATACCAATTTGTTATTGAAAGCAGTTAATAATAATAATAAATCTTTATTTCAGACCATTCGGTCCATAAAAGTTACAAACAAACAAAATATACAGCAATAAATATTATAATAATTAAACACATTTAAAAACCAGTTATTTGCGATTCTCGCTGTGATGTTGAGCCAACCAATGCCTAAGAAAATCTACATACAGCTATCGACCCACTACTTGGAGAATCTCATTCTTGCTTTCTCGCAATCGAGCCCAAAACAAAGCTATTCTGACACGAATTAACGCAAAGACGTCCGGTATACCCACTGAGGCGAACATATTTGACTCGCTGCAGAATCTCGGCAACCTCATCAGAGTGCGGTACACATTATTGTACTGCACTCTGATGGCGCTGTAGGCTCTTCCAGTATAATTAAACCAAATCTGACATGTGTATAAATTTTCACAATAAGTTTGAAATAATAATTTTTTAACCGCTACGTTACAACGAGAGAATCTGCGCGTCATCATGTTTCCTCGTACTGCAAGAGCACGGCGCTCTCTTTCAATGTCGCTGTCATCGACGAGATTCTCCGTCAAATAGTGGCCTAGGTACTTGAACGTTGCAACCCTTTGATTTGGTTCACCACACATATACACGTTGGGCACATTATCCGGCCCTCTACTATTCTTAAAAATCATACATTTTGTTTTTGATACATTGTACTTAAGTCCATGTCTTAAAGCATAATTTTCACAAATATCCAACAGATTTCTTAGACCTATAGTTAAACAGGTGCTAAGTCTGTTCCCAGACCTTTAGAGGATTTAAATTCTTAAAAAAAATCATTTTATTTATATATTCACAGCAACATTTAAACTAATTCATTTCCTATTTATGAGAATAAATTATTTTGCCCCATAATGCTAAGATAAAGCGCGGCGTTGAATTCTGTCACTCAATACACAATATTTCACACGCAGCGTTGGGTAAAAAAGAACAGAGTGTCTTAATACTAGGCTCTCTCAGCCTACTCTGCTATATACGGGATAGAAAGTAAAATGTAATAGATAAATCTATGAACTTTTCACATACAGCCAAAGTGAATAATATTCCAGTCCTCATTTCTAACACTGAAAGATATAAATAAATATCAGAAGTAGCTTTAAATAAAATATAGAATTCACTACGCTATCTCTTCAAAAGCATCGTGATACACGAAGTCCTAGGTTCAATCCAGGTCGCTTATTTAAATTGCCAATGGAAGATTCGAAGCGCTGCACTGTGGAAACGTGTTGATTATGCCAATTACATACAAAATATATCCTTCAGGACCTTTATAAACTAGTGGTACAATATCTGTGGTAGTGGGTTCAATTCCCACTCGGAAAAATGGTTATAATTAAAATACAAGTATTATCATTTTCTCCGTTGGGTAAGATTAAGGATATCGTAAGGTATATATGTATTATGTAGGAAATAGGCGGACAGTAAAACTTGTTGAGGACTGACACTTGTCTAAACACTAGGTACTTTTCGTATATCCTGTTTCGTGTTAAAAATATGAATCCAGTATGAATACAAAAATATTCTTTAGGATTTATAAACTATACTATTGTATCGTAGTATACCAGTGAACTGTATACGCATTGGTAGTGGGTTCTATCCCTACTCGGAGTAAAGATTAAGTTCAAATTATTTTAACTTAAATTAAGTTTAAATTATTTGACTTCCTCATTCTGATGAGACCAAATCAGCGTTTGGTGCCACCATTGAACACAACGTGTCTTAGCAGTTGGTACTCTCTGCCTATCCTACTGTACTATATGTGGTCTATGCGTAAAGTTAAAATAAAAAGAAAAAAATATCTAAAAAGGTATAGTACCGTAGTATCGTGGTTAAATTAAAATATCTTTAAAAAGGCGCTATGATTTTGAAAGTAAAATATTGAAAAACTGCAATAGACGAGAGATATGGTACTTAAATTACCAAAATGAATATTAATACACTAAGGGCCGGTTTCACCACTTGCTGATAACGTGGCAGATAAACAACAAGTTTTGGTTTCACAGGTCTTATATAAAAATATCTAGCAGATACCTGTTTAAACTATCAGCCTTTATCTGGCTGACAGTATTAACTACCAGCTAACTATCTGAAACTCTATCCGTAACCGGTGTAATTGACCCTAAATGTATTAAAATTGAACTTAAACTTATTATATATTATAGATCTATATCTATCTCTATAGATAGCATAGTGGTCTGATCCTTCTGTCTTTTTGCAGAAGTGCTGCAAAAAAATATTAATTTAATAGTTAATATGAGTCAAGTATGAAATTTTATATTTATTTATTTTGATAAATTTAAAGTTTAGTAGTACAAATTTGAAGTTTAAAATAAAATGTCTCTGGAAAAGGCAAATTTGATACATAAAACTATAAATTTGTAGTCCAAACCTTATTGACTGTTTTCTAATAAAAAAAAAAACATTTTCCACTAAATATCCAATAAATTATCATTATACAGATTAAAACTAATTTAGTCACGCACTTTACTTAATTTGAAAATTAATATTCTGCTATGAATTTAAATTAGTATTATGAGATATCGAATCGAAAGTGTAACTTAAAGTTGGAAATCTAATAACAAATATACTAGCTATGAATCGTGTCTTTACCTCTTGAATAATTTTTATTTATTATAATTTTTTTAAGAAATTAATCAAAATGACATTCTACTTTGAAAATAACAGTTCAGTTCTTTAATTATTCGCCTATGTCACGTTGTATGGAGAAAACAAGAAAGAGGTGGTACAGTAAAAAAAATATTATTATTATGAAGAATGTGTGTTTAAAAGAGATCCAGTTAAAATGCATGCATCACTACAACAAGAGTGTAATAAAACTTAACAGGTTCCTACGGTACGGTCCCCCTCTGCCTACCCTGCCATGTGCGGGATACAGCGTGAAGGTAAAAAAAAAAACAAAAACCATCCAAAATAAAAATAATGTTTTAATTCGAACCAGTAGTTCATGTGATTTGCGAGTCCACAAAACAAACACACTCTTCAGCTTTGTAATATTAGTAATTAGTAAATTTGTGGTAAATTTACTAAGATAGACACTGATATCTAAATTATATTATAAAATGTCACACATTCATTTTCAGCATTTTCTAGTGAATTCAACTAAACAACACATTGTAAGTGTTTTAGTAGTTTTAATAAATTTAATTTATTATGACTTTTAATTACATCTTAAAAATAATTTAAGACTCTTTTACAAATTAATATAAATACACGTTATAATAGATACGAGCTAACGATTGAATCGCGTGATCTAGAAAAGGTAAAATTACATTTTATTCCGTTCCCGTTGAAATTTCGGGTAATCCCTCTTAGCGCTGCCCTGGACTCCCCAAACTAAGCTACGTAATTTTGGTTGTGAGTTGTCTGTGTTACTCACTTTATAACGTAAAGGTTATATATATATATATATATATATATATATATATATATATATATATATATATATATATATATATATATATATATATATATATATATATATATATATATATATATATATATATATATATATGTATATATAGGCTTCATGTTCCATTTGTTACTTTACCCTGGCCCAGTTAATATGTAACAGGCAAGACACTGTAGTTATATGTTCAAAGCTTCTGAGACGTACATTTAAACTGGAAATGTGTATTAAATTAAGGGAAGACTAGACTGTAAGTTAGAAAAAAACTACCTAGTGGCAAGTGGTAACATTCGCCCGTGGACATGTAAAATCCGAGGAGTTTAGGACTTGAGGATGTGGATGGATGAGGATGTTCACATTATTATCAGTACACAGTTGAAATCACCCAAAATATAGAATTCAGAGAAAGCTACAATTCTACAATGTGCGTATATGTACGTGGAAAAAAAACGTTTAGATTGTGAGGTTTGTATCTGGTCACAGGACCGAATGGCGACAAGTATAATATCCTTATACAGAAATCACAATGTTACCCAAATTGCCACTATGGTAAAGCGTGGCGTTGAGTTCCGTCACTAAATACAGATTGTGCTTAAATTTGAACCGAGTGGAAGAACACTATGCTCTTCCTGTCTACTCTGCTGTATGCAAAAAAATACCTGACACGAGCCCACGTGCAAGTTTCTTAAACCTCTTAAGTATCCAAGAGGTGAGAGTGCTTTTTTTACATTTCTAAATATTTATTTAAATATGCATATACATAACAGCGATTCAACGTTACCAACGATAATATTAATATATTTTTTAAATAAATTTGGTTTATTATAAAGTTATATTTCTAATTAATTTATATTTTTTAATAAATATAATAACATTACAGACACGAGTAAATGAAATCACACACATCATACACATCGCCACGAAGCGTTTAAAAAAAATCGCCGTACACATAATATACCATGCAATTATCAATTTATCGGTTGTCGGGACTCTTACGAAAATGTACTCTTACATACGTATACCTACGTACTATGTACATACATACATACATACATATGTGTCATATATATGCCAAAAGATCATTGTATTAGAATTATTGCTAAATACAATTTCATGATTTAGTGTACTGTAGTAATTACGTGTAGACCGCGACCTACTTGCCGTGTAAGTGTCGAATGGGCATACATACATACATACATACATACATACATACATACATACATATATACATACATACATACATACATACATACATACATACATACATACATACATACATACATATATATTTATCTGTGTGTATAGAGATTAAGTTTTAACGTTTTGCAAAACATATACATATATATATGCTATCATAATACGCTTCTATTAGTTAATATAACAGAAACATGTTAGTGTTGATTGATTTTATACTTTTTTTTTAATTGCTGTCGTGACTCAAGGCTTAGGCCATTCATCACATTCCACCAGAATCGGAGACATAAAGTTGTGACATTCAACACTGTAGTCTGTACTCTTACTCTTAGTGGGAAAGTGTTCCTTTAATGGGGATTGAACTCATATGCTTACAGTAATATGCTGTCCAAATTCACTGCGAATACAAATATTACATTTCAATTTTATATTAACTTTTTTAGCAAACATAAAAGCTTGACCGCCGCGATATTTGAGACCACGTCTCTTGATACCGTCGTCTTCTTAATTCTAATATGCTTTTACGACCGAACCGAACCTACGCAGCGTAGGAAGCTGAAATTTTATATTAAGCTTCTTAATTAAAGAATTTAAAGAAGATTTTGAAAGTCCTCATAGAAAATCAAGTTTTTACAAACAACTCGTGAGTAATACGTCGTAGCGTTTTACTGTATATCCCAGTGTATCTATTTCATTTGATATAAGCTTTATACTTGACAAAGCTAGCGTTATTCAACAACACACCTTAACATACAATGACTCTACTTTAGCAGAATATAGACAACATACTAATGATTTACAAAGAAATGGCCAAAATAGTGATAATTTTACTCGCACTACTAGCTTATTATATAAAATTTCGAATATAAGATCTGAAAAGTAAAATATTAATTAGAAACAATGTTGTATCGAAAGCAGTCACTGCCATCGCGTGACTGGCACCTCTCTCAATCTCTATTGACTTAGCGAACAAAACGTACACCTTACATAATAAGCTCTTGATAGCTCGCAGCTAAAATTAAAATACTATATTTTCACAAACACACAAAAGTCATTGCATTTATACGTTATAAGTTAGTAGGTACAGTGCCATGTGAACGGCGCTCCTTGACCCGGAGACACGAGCATCTTCACGCAGAACTAGTGCGACTAGATATGTGTAAGTGTGTGTAAATTAATCGTATTATATTTTTCATAAATATATAAGTGAAATAATTATTTTCACGCATTTTCACGTATAGAGCAGGTTAGGCAGAGGGTGCTCCCTGCCTAACCTGCTATCTAGTGCTCAGATACTCCATTTTTCACTATTTACATATTAGTTTTATAGATTTATTTCATTGTTTTTTAGCGTCACGCTGTATCCCGCATCCCATGGGAAGAGAATCTCGAATTAAGTCAATCCGTACTGAACTCCGCCCAATTTTCGATTGCTTGTTCAGTAGCGTATATCACCATTGCACTTTGCCATTTGACCATTTCCCTAAGAGGGAATCAATCAGACGACCGGCACCACTATGACACCATGTTTTAGTTCACTACAATCACCGCCCTCCCGCCCTGCTATATGGGATATTCCAAATCTGAATTTGAATCCTCAATCAAAGTTACTTATAACTAACCCAAATCATTTTACTAAAATTTATTACTACTTATTTACAATAAATATTTTTTCTAAGTCACTTCCAGTACATCTACCATATACAAGTAAACGCAGGTAAGCACTTGTGTAACAGTAGTACAGCCAGCACAATAACTGCTATGTTATAGGTCATTTTGTATTGAATACGTAATTAGGAGAGTTCGACTGTCTTCTAAAACTTTCAAAACAATTATGCCTATTACGAAAATCGTTGATGTGTCGAAGAATGGGATGAACTTTATGTGGCTTGGATAGTTTTTTTATAAGATGTACATATTAAATTTTAACATTCGGTGGTAAAAGAGAGAAATTAAAAAAAAAAAAACCAGAAGCTTTTCCTCATGTATATTTTTGCAAGAGAGCTTTCTGTTATAAGATAATAAGTGACTAATCACTATTTATCTGTCTACAATACCGATTAAGGATCCAACTCACAAGCCCAAAGCGGAGAACGTAGTGACTTGCTATATTATCATTTACATTACCATTACCATGCTATATTATCTATACAGACTACTTACCACAGTAACATTTGCTATATTTATAGCTACTACAAAATATATATATATATATATATATATATATATATATATATATATATATATATATATATATATATATATATATATATATATATATATATATATATATCAAATACAGATGATGCATTGTATGGTCATTTAAATTAAATATGTACCTAAATTTCAGCTCAATGACGGAAAAATAGATTTTCAACTTGCAAGATACGTTTTACAAATAGATAGACACACAGATAATATTCTATTAATAGTGAAAATAGCTATAATCTAAAGACAAGTAAACATGTAAGCTCATCTTTACGAAACTTGTTTTATCTCCAATACATTGGCATTAATACATCTTGTACAAAAGAAACAGAGTGTCAAAGCTTTCGCTTAAGCTTTTATCTAGTACGTGTTAATTTTCACACGAATTTATTATGGCAATACAATGCGTTATGGAGATAGAATTAATTTCGCAATTTCCTTTTAAATATGATGTAGACATTTATGACCGGTGAGGATTTTGTCTAAGATTGTTTGTTTGAAATTTGTTTTTAGCTTCACGCTGAGTACCGCACATACTGAGGTACGTAAAGTATCTTAACACTCCGTTCCCCACTTTAGACCTTTCGATAAATTGCGTGTTGAATAACGGAACTCAACCATACTCATAATTACCAGAGCGAAGAAAATGAAAATAAATCATTCTCCCCAAGTGGGAATCGAAACCACAACGTCACATTTACAAAACGAACAGTGATGCTGTGCCATGACAAATATATATTAATATATAGTAACATATAATAAAAAATATATATATAATTCTTTTCTAACACGCTGGTTTTAAGTTGACATGACACAACCATCAATTTTCATTACGTGTATAAATTATTTTCTTATGCTATATGCGAGAAAAAGCTTGAAGCCATTTAAAAAAAAAAATTAAGTACAAATAAATATTTCATTTGAAAACTATGATTAACTCTCATACAGAACATCATCAATTATAAACTACATAAAAAAATCCCCATACTTTCCATAATATATGTGTAACACGATGTCCGATTACGGAGTGAAAATTTTTGCACCAATATATTACTTTTTGCTATAATATTACCTTATAAAGTGCGCTATGTTTTAAAAATAATGAGTGTACGTTGCGCGTGCGCAGCGGGACGTTGAATTATAGCGACACAGGCCGTAGATCAGAAACTTATAATGTGATTTTGTTAAATTTCAATACTAATTTTCTTAACTAGAACTAAATCATGCTCGTTTTATCTTATGATAAATCGACATAGTGATTTACATTGTGATGATTTTAATTTATTAAATGATTTATTTGTAACATTACTTATATTATACTAAAGTGCTGTAGCGTAGTGGTACTGGTAATATATAAAGTTACTAAAAAAAAATTAAAAAGTAAAAGTTTCTTATTACTTGTATATATTAATAATATCAAGTCAAATCATTATAAATAATCTATATAATTTTTAAAAAAATGCGTTCATGATTATATACAGCCTATATTCGATTTTGCGGTCTGGTAGCACTAATGTGAGATTTGCTTTAGTTTCACGCACTATCCTATAAGGTAGACAGGGAAAATCTAGTGGCTTTTTTTAATTTTTTTTTTTTTACCATAGCGGATAAAAAATTTATTACTTTTCCTAAGTGAGGCTATCACGTTTATAGGCAGACGGTGACCCACTGCGCCACCATGGCTTCTGTTCTATGTTTGTTGAATTTAAACAAAATCTAGGGGAAGATGTTCGAAATTAAAATTAATTAAACTTAAATAATATTAAAATTTAACTTACAAAAAAAATATATTATAATATTCACATTGAATTTCACACCTGTCTGTCAGTACGGTCGTTTAATAAGCATTACAATTCTAGTAAGACTAATCTTATCTAATTTTTAATTTCAAGAAATTAACGCAACGTGAAACAATAGAACAAAAACATTTAAGCAACTAAAATATATATGATATATTTACGATTTCTTACGTTAGATAAAATTTTTGCATTTGGTTACATTACATTTCTACAAATTTGCATGAAATTGATAAATTCAAAGTCATCTCTAAGACTTGTAATTAGATATATATATATATATATATATATATATATATATATATATATATATATATATATATATATATATATATATATATATTTATATATATATATATATATATATATATGTATATATATATGTATGAAATTAATAGCAAATTTTAGTTTGAAATTTTTTTTGATATTCCTGCTATCATTTTACCTCGTTTCCTCAATTTTGTAAAAAAATGTAAAGCAGACAACAAAATGATTCTATAAGGGGTTCCCTTTTCTCTTTTTGAACACAGAATCATAAAAAGTAGTAAAAACAATTAAAAATATTATTGAGGACCGACCGTGACCGCCCACATATAGCCTCTGCCTGTAAACACTACGGTTTGTGGGCTCAATTCCCACTCGGGGAGAATGAATGATTTTCATTTTCGTCGTTCTGGTAACAAGGGAAAAAGCGCGGCGTTGAGTTCCGCCACTCAACACGCAATGCCTCGAAAGGCGGAAAGCGGGAAACGGAGTGTATTAACACAAGGTTCCTATTTATTTTATTTAAAAATGTTTCCAGCTCAGCAAGGTGGGTAGAGAAAACCTAACACCTTTCTTATGGAAATCAACGCTGTGTTTCGTCCTAGCAAAGCGGTCTACTCAGGGTATATATATATATATATATATATATATATATATATATATATATATATATATATATATACATACCCTGAGTAATACATACATACATAGGCAATTAAAAAACATATCAAAATACAATTTTTAAAACTTAAAGGACATTTATAAAACAAAACACAAACACGAGAGTGTTTCACAACACGTCAGCTGTAGGCAAATGGAGACGGCGATTAATAACAACGGCCGCGACCCGAGGGGTCGGAGTTTTTAACTATTTCCCATACGATGCTATATTTTGAGACATTATGAAATATTGTACAGAGTAATGCTATAATGAATGCTAGTGAATATATTGTTTGTTATATTGTTTATAATGAATATATGATTGGTATGGAAAATAATGTTTCAATTGTTTATTTATCTATGTATTTAAAACAATTTGCTTACTGACAGTAACTTGCCTGACTGACAGTAACGGCGAGCCAGTCATAGTGGTAGATGAATGCTAAAATTGTTCTGTAAGTTCCTTAAGGAATATAATGAATCTCTAAAGAAGGATATCCATAGAATTTCTATGGGCTACAGAATTTTACGTTTTATAGTACACGCAAACTAAAGTGTCGCGGCAAGTGTTGCGTCGTTTTTGAGCAAAACATAATACTTATCTAAGCGGAAATTGAAGAAAAATATCGTAATTGTAATTTTTTTTTATGCTTTTACTAAAATAGAATAAATCTCAATGTTAATCTAAATGTTATTTAACTATTCCATACTTCAAGCAACCAGGAGAAGATATTTTCGTTTGCCCGCTCTTATAAGACAGTACGTTGTGTTGTGTTTCACTACTTGGCACACAATGTCTTGAATTCAGACGCAAAGGAGAGCAGAGAACGGAGTGTTTTGACAATAGGCTCTCTCTGCTAACCTTACTAAATGCAGAAGTAGAAGGACACAGATCAAGTTATCGATACATTCACTCTAAAGACATTAATTATAAGTAAAGATTGAAGACTTTGCTTAATAGTCGTAACTCAGCTCAGCAGATGTAGCTCAAGGTCTTAAAGCTGTGGCTTTTGAACAAAACACGTAAATTTAAATATTGCTAGTACTTATTTCGACTTGTCTTCCTTTTTTTCTATTTTTTTTTTCTTCGCAACGTGACGGAAGCTGCGATAATGTGGTGTGAATAAACATAATGTAATCCACTCTATATAATTATTAACAATTATAATCTGCATACGTTTTAAAACTAAGTCGTATGAACAATAGAATATGAATATTTATACTAAGAAATATGAGATGTTTATCTAAATTTTATTTATCTCATTTAATTTGGATATATATATATATATATATATATATATATATATATATATATATATATATATATATATATATATATATATATATATATATATATATATAGAGAACGAAAATTTTACGGTCAGTTTGTGTTTTGAAACGAAAAATTAAGTTAGTGACATTTGTAGCATATTTTGTATAGATATCTCTAGTGAAAGCACTATAATCTACGGTCCCCGCCTTTTCTTCTCGTCCTCGCCCGTATGAACTTCTTCATAAATGTCCTCCGGAGGGTCCTCGAGTTTTTAACGCGACCTTCCATAAGTGTTATCATAATTTTGATCTCAAAGGTCAATCAAGGCCTCCCCCCCTACACCTTTAACCACTCACTCTTGCATCATTTTTAGTTGTATTCAATCAATGTGCAAGCAAATGTCAACTATCATAATTCCAATTTTAGTTCACTTATATATTATTATAGTTATTAGTTAATAATTCACATACAAAGAAAACATAAATAACATAATATACACCTGAACAAAACAAAATATATATTAAGATTATTATGAAAACTAATTTAAATTATTATTAATTATTTGTAACTAGCTACAATATATAATTTTTTTTTATGTACATAATATATTGTACAGTAATAAATTTTGTTTTAAATCGTAAATGTCAAAATGTGACGTTTTAATACGATTATGTACATGGATTTTGATGTTAGATGGTCGGTCGGCCTTGACACGAGTCTATCTCAATACTATTGTATGAAATATTAGTCGAGTGCGAGTAATACTCACGCACCGAGGGTTCCGTCTCATCAATTAATAATAATATTGTCATATTGACAGACGGACCGACAGCAAACTGACTCTATTTATTGGTTATGTTTTTTCCTTTTCAGTTACGGAACCTTGAAGAGAGATAAATTCACAAATCTAGAAGCTGGAACTTAGTTTTAAGGTGCACCAGTCATCACTTTTTGCCCAATTTACGAGGCATTGCTAAATGAGTGGCGGAACTCGACGTCACTTTTTCCTTTTCTCGTCTTCTTACCACAGTGGGAAAATTAAATAATTTATTTCACTAAGTCAGAAATCGAACCCGCAACAGTCGCGGTTACAGTCCGACACAACAACGATCCTGTATAAAAAATTAATATTGCCTATAGTGTAACTTTTATTAGATTTGTTATTATCGATACAGTTCTTACGCTTCCGTCGAATGACTGACAGACAACGCACAATCGACACTATTGCGCGTAGACAATTTAAATTTGTCGTGAAAGGTACGGAATTTTAGAGGTTGCATTCATCTTAACTGTACTTTTATGCTAGGCGATGGATTTTGATGCCGTTGTCACTAATTGACAGAGTGATTCGATTGATTACGACAGAGTGATTACGGTTTCTTTTATAATATGAAAGAATATATATATATATATATATATATATATATATATATATATATATATATATATATATATATTATATATATATATATATATATATATATATATATATATATATATATATATATATATATTTACATGATTTATTGAATAAATCATGTGAAGTGAAAAACTACTTCGCCTGCCATATATAGGATATGTGCAAAACTACAAAACATATATTTTCAACGTCGCTGTTTCCAGTTTGGTTCGACAAAGTGCGACAAAGTGACTTAAATAGCAATATTCCTAAACATGGAATGATTTATCAATAAGAACACTTCGGTAACGAGAACATTAACTATATCATACTTTACGATAAGAACTGATCGAATTACAAATTAGTAAATGGATATAGAAGTGACGTAATATTATTCGTTTCAGACAGAGAGAGAGAGAGCCTGATGTTAAAACTCTCCGTTCTCCATTCTTCATATGATTTCGAGAAATTGTATGTTAAGTTGCGGAACTCAACGCCGCTTTCTCTCTTTTGAGAAAGAGGAAATGAAAAGGTTACGTTTGTCCGTATGTGATTTTTTCCTTCACCTTTTATAAAAATACAACAAGCAAAGCCACTAAAACATACTAAATTCATATAAAAATGAGTAATATAGAATATCCGTAGCCGCTAAACACGGTAGTCGTCATATAAATCGACAAAAACAAACCAAAAAAAAAAAAAAAAACAGCTCAAATTTGAAAATCACTGGAGCTTGAGTGAGGCGAGAACATATCACTAATTTGTTATGCAAAGCTTCGCCACGGTTTCCAACACAATGCGTCTCTATATATGTAAATATTATAATAAAAAATAAAATATCATAACATCGTATACTATGCTGGTATATTATGAAAATTTTAATTTTATCGATTATATGTCGTAAATGGCGATTTATAACTATGGGTTTTACTCTTAATACCGTTTTGTGGCTTTCTAAATTATTTGCATATTATATAGAATTAATGTGTGAGCTGCTAATCATCTTGTTTATGGTCAATTTCAGGATTTTATATGAGTAATACTTTTTACAATATCAAAGGCATCCCTAGTTGGTTTGTTAAAGAATCTGATGGCCTAGGTGGGATGGTCTGATACTCAACAGGAAATAATTTTCAATTATACAGCGCTGGTATGAAAAGCGCGGCGTTAAGTTTCGCCGCTCGATATACAATATTTTAAACTTAGGTGGAAAGTGAAGAACGGAGTGTTTGACTCTAGGTTATCTCTGCCTAGCAATATAAAGCAAAAACTCAAAAACTCTGCCTAGCAAAAAAAAGCAAAAATTACATTTTTTTTATATGGGCACAAACTTGTTGGAACAGAGATAAATTTAATTTTAATTTCAAAGCCTCTGCATGGTGATAGAACATTATGTACATATACCCTATGCGGCTAAACTAATATAGTCTTGAGTTTCACGAACAAAAAACAAATTGATATATAACATTTGTTTTTTATCTTAAGGTGAATATATTAAATTTTTAAAATATTTATATTAACTTCTTTTTGCTTCACCCTTTATCCTGCACAGAGGAGTATTCTCTCCGCCTACCCTAGGCAGAGAGAATACTCCTTTACCCTCTTTTTTCCTGAATTGGAGATATGGCATGGTGAGTAGTGAGGCCTATAGATGCGCATTGTCTTACCGGACCGAAGAAATGAATATATTTCAATCCCACGGGAGGTAATCGAACCCAAAACCATCACGTATGAGTCAGATTGGATCAAATTTGGTAAAGTCGAAAAATAAGCACTTAGGCAGTGAAGACGAGATTAAATACCCCTTTTAAAGGTATCTTTACACTTACTCTTGTACAAGACCTACACAGGTACTGCACGATGAATCCATAGAATGCTAACAAGTCTCTTCTGATATTTCCTATATGCAAATATATAACAAAATAAGGAAAACCAAACCATACTCAAGTTGAGTGACACTAATTTTGAATATATTTCACTGTTTTAATTTTCATAACATGTATGAACGGGACGTGACATGCCTTCAACACTGACACTTACATCGTATGCAAAAATTACTTCCCGTTAAATAAAAATTTAAGTATTTGATACAATAGTAACTTACATACTCGTGAATATATATATATATATATATATATATACATATATATATATATATATATATATATATATATATATATAATATATATATATATATATATATATATATATATATATATATCATCATCTTATCATCATTGTACGTAAATATTTTACATTTTTTATTTTTTTACTCTAGGTCTACAGTCCTTTGGATTTTTGTAAACAACTACCTACATTTTTTATAGTACGTCCAAGCGCTTAAAAATGTATGAAATCTTTTTTTGTATAAATAACACGATCCTTTTAATAAATTTTTTATACGGCTCTATATTGATGTGTTTTTAAACGTTTTTATATTGTAATACTTTAAAACATTGTAAGGACTTATAACAACTTATTCAAATTACGCTGACAGTATGAAAAAAGTATCGGTCAAGCTTTACTCTCTTATTAAGATTAGTTTGTTATTAAGTCACAAAATAAAAATTAATGGGTTTTAGAAATTAATATATCATAACAACTTGATGTCTTACATGTAGGTATGTATGTATGTATGTATATAAAATTACCACTAACGTAATGATTTTTGACATTTAGTAATACGTATTTGAAGCGTTGAGTTTCGCCAACCAAATATTATTTTTTAATTAATAAATTAAAATTATATTATATTAGCTTCACGCTGTATCCCGCATGTGGCAGGGTAGGCAGAGAGAACCGTAGGAACCTAGTATTAAGACACTCCGTTCCCCCAAGTGAGAATTGAGCCCACAAACCGTCGCGTGTACAGGCAGAGGCCATGCCTCTGCACCACGACGGTCCTCTTTTTTGACGGTTTAAACACTCAAATATAAAATTAATCGTGTATACTTCGTACAGTATACAAATTTATGTACGTAGAAAAACTACTTGTGTATTTTAGCCTCAAACTGCAGCCCGCATATAGCAGGGAAGGCAGAGGGAACCTAGTGTTCCCCACTTTCCCCCAATTTTGAGATTTTCCTTGTTGAGTGACTTGTGCATGCGCCACGACGGTCTCAATAAGAACTATTTAAAACGTAAAACACTCAAAGGCCACCATAGAATTAACACACGTAAAAAAACAACCATTTGAAATTATTTAAAGTAATTTAGAACTTAAAATTATACTTTTACTTTACTCAATAACATTTATAAGGAGATTTTCACTAATGATCGATAATTTGCTACAATATAATCCTGTTCTAGGGTCAAGGAAATAAAATCTACAAATCAGTGCTCATTTACATATCTGCGCCATTTGTAGTCATTACGGCGATAGCTTCAATTATAATATCATATTAAAAATGTATGTAAAATAAGAAGATTGTGTAAAATGAAAAATTAACTTGACCTCTCTTTAAAAGGTGTTTTTTTGGTAATTGGAGTTTGCGATCTAAAGAGTTCTATAAATTATCATTATATAACATAAAAATTATAGTATACAGATTTTAAGTAGTTTTTAAGTAGTAGTTAGTAGAATTTAGTAAGGCCGTCGTGGCGTGGTGTCACTGCCTGTGTGTTTGGATGTAGTCATGACGGCTGGTGCTAACGGGTTCGATTCACTCTGGAGAAAGCATTATTTTAAATTTCTCGCTATAGTAAGAAAACAAAGCGCGGAGATAATTTGTCACAAAAAATTACCGAAACGTTGAAAATGGGATAGCTAAGTTCCTTCTCCTATCCTGCTGTACGCGGGATACAGTGTAAAGTTTTTTTTTTTTAATATAGTCCTCAATGAGTATGACATTCGTGATGCAGCGGCACATCATCTGGTTATAAACAGGACAGTTATACAACATCTCCCTACTAGAGCTGGAAAACAGAATAATTCATTCCCCTGACTGGTAATAGAAGCCGCAACCGTCTCCGTTTACAGTCAAACGCGACGCCGACCACGCCACGACGACCTCTAATTGTCCTTAGATAAACTAAAATATTCCTTAATTACAAAACAAAATACTACCTTTACCTATACCTATAGCGTAGATATTGGCTATGCTATTACCTATGCTATAGGTATAGGTAAAGGTAGTACCTATACCTATACCTATAGCATAGATATTAGTACTAGTCACATTGTCTTAACAATCAATGTGGGACAGAGAGAGGTCACCAGTTCAACAGATAACTTTTAATGACTCACTCATGATCACTGACGGATAGATTCGTGGTTAAAGTGCACGTTTGCTATGAACTGCTCGTCCTTATGCATCTTCATATAACGATTGTGGGTACTAATGATTTGTATGGAGCATGTGTGTACATAGATATTATATGTATATAGGTATTGTATATACATAGGTATTGTATGTACAGAGGTATTGTATGTACAAGAATGTTTCAGATTTAGCTTATACTTGCTACCCAGTGTGAAAGTGTTATAAGAATGGCTTGGTACGGTCAGAGCGCTTGAGTGGCTTCCAAGAGGCACGAGTTCAAATGCCGGATACATAAAATTTTTTCTATGTATAACAAAATTTGTTTTAAGATTTTGGATTGCCACGTTATATAATGAATTCGTAGCAGATGATGTTGGACGTCCTAAAATGTATTTACGCATACAATATATAAAACAGAACTATAACGGCGCTATATTACAAGAACATAACGCATTATTTTATTTCCGCCGCATAACCCATAATATCTTGAAAATTACCGACTAGTAACGAACGTAGTGTCTTGACACTTTGTTATATTAAATCACATGCAGTACCGAGAGAAATGAGACGAGAGATATTCAGTTAGAATGTGACAAATTAAATGTGGCAGTTGTAGTAAATTAGTTGTTTATTCAAAGAAAAATATAAAAATAGCTAAATAAATGTTTAAAAAAACCTAGTGTTAAAACACTTCGTACTCCGCTTTCTCCTGCCTTGAAACTCAACACAAGGCCGCGCTTTCGTAGCTAGAGCGAATAAATTACGTAATTCGTTCCCTCAAGTGGGAATCAAACTGGCATAATAAATAAATAAATAACTCCTCAAGTTCCGGTTAAGCCAATAACATGGGCGATGACGTCATACGCCGCAGAAACCTCATACATATGTAATAAAAGCTTAAAAAGTAACAAATAGCTATGATTTAAGTCATAATCTTAATAGCTTTAATAGTATTAAAATCAAGGTTCCTCATTTAATTCCGATGTCAAGGTCTATTGTGAAGTGGTTTGAAATACTGTTTTTGTATGAATTTTTAATGGCTAGATTGTTTTTTTATCTTTACACTTATATATTATTTTGTATATGACTGTAAAAAGGTGTCAGTTCGAATCCCACTTTGGTGGTAGTTCGGTGTTTGTTGAGTTCCACCAATTCAAATCGTAAGCAGAGATCTAATGTCTAAAGCAAATTCTCTCTTCTTTCCCTACTATATACAGGATGTATACTATGAAACTAACAAAAACTCTTATGTTTTACGAGGTAAGGATCATTATACGTACAGTCAGACATGTCTTTTTTAACTGTTTTTGTATATATTAAAAAACTATATACATATAATACATTAAGCTAATGGATTTTGATTTAAAAAATCAGTAAATATGTTGAAGTCACTGTGGCACAGTGGAATAGCATCTGACTGTATACGCAATAGTTTTGGATACGATACCGACTCGGAGGATAGAGCATTTTCATTTGCCCGCTCTTATTAGTACTCCACTATTACTCCTTCTCCGTCTCCCCTCTACTTATATATATATATATATATATATATATATATATATATATATATATATATATATATATATATATATATATATATATATATATATATATATATATATATATTGCGTTCTAGTTTCGATTCCAGAATTTTATTTAATACGGAACCTAAGACCGACATGAACTTTACCGATATAATATCGATCTATAACATCGTAAATATTTAATCGGGAAACGGTACTTTAATTCTAGCCATCGAATACATTATAAACAATTTCCAATAATAAACGAACTGATTGGTAAGAATGTAGAATTTATAACTTGTATTGATATATTGGTAGAACAGCCAAAACTTGTTTTGGGTGTGATCATGACTATTGTCTCGATTTATTGTTATTATATGATAATATGAGCCTAAACTTAGTTCACAGGTCACAGGTCACAGTCACAGGTACTGTTCCGAGCTCCCACCCCACGATGCGATGGGCAACTGTGTAATGTATATATGTAATGTGATGGGCACAGTATTTCATACAATTGCAAAGTAATTCTTCTCTAACTAAATTTAATTATATTATACATATATTGATAGTATAGCTAATTGCTATATATATCAATATATGTATATTAAACCATTCCGTTACTGAGTGACTGACTGACATTTAGTGTCTTGCATATAGTAGGTAGGAAAAACAGAGAGAAGATTCCTCGAATTTCCTATGGAGACAAAAGTTTTATAGTCCTCGTTAATGATGTCGTGGGCTACAACTTGGATCACAGCACAGTGTTCTTTATGTACACAGAGACCTTTCAAAGGTATTTTTGAAAGTGTTCATTAAAGTGTAAGTTAATATCAAGAGAAAGGAGAACAGTTTACTAATTTTGTGTTAGCTTATATGTTTTTGTCGATTTTTATTCACACTATCCGGGAGGTAGAGCGAACTAAGTGTTAAAACAGGATTTGAAATACTATGTTGAATAACGTAACTCAACGCCGCGCTTTAGTTGGCAAAGCAAGACGAGTAAATGAAATAAACCAGGGAAATTCCCTTTATCATAAATATAAATATAACCGAAGTTTGTTATACAAAATTGTCCAGGTTAGGTACTTGTGTGACCAACGTTTAATATGTTTTAACGTATATACAATGTATTAGAGATGTGCCAACTATGACTTGGCCGGCCAGCTGACTAGCCGAGTAGTCGGTTGTATAGAATCGGCCAAGTCGATCATAGTCGATATACATTATTTATTACAGTATTTATTACAACATATGTATGTATGTATGTATGAATTATATATATATATATATATATATATATATATATATATATATATATATATATATATATATATATATATATATATATATATATATATGTATGAAATATACATGAACCCCTTCCCATATCGTGATAACTTCTCCTCTACCCAAAGGTTGCCTGGAAGAGATTACTCATTTAGCGATAAAGAATATATTACTTACTTAATGGTAATGTAAACACTCAAGATTAAGAGACCTCAATATTGCTTTAGCAGGATAACAAAAATGACAAATGAAACATGACAAAAAATTCGCTGCAAATACTCAAAAAGTAGGCTTTAGAAACTTTGAAACGTTAAACCAATATATGACCTTCTGGATAGAAAATATTTTAAATAAAGTATATATGAGCAATAAACAACACTTACTCCTCGCTAGTGCCTTCTACTAGGGGCTTCTATGCTCAATAAAAAAGAAGGAGAGAAAAAAGAACTTTATTTAAAAATACCAAAATGTTATAAATGAGCTTTCAGAACTATCCTACTATACTCTACAATTACTAGGAAGTTCACATCACAACGATTATTGTCTATGACATCGCTCCCCGCAGAGACACCTGTAGCTTTTATATTTTAATCCACCAAATTTTTTTTATTTAGTAGAAATCTTTATTGGTATAAAAACGAATTATAATAACCTTATATATTTACGATCGCCCATTTTCTATGGTTACTTTGGATTTTGTTTTGTAATTTTATATAAAAATCCACTCATTTCACGTCAACGAGGCCTTTTATAACCGTATATTAAGATTTTTATTGGTATCTAATTTTAAAATGCTTTAGACTAATTTAATTTTGTGGTGTCTCTTTAGAACAAATGTCTTTATAATTTCGATCAAGTAATTGGTACTTCAGGACAGCTTTGAGCGGAGCTTGTGTTGTGATGTAGCTATAAAGTTTGGGGTAACCGTAGGGTCTAATTGATTTTAAAGATATAGTACTCTAACTAACTATGAATAATATGGCTCATTAGCATTATGATTAAATTGATGAAAAAAAGTCCAGAATATCTGATCTCTAAGAAATTATATAATAAATACAATATATATATATATATACATATATATATATATATATATATATATATATATATATATATATATATATATATATATATATATATATATATATATATATATTGTATTATATGTAATTATAATGTGTATTGTAAATTTACTTTATGGAACAAAAACATTTTTTTCATTCTGAACTAGTAGTTCCTGAGCTTACAGCATTCAACTAAACAGACTCGATAGCTTTTACTTCTCCTTCACTTTATTTATGGCGTTTCGAGCACCATCCAACTTTGCCAATGTCACGTTGTATGGAGAACACGCAAAGGAGATTGCACAGTAAAAAAAGTTCTCATCATTTTTGTATTGATTTCAATAATTTTATAAAGTCATTTATATTTATATCGCTGTCACTCTAATCATTTCTCATACAATATATATCTAGAACCATTTTTAATACATAATTATATTTACTTATGAGGACTTAAATTAAAAAAATAATTAATTATTAGCATTTTCTAGTATGAAATATTAACTTGTTAAAAGCTGTTATACATTTATTAATAATGTTTTAGATAATATTAACGTTAGATATAGTATATGAGTGCGTCGTGGCGCAGCGGCACAGCGTCTGACTGTAAACGCGCCGATTGCGGGTTCGATTTCCAATATTTCATTTTCTCACTGTGATAACAAGACAAAGCGCGGCCTTGAGTTCCGCCACTGACCTCGTAATGTCCCGAAAATTGGGCGGAAGGTGGGGAAAGGAGTGTCTTAACACTAGGTTCCTTCTGTATATGCGGGAAATATTGTGAAGCTGTTTATTTTACTTACTCGTTAGATATATGTATACAGGCAACTCCTATATTTAGCGGAATAGGCTGTTAAATCTTAATGATTTATCACAGCGTTTCTAATTTTCCGTCTATGACATTTTAGGTGTCGTAACACAATGCAAAATTACCTTCCGAAGGCTCAAAATAACAATTGGTGCTAATTACCCTCCGTCTTTCACTTTCCATTTCCACATATTTATGCCACAGATTCGATCCCACAGGTATCCCCGTTTAATATTATATTTTAATATTATTTATATATATATATATATATATATATATATATATATATATATATATATATATATATATATATATATATATATATATATATATATATATATATATATATATATATATATAAAACTCGATGTCTCTGATTCAGAACAAAGTATTACCAAATCTACGATTACCCACAGAACGCTAATTATAATTTATTGTATCCATATTTGTTTACATTTGACATATTTACCAAAAGCTAAATTTGAACAAAACTATTAATCTGAGAGCATTAAGTATGAGAATTTTGCTTTTTGAAATATAGTAGAACCAAAAGCTACCCTATATGCAACAAAATAAAGTACTATACGGCTAATTTGTAATGTAATGTTCAAGTTAAATATACTTGATAGCGAAGTGCACTATTTATCACAGCATCTTTTTAATGTGATTTTTATTCATGAGACGTATCGCGAGAATCGATTGAGCTATCTCATCGAGTTTTATATTTCGATCGACAGGTACATCATTAGGCCTGCCAGTAAACAAGGCTAACTATAAATCTTTTAATTTGAATTATTCTTTTTTTATTATTTAAATATAAATACCTAATTTGTTGTTAGTATCATGTAAGGGTTTATTTATTCATTTATTCTGTATTGTACATTATTTAAAAAAAATATTCACAAAAACGAACAACAACAAAAAAATGTTTTTAAATTTATATGAATAAATACGAGTAATTTATAAAATATATAATATATATACAAAAAAATAAATGCATACTATAATATATATATATATATATATATATATATATATATATATATATATATATATATATATATATATATATATATATATATATATATATATATATATATATATATATATATATTCGGAATGACTTACTCTTACTCCTTACTTTTGCCGTAGCAGGATAGCTAGAGGAACTTAGTGCTAAGATATATTTTATAATTATAATTTAAATATAATATATAATTTTCCAAGGGGAGATCAAATCGTTGCGTTTACAGTCCCTCTGCTTCACGATAACCTCCAGAACCAAAAGAATATATAAAAGTATTTATTTTTCAAATAAAATAATATAAAGAGTATTAAAAAAGTGTTTGACAGTAATCACGAAACTCCCCGATCCCCACCCCCGAACCCACTCGGGTTTAGTAAATTATTTTCATTTGTCCCACTGTCGTAGCCGGCGTTAAGTTCCACCACTGAACACGCAGAATCTCTTTAAACAATATTCCCCCTGTCTATATGCTATATTCAGGATACAGCGTGATATTAAAAAAATTAAAATAAAGAATATTAATGTACAGAAAATGTAATATAAAGAAAAAGTATAACTTCTTCTATGCACAATGGAAGTTAGAAGCAGGCCGTTGGTTAAATCACAATACTTGTTAAACGGATTGATTATTGGTATCCGTCACGGCATACATTTCTCGCAATTAAATTGTAACGAATCGCAATTTGCTTATAGTTTCGTAGCATACAGAACAATTATTGTTTTCTTCTTGCATTATAATAAAAATTGGACAAGTGTGTCAGGTTTTTGGCAATGTCGGTTCTGAATTTTAATTTTTTTTTGTAATTTTTTTACCAGGTTAAACCACTACAAACGCTATTGGATTCTCAACTTGTCAAGCTACCACTGGCCGTTCGTCGTTAAAAAACGTAATTTTACAGCAAATGTGTAACAATCAATGGCTTCCCGATTGAATATCAACAGCATTTAATTCCATATATTAATAACATTACAGTGATCTTCAATAGAATAGTACTACTTGCTTTTTTATATTTTATTTGAATATCACCTTGATATAAGATTGATTGTACGTTTACAATTTTCATATAGTAAGTAATTTGAAACTATACAAAATCGTGCTTTTATAAAGAAATTATAATTTATAAAAAAAATTTGGTGTCGATTAAGCACAAAAAATTATCAATGGAATACTTGGCACTTGTGCAGTAATCTATGTGAATAAAGCTTAAGGATGGTTCCTTTACTTTCTAACACTTATTGTTTCTCCTTCTATAGTCAATTTTCTAATAATAATTAAATTTGGCAACACATACATACATGAAGTGGTATATATTTCTATAGTCCACATACCTCTACATACCTCTTTAGCCTCGTCCACTGTTACTAATCTCCTCATATATTCGCTAAAATCCTCAAGCTATTTACGGTACCCTCCTCCAGTATCCTCGATAGAGTATTCTCGAAGATCAACAAAAGTTTTCCCTTGAATTTGTAATATATAAAATATGATTTGTTTCATAAATATCCTACAATATACAGAATATATACATATAGAGACATGAATAATAAAATTGTTTTACATGTATTACCTACATACTACGAAGGAACCCTAAAATGAACCGTTATAACAGTTAGCGTCCTCAGTTTCTTCAAAGTAATTATATCAGAGTGTGGGAACTGAAGGCGTATGTAAAATGTATGTATATATGTGAAAATTATTTCACACTGCACTTCAAAGTAAGCTTTTTATAAATTTAGCTTTGATAATTGAAAAATATAATGGCATGTAGTAAGACTAGCGTCGTGATTCGATCAGTGAAATCAGGAAATTCAATATCCACTCGGTGTAATGTTAATGTTTGACGAATTTTAGCAAAGATTATGAAAACCAAATTTTCCTGTAGGAATTTCGAGAAATTGTCTGTCAGTTATGCCAAATTTTTGCCAGTTTTCTACACTCAGTATTTTGAATGTAGGCAATCTGTCAGTCAGTCATATAGCAAAGGAAGAATTTTAACTGAAATTGACAACAATGAGAATTAACAACATCCCATCCATCAGTTCCTGGTCTGGTCAAACAAAGTGCTATGTAATAGTAGAAATTGAATGATAAAGATACTAGATAGAGTCCTACGCACAAAACTTTTATGAGAAATAGTAATAATTTTAGTTAAAAATACGTTTAGTATAAAATAATGGATAGACGGAATGGTGTGATAAAAGTTTATAACATACGAGTATATGTACATATATATAAATATAAATAAATCAAATTTACCAAATATTGACTTAGCACGTTTTGGTCTGGAGTTGAAATAATATTTCAATAATTGACTTACAAATGTATACATTAATAAGGTAGGTTCATAGGTCACGTATGCACATAAAATGTGGCTCTACTTGTTTAAATTATCGTCGAGTCGGCAAGTACAACGGCTGAGTGACCAGTGGTTTGCGACAGTGCTACAATTTTTTTTACCATATTTATATCTTGAAATATGTCGCAACGGAAAGGAATTAATCGTCCTAGTTAAGTCATGAAACCTTAAGTCGCTTATCTAAACGCTAGAGAAGGTAAATATTTTAAATTTAGTCACAGTAAAATAACACAATACCCTGTCCGAATCAATCATGATCAAAAAGCATATATATATATATATATATATATATATATATATATATATATATATAATATATATATATATATATATATATATATATATATATATATATATATATATATATATATATATATATATATGTATATATATATATATATATATATATATATATATATTATATATATATATATATATATATTATATATATATATAAATATACATATATATATACATACATATATGTATATATACATATATGTAAATATTTCTCTTCTCTCTATTTTATTCTGTACATTTTATCCGTTTTATCATTTATAGAGCACTGAGAGCATGGTATCTGTAAGAAGGGCCATGGTTGTGGGTTTGATTCCTATACTGGGGATTCCCATCCTGCCAAGACAATGTCGTTTTTTGCCACTCAACATGCAATAGCAAGAATTCAGACGGAACAGAGAATACTACGTGCTCTGGTTTCAATGCAAAACTATTATAGTAATCTATAGCGCTATATATCTACTGGACGGTGTTCACTCGGTGTTGAAACAATATATATTGGTCTCATTTTATTTGAGATATGGTGTATATTTTTCACTTCGCATAACTATTTCTGACTAATTGGTCTAATGACGTACCTCCTTGCAAAGCTTTAAATATTTTAATCTTCTATTTATTTAATGATCTTAACTTAAGCCGTTAATTTATTCACATAATGTGCAAATATATTTTAGATTTTAAGCTTAATTAAGGAAATTTCTTGTATAATTTGTATGTGGATTAGATTGTTTATTTTTAAAAACATAGCTGGCATTTCCCTGCGGCTCCACCTCTGTGGTCAAATGAAAATAACTAAGAGTCGTGTTCGTGGTGTATTAATTACGATACTTTCAGAGGCACTTGTCCTCATTCTTCAATCCTTCCATCTACGGAATTCCAGTATATCATTCAATAGTAACTGATTTTGTCTCAGTGAAATTGTGAGATCCGCCGTCAATTAGAATAGCAACCTTGAAATAGAGCTACCTTCATTATAGCTCAAAGATTTTGATTGTGTGTTTTCAAGATTTAGACAATTTTAATTTAATATTACTAATTAGAGAAGGAAATTATTCTATCTCAGCGTGAATTGCGTAGAGCCGAACGCGTTCTCTATATTTTTCTAATAAACCGTATTTTGCCTCTAGCTTGTATATGTATAAATAAAATTAAATGTGTGTATGTACATTAAATCGGAGACAAAAATTTAAATTAAATAATATTGTAATTATTTAGAATTTGTAAATTCCTATTCCCTCTGCCTACCCTGCCATGTGCGGGATACAGCGTGAAGCTAATTAAATTAATTTATTTTTTGTGAATTCCCGTTAACCTTTAGAAATTTGGAATAGTTAATTTGTCTTCACGCATAATCACCACTCACCGGGTAACATAGTGATGAAATTTGACTACTTTAAAAATAACTTAATCCCGCTTAAAAAAGCAGGCAACAGGTAACTTTCAACTTAAGGCACTCCATTTCGTACTTTCCTTCCATCGAGATATTATTTGTTCAGATACGAGTAGTACTCAGTAGTACGTTTCATCTTGATACCAGAAAAAAATCATAATAAACTTCATACTACGGTATTTATGTCAAAACAAAAATTTGTGCAAATGCCTAAAAGTATATCATAAAACATCCCTTACATATAATTATAAGAACATAAAAACCTTTGACCCAATAACTCATCTATAATGCGAATAAATCACAAATTCACTCGCCCCAGGCCGCCCTCTGAGAAAGCCATGTCCTTCATGTCCCCACTTGACGAATCGCCGCCTTATACGTCACGAGCGTCGCGTAACGAGACGAGCGTAGTGTAATTTTGTTACAAATAATATATACTTTATATAATTTTTTTTTTAATATTTCATTTAATAAAATTTATATTTATTTTTTTTATTTTTTGTTAGTACTTTTACAAATAATTAAAATTTCAGCAATTAATTTTCAAATGGAGAAATTTTTTAGTAATTTACTGTTTTATTAGTCATTGCTTGATTTCGTTGATGACTGCTTGATGATGAAATGAAGTGTCAACTAATTTCTTAGTAAATTATTTTCATCTAGAAATCCGAATTGTCCTTTTAAAATCAACAGTATTTATGTAAAATGAAACTTACTATAATTTTACCGCATATGGGGTAAACCAGAGTCCACTAATAACGATCGCTGATCAATTATACTTTTAAAATTCTTAAGTGGGCAATAGCTTTACAGTCTTTCACACATACATATGTAGCTTGACGCTGTATTCTTAGTGCGGTAGCTAGACGAGGCCAAAGAGGTATAGTGATACGGTACATATCTCTTTTATCTCGTCCTCGTGCGTGCCTCTTTGCCGGATTCTCAAAGGTCAATCGAATTCTCCCCCTGCCTCCCTAGTCACTGAGTCTTGCATCTTATATCTAACATACATATATATTTATATATTTCTAATATTTTCTAGAGTAGAAGGATACCTCTAAGTACAACGTACTCTATGAACACCGGTCAAAGTGCTTATCGAGTAAATGTCTCATCCATCGTGCACCAAATAATCCTATATTTATTAAAGCGCTCGTCGTTTATACGATGACTGTACTGACAGTAACGGATAAATTGCGATACTTACATAACTTACACTAATTTGTATAATATGTTGACATACAAAATGGCAGGCTGCTTAAGCAAATTACGTAGGACCCTATCTTAGGATAATTTAAGTTTATGTTCACTTTATGTAGTGGTTTTAAAGTTTTAGATATTGTTGTCTGTGGTTACAAGTTTGAATCCATGGTTAACATCTTTTAATCACATAGCACGATAGTCAGATAGTACCTAATGTCAAGACACTCTGTGGCCGAACACCACGTCACGCTTTATATACCGGAGTAGCGAAATTGAAATATTTTAACAAATAAATTATTTTTATAACTTAGCAATAATTACTCCCCCGACCGGGAATCGAAGTCCGACCACAGGGACAGTGAATAAGAATTGACATATATATTATAACAATGCTTGTAAGCCTTGCTCGGTTATTGGAGGATTAAACAAAAAAGACTATTAGTTAACCAGAGATTAGCGCGTAGAAGTATCAACCCAACAAGCACTTTAGCTTTATAACAATAGTATAGATATGTAAAAACGTAATACTGTTATTACTATTCCACACAAACACATATTACAAATGAACCGATTTATGTAATTCCTATGAAACAAATTTCGTGCAGCAAGTATAAATATGAGCAAGGATATAATGAGGCAAATTTAAAGTTACATAATAGTTCAGTAGATCACGAGGACGGTATTTCACACGCGACCTATTACCATAGATGTAGAAACTCTAGAATAGTTTATACAATAGAATTTAAACTGATTTTTCGATACAATTAATATGTTTTTTATATTAAATCGAAAACGTATTTCTTAGGGACAGAGTGTCCTCTTCCTTACCCACCCGTTGTTGATGTCAAGGCCAGTAGGTCTAACAGCATTAACCCCACAACCCAAAAATAGGCAGTCAGACGAACATTTTTTTAATTTATATAAAAAATGGTATTTAATTTACAAATTATTACATTGGAAATTGAAACAAAACGTGGATGTGTTTCCTTTGCGTTTAGACTATAGATCTATAAAATAAATTGTAAATTTTGTTTAAAAATAAAAACCGTTACATTTCCGACAAAAATAAATTATATATATATATATATATATATATATATATATATATATATATATATATATATATATATATATATATATATATATATATATATATATATATATATATATATATATATATATATATATAGATATAGATATCTGAACATTTCATAGGCACCTCTTAAACGTTTCAAGCCTTTGCAATTGAAGCAGGGTCATCAATTAGACTGAGCAGCATTTTTAAGTGAAACAACAGCACGCCGCGTCTCGGCTAACCGACGTAAAGTACACTCGTGTTGAAATCCACACCATTATATACCCATCATCGAGTATTAGAGCTAAACTGCGATTAGATGTGGCTGGATAAAGTATACAGTATACATTCACATACATATATAGCTTCACGCTTTATCCCTAGCGGGGTAGTCTGAGGGAACAGGAGGCTAAGCGCCGCGGTTCCTACATACCTATTTCGCCTCGTCAATTGTTATTAACCTCTTCATACATACTTTACTCGGGGTCCTCATACTTTTTCCTCCAGTATCTTCCATACCTCCTCCAGTATCTTTGACACTGTGTTCTCGAGGGTGAACAGAAGTCTACCGCTCTTACTACTCTATAAGTAGAGATCATAGTTTTTTTGTATAGAGTCTAAATACAAATCTCAAAAATTAGAATAATTTAAAAAATCATACACAATAGCAATTGTAGGCAAGCTTAGATGGAAAATAAAGAACGGAAAGACTGATAACTTGGTAGCGTTTTAGGTGAGTATAAAAGGTATTTATTGAGACTAATGTTGCGTATTGGGACAGTATATGTTCTATACATGATTTTGGTTAAAACTCAACTCATTAATAATGCTTCCTCACTCTAGTTAGATAAAATTCACCATTGATTCCACCACTTAAGACACACAAGAGTTTGCGGCGGTAAGAGCAGAACGAAGAATCTTGACACTAGGTACTCTTCGGTTATCTTATTAAATATAGGATAAGTACAGAAAAAAAAAAAAAGAAAAAATATATATATATATATATATATATATATATATATATATATATATATATATATATATATATATATATATATATATATATATAAAATATACGCACACCCTCCATGCCTGTATATCATGTAAGCCATAGAAAACCATGTGTTAGAAATTCACGTCTTTTAGAAAAACTTTTGTACATTCTATCTATCACATATATATCTATATTATTTCAATATTTTCCACGCCCATAAAGTTATTTTGAATACAAATTCAAATTAATGTAAATTATAGTACTAGCCCGGTGAAATGTATGTCGCGTGCCTAACGTGCCTTGTTTCTAGAAGCTTAATCCAAAGACAATAAAATAATAATAAATTAGACTCCTGTCTCTTTCCACGTCATAACATACCTAAATTGAGCAAAATGAAGTATATGAAGCACTCATCTGCCAACGGGGAAGGAGTAGTTGGTTCCAGTGCATTGACCCCAGTATACTGTGCCTTTAATGGGAGCCACTCATGTGAACTACCCCGTCAGGTGAAATCTTCAAATTTTTCTAAGGGATGCTCAACTTAGAGGTTCGGCAACTGGGTGGTGATTTCGGGTTTACTTATGGAGAGCATATCTCGATAAAACTAAAAATAGATATTTTTACAATGCGACTATTTTAGGAATGATTCTTATTTCCCCGACTCGTGTACACAAAGCACAGCATTTAATTTCACTTATGAATACTCTTTAGCAAATAATGTCCTTAAATAGATTTTTCTGTCCTTTGCAAAATGAGAGAGCCACTAATTATATTTTACCTTCATTTCGCTTTATCCTACACATAGTCAGCGTAGGCAGAGAGAACATAGTGTTCAGACACTCCGTCCTCAACTTCTTGTGCAAATTCAAGTGATTTCATCTTGAGTGGAGAAGCGAGACCATTCTTCCGAGTGGAGATCGATCTCATAACTATCAGGCCTTTAAGAACAATATCACTGGTTACTCTCTGTTCTAGAATATGCGTGAAATATGTGTAAATACAGAACTTTTTTAAACATAAGGCATATATATATAGAAGTCGGTGATTGTAGCTTCTATTTAAAAAAAACAACATAACGTCATTCCATATATATAAAACACTAAATTAAATTTAAATAACGGCATTATAAAGACATACCGAGTCGTCGCCCATAAATCTGTATAGAACACCCCACCGGGTGCCGTAATAGATACATGTGTATTACTACTAGGCTCACCTTAATTTTATTTTTTATTTTTTGTGTTTTTAACATGTTTTTTTTTAATTTTAACTTGTTACAATTTCCATACATAAAAAAAATATAATACAACCGAACTAAGTATTGTGTTGTGTTGTAATTATAGTTGGAAATTTATTTAAAAATATAAGTATATAAAACTTTTTTACATCTTCAGCTTGTAGGCAGAACGATTCTATTGTCAAAGCACTGTTTTCTTCATTTCTCATTCTTCAAACTCAATGTACCAATGGCAATGGAATCTAAATCTACAAACAAGCCGTTTTAGGCATACTAAGAGTCAAGCCAAGTCAAGTCAAGTGGATCATTTCTCCGCACTATGTCTAATAACTTCACATATATTGTTGAGATAGGCTGAGATAGGCTGAGATAATCCGTCCTTCTCTATCCACTGACTTCCACTTGCAAGGTATTGCAAGTCTTCGTCTTGCCAGTGCAAGACAAAATAATAAAGAAAAAATCAGAGAAATTCTAAATCTGAATCACAATTAACTTTAAATGATCACGGCTTCATACCAACAGAACAGTAACATATCGTATAATATGTATACATATGAAGAATAAACAACCAAAAATATTTTTAACACGTATACACTAAAACAATATAATTTGAATATGAAAATAAATAACACGAACAAATCTCCACAGTTTTTGTTCTTTAAGGTAAAAGTAAAGGTAAAATAATTACATTAGTTCGTTGGCAATAACAATAATTTTGGACTGCCCGCCGGCCTCTTACGTTTCACAGATCACCAGATACGACTAACTTATGTATGTATGTATGTATGTATGTGGGCACCAATGTAGTTTTTGAGATATAAACAAATCTGATTTAATCTAGTTGTTAAAGAATATTGTTGTATCATTAATATTGTACTACTGTGTTTATTGATGTAGTTAATTGTTGAACTCTACTTTCTTAATTGAAGTGCTGCTACTCTACTTTTGTTTGTTTTTATTTTTTTTTATATTTTGTGAGGAAGATCTAAATAACCAAAATCTTTATTTCCACTTCACGTACAAACAGATATTGAGTATTTCGACAGCGAAATAAAGTTACCTAAGAATTTGTCCAACAAATTCCTTACCACCAACCAATCGCTGAGTAGATCTAGAGCCTACAACTAAAAAGAATCACGTTCATGATAAACATGGTATATTACAACAATAACAATGTCTAAATAATAAGCATATTATTTCCCGCATAGTAATGCAGGTAAAGCGAACTTAGTGTCAAATACTCCGTTCTCTACTTTCCACCCAATTTTTCGATTGCATGTTGAGCGGCGGAACTAAACACTGCACTTTCTCCACCAGAGCAGAAATTAAAATAGTTTATATATTCTCATTCCCACGAACGATCTCAAAGGTGCTTAATTTTAATTTAATAATTTATTTTATTAATTAATTTTAATTAGAAATAAATTATTAAATTCTTTCGTTTTTTACCACTTCAATAATTGTGTAGCAAAGTTTCCAGGATCATTCATATATATATATATATATATATATATATATATATATATACTTTCTATATAGGTATATATAGAAAGTTACATAATACCTTTGTATACTGTGTTTTTTAATGTTTTTTTGTAGTACAATAATAGTGATAATATATGATTGTATATTATATATATTATAATATACAATCATATATTATCACTTTGGAAAATATTCAAAACTCTACTTAAATATAGTATATTATAAGTTTTAATTGCTACTATTTTTAACATTTGATTATTTAAGCTGTAACTGTGTTTATTTTAAAAATCTAAATAAATTTGTTTATTATTGCTATGAGCTTTAGAAATATTTCATTGAACACGATGGTGGTTTACCCACGATCTATCCTGTATGTGACAGCACGTTAGGCAGAGAAGCAGAGGTAACCCCTTCCCCGCTTTCCGCTTTTCAAGATATTTCATGGTGAGTGGTGAAACTTAACGCCGCGGTTTGTCTTGTAACCAGAGGGAGGACAGGAGGAGGGGGAGGGAGGAGGAAATAATTAATTCTCTCCGAGTGGGAACCGAACTCACAACTATATATATATATATAGATATGGTCAATATAGCTCAATATAAAACGAAACCGACTACCCTCTAAAAGTACTATTATCAAAAAAACACAACCACTTAGCCACAGTATGTCCTCACTATTAATTCCTCACATATTATCTCAAATCGAGCGCCCCGTGAAGTTAATATACGGGCGCAATGACAGGCATTCGCCTACAAAAATGTTATATTGAATTTTTGGAATTCGAAACTTGCGTAGATCATGTTTGATATTCAAATTGAAATCTTATACTTTACTTCTATGTAACTTATAACCTACTTATTGATTGTTAAATATTCTTTTTTTTGTCTGTATTTATTATTTTACATACTGTTTTTGATGCCGTCGTAGCGCAATTGAGATGTGACTGACTGACCTGTAGTGTCTAATGGTGACATTTAAAAAAATGCGATGTTAAACGACGCAAACGTTGCAATTTGATTGGACACTAACAGATAAGTAACTCAATTTATACAATTTACAGTGTTCTTCTAATCACTTTCCTTTTTGGATTTCACTATACAGCTGCTTTAAATTAAGCAGAAAGTAAAAAGACAGTAAAGATTTTTCTCTTTTTTTATGTACACAGTGAGAAGCCGGCTTGGAGAAAACTTAATCTTGTTATTCCAAGCTGATTTCGGAACAATGCCTGTTAACTGGCGGAACTCAACGCCGCGCTTTAAACTATACTTTTTAAATTAAGAATAAAGTAAATGACATAATTATAAAAAAAAAAATTATAAAGTTATTATTTTTGAACACCTTTCATATTCCCACGGAGCTTGGCGCGTGGGCGACGAGGCGACAATGGAACATCGTTGTCTTTTGAAATACGACCGATAATTCTTATTAAATATATAAAAATGAGCCGTCTGTCTATATATAATATACATTTGAAAGCTTAACATTTGATATTGCTGTGTATGTACAAATCTTGAATAGAACAACTTAAAAACAATATAAAATATGTATAAAATATATTAAATTAAATTTGAATGGTTACATATAGTAATAGATATGATTACATATAATAGTCATCTTTGTAGATTTGACATAAAATCACGTTTCCATACATTTAACTTTATTTAAAGCAAATCAGTTTCTCTCTCTATCAAAATATTCCGTTTACTGATTTCCTCTCAAATCCAAGAAATTGTGCGCTTGGTGCCGGAACTCAACGCCATACTTTGTCCTTGTATAGTGAGAAAACTAAAATAATACAGTTATAGTTTCAGTTTACAGACAGACGTTTGTCCCTGTTTAGTTAGGACAATTTGCAAAAATAATTGAAAGAACGCGTTTAAGTCTTTTACTCGCAGTTCTGGCTATTTAATTTTAAATTGTATTTAAGTTAACATCTAATACGAAAAAATACCTTTACGCTTATTATATTATATTAATATATTATATTCGTAATTTTGAACCTAAGTTTAACCGTGTCTTGAAAAAAATCTATTTTTTTTTTTAGCTTCACGCATATAACAGTGTAAGAATCCTCTGTTTAGGTAACAACTAAGTATTAAGACACTCCATTCCCCGCTTCCTTCCTTTCGAAAGACCAGGGCGAGAAAAAATAATAATAAAAATAATTCACTCTCCCCGATAGAAAATCTAAACCCACAACCCACAGCCAGACACGACACCGCTGCGCCATGACGTCCCATTAATATGCTTATTCAATTATACAGCTCGAAAATCTTATCAAAATCATTTATCCAATTAAACAAGTTATCAATACAAAATTAATAATCTATGTTATATCTACATACATTTCTGGCATCATAAATATATAGTCTGGTCACCTATCGTGGTAATCAGAGCCACTGTGGAAGACGCATGGCCCCACAGTGCCGTATTCTATTACAACTGATAAACACAAAATAATTACCTACACTAGCTTGTTTTACATACTTTGTCATTAGAATGAATGCAGTTTGCATTTTCAATGGCTATTTAAATTTAATACTGGTCTTTTGTTGGTTGGAGGTTATATATTCGCTTAGTTTCTTAGTGGCTCTTCGCTCTCTAACTAACTCGTCAAGCAGACAAAATGCAGCGTTGAGTTCCGCCACACAAGACGCAAGGCCTCAAAAGTTGGGCTAAGAGCTGGTAACGGTAGTGTCTTGACACCAGGTTTTCCCTACCTATCCTGCCGTATGCGGTATATAGGGTGAAAAAAAAAACAATTTTCTTTATCAAAGAAAATTTTCCCCTTTGGCTTCTTCTCGTGTCACTTTTTACTTAAATTTTGCTCCGCATTTTTATAACTATTCTTATTAATATTTTATCTATTAATTTTTAGTAAACTACTAAGGTCTCCTAGAGAGTGAACAAAAATGATAAACGAATATCTGCAGATTTCTTCTATATACATTACACTCGTCTTTACTTAACCGACATCAAAAAGGACTAATGTAAAATGTATATAGTACTCAATAATTTAAATAGTTAATAATTAGGTAGATATATGTATATGCAAGTATATGTAAATACTTTCCTTGACTATTTTTTTTAATTTTGTTTACTATAAAGTAATTAAGATATTATTTTCAACTATTTGATTTATTTTTCAGGTTGTACATATAAGGGACTAAACTAGGGACCTGCCTGTGGCTTCGCCTCCATTTGTTTCGGCCTATTATACGAAATCACATTGTACATATCCAGTGTACTCGTGTTTACTCTAATTTATTATACAAACATTATTTGTATAAACTTTCCTCTCATATGACATAACCTGTTATTTAAAAACGTAGAAACAATGTATTTGTTTCTTGGATGCAAATTATATATATTTAATAGTTATGTTTATTTATATATCATAAGTGTTTTTTTATTTTATAAAAGTAGGCTTAAGTTATTTATTATTATATCAGCTATCTGTGAGTGAAAGTCTCGTCACAATCAGCCTAGCCGTTTCAGAGATTAGCTGAAATAAACAGACAGACAGAGAAAAAATGTAAAAGATGTAATTTTGATATATGTACCGTGTATAGTTCCTATACATATAGTAAAAAACGGTCATTTTAATATTATAAACAGACACTGTAATATTATTTATTAGTATAGATTATAAAGTCGATTTGTTTTATAATATCAAATACAAAACTCATTATTTTTACAACGCAACCTAATCTCTAACGTAGTTTTCTAAAGTATAACTCTAGAAATTATAAACATAATTATATATTTAACAATAGTTTATATAAAAATAATAACATAAATTCAAATCATATCAGATGTACTATGTCTCAAACGTATTATATCCTATATAAAACGGCTTCAAATCCCGCTACATTCAAAATGTTTCCAAGGTATTTTAATGCTATTTATGCCATTCGAATATACCGCAAAAGTAAAAGAAAAAGCTTCAAAAATCGATTAAAAAGAAAATTAAAGTGACCCGAATTGAGGTTATATTAAACATTGTGACGGAAACATTAACAAAGTACACCATCCAAACAAATTCCAGCAATAAAACATCTCGCGCACTCACATAAGTCCTAAATGTACATCCCATTTATTTCATTCCAAATACCCCAAAAATCTTATTAAAACCGGAGATCATGAGATAAACTAAATTGACCCATTACGTGTATACGGAGTAGACGAGAGTGTCGATTATAATTGTCGGTAATTACTTGTTTGTAATAGTGTTAATTTGTATGCGGTAGAAGTAGGTGAGAAGCGGTATAACAGCGAAATCTCTCTAGTACCACCAATCAAGTACGTTCTAGATATTTATTTCTAGAACGTACTTCGAAGGCGGCAGTTAGAATTCAGATATTTCGAATTTGGTGTCGTTAGAGAGAGAAGTTTGGATTTTGGAGGTGGATTTTGGAGGGGACCGTCAATGCGCATTTCAAATGGGGCCCCTTGAATCTACTCTTGGGTCACAAGTCCCAGGTGCTGCCCTGAGCTCCTCTCTCTACACGCGATGGGCGCCCACACGTGATATACCTACATGAAACGCTACGTAATTTCTTCACTGAAAATAATTTTATTTTTATTATTTAAAAACATACAAAAAATATGATAATATATGATTTTCACTTACATATTAATATTATTGTATAGTACTAAAGATGCTATCGTCACGCAAGTAGGACTTGTGGGGTTGTAATTTCGCCACTAAGCACGCAGTATTTTAAATTTGAGCAGAAATCGAAGTATAAAGAGTCTTTATCTCTATAAAGTGTATCTTATATACTATATACAAGATATAGTTTAAAAAAGAGATATTGACTAATCAATGTCAAGGTGCGACTAAACTAGCCTACTTAATGGTGCTGGTAATAGTACCAGTAATAGAACTAATGGTCATACACACTTACGTAAAAGTAAAAAGAAAAAAAAGAACAAAGCATAAAGTGTGAAAGGCACCTAAGACCTAAAGCTGTCTTCAAACAGTTACTCGTCTACTAGATTTCTTCTCCCTTAAAAAATGTAAACAAACGGATCTCGGGTATACATAATCCACATTATAATGACTATACCACACGCTTATAATTGTACAATAATGCGTTAAGCATTATGATTACAGTACATTGCCGACAAAATTGATCTAATAAACGTCGATACGTTAACGTCTTCATTGGCATCGTGCGATGCGATGGGTATGTCGATAGCGAGTGTACGTGTTAATTGCTGTGGGGCTTGTGGGTTTTAGAACTAGAAAACGTACCGAGATTTGAACTTGCGACTCGGGGTAACTGTACAAATTTTGGACAAGAAGCGGGAAGTATGTAAGTAACAAGCCAGCCAGCCAGCCAGTTAATAATAAAAACTAAATATAATAAATAACATGTATCATTTCTTAGACATTTCCTGGATCGGACTTTAAGCAATATAATAAATGAATCAAATAATTTATTTTTCTTCTCCTTCTACGCCATTTTAAATTTACTGTAAGCTGTAAGCTTTGAAATTTAAATAAAAGCCTCATCAAAACAATATATGACATAAAATTCATAGCATTTTATTTTTAATTCATTACATTTTAATTACTAAACAAATATAAATAAATACTTATTAATTTACAATAGGAAACAAAAAGAAAAATGCACATCACTAGATCCACATAAAAGGATGCAAATAGCCCAAAATAATAATCCAAAATCTTCGTTCAAATTTCAACACTCAATAGCATACGAAACCCACTATTAAATCGCTAAACTCTATCATTAACCCATATTAATACATTACAAGTGTATACGGAACACCTCCCGCTCGCTATATATCAGAGCGCTACATTCACACGGTCAACAGATCACAGAATGTGTTTATATTCAATTTAAATAGATTTACTTTCACGAACATTCAAGTTTAAATATAAGTATAGCTAGCAGCCATTAGATACAGATCGTAAAGAAATTGTGCCAACAAAGTAAATTGTTAATCAATTAAAACAAAACTACGAGTATATGTAATGACTATATAAACGGTACCGTGAACTTGTTGAAGTTATACATTGTTATAATCGCTTGGATTGTTTTTTTTTTTACTATTATTTCAATTAAGAACAAGTTTAAACAGTTTTTCTAGTTATATGATTAGAATAATTAAATTTATTGAGTTACTTACTAGTTATTAAGTTCACTATTATTATTATATCTATATATACAAGATAAAGAAAACGAAGATAAGATATATGTATATATATTAATATAAAGGTGATGTTTGTTCGTTGAACGTTTATCTCAAGTTCAGTTAAGAAAAATATTTTATATTGGATTGTTCATTTATAAAAGAAAGCTATAGTTATGTGGGTGCCGTCGTGACGCGGCGGCACAGTGTCTGACTATAATCGCGACGGTTGTGGGTTAGATTCCTACTTGGGGAAAAAAAATATTTTTTATTTTGTTCGCTCTGGTATCAAGATAAGCTTTAGACGCAATATGTTACATCGAAACGACTAACGTAATATAAACATATCGTAACTATACCTTTAGCTCTATGCTGTATCACGCGCATAGCAGGGTAGGCAGAGGGAACCTAGTCTTAAGACACTCCGTTCTCCGCTTTCCGCCTTTCGAGACATTGAGTGACTTTTAATTAATATTAGAAAAAAGTTAAGTTTCTAGTGATGTGCCAACCAGGTGAGTCATTTAAAATTTCTGAATTGGTCACTTAAAGAACTGTCGATCTGATTGTCGATCTCCCATACATAGAGAGCAATTATGATTATTAACAAAAACCAAACCGTTGCGTTACCATTCACTAGTGACTGGAGTATTCGAGTAATTAAATATTTATTCGGTTCTATTACGATCAAATCGTACTGTTACACGGAATCGATTCGTCATTGTGAAAATGTTTAAATATAAATTGCTAGTAATAAAAATTATAAAACGCCGTGAAATACATTTGACAAACGACCGAGAAGAAAATCGATATTTGCTTTTAGTTTATTTAATATAATCGGTAATTGTTCGTTTAGGCTCGATACTTTATTGTTCCGGTCACGATATTATAAATATAGTATATTTGTATTTTTGTTTGTACTATTGCGTTTACTAGAATAAGTATAGTAACCGATACTCGCTAGTAATTAAAGTATTGACTCGAAAATTATTAAATATAAAATATTATAAAAAATACTATATATTATTTCTCAAATTGCATCTCGTTCGTTTTAATTTTTTTCTTTTGTGGCAATTTTCCATAAAAAAATCAGTTATTTAATTTAATATGCACAATTTATTGATAACGCGATTATTGTGGATTAGATTCCCGCTCTAGTGAAGCAAATGTGACATTGATGTAAAGCGGAAATCGGAGTGCCTTAACTCGATGTTTTCTGTGGCTACCCTCATAAATGCGTCAAATTTTATTTTTATATATTCAATGTACTCAAAGCGACTCAATTTGCATATATTTATATAACTTAACACTTTCTAAACATTTTATATGATTTTATTTAAAGTTATTAAAAAATAAAAATTTATTGATAAATCATTTTTATTTATTACAATAATAAAGTATCAGTTTGCTTTTTAATTTCTTTACACATGCTACGGGTATAAAATTTAAACAGTAAAAGTTATATATGACTTTTAGCTTTTTTAATAAATTCAAATTTCATTTTTTTTTCTGATTGAAAATTATCGTTATGAGCTAAATATTTCTGAATATGCGTTATTTACTAGAATTGTTTTTAGATTTCCATTAGTTTTTTGTACTGGCAAATTTAGAATAGATTTATATTATTAAATATAATATGTGGTTTATATAGTAGTAGTGTGTACTATATTAAATATAGACATTATATAGTATATCAAATACAATACTTCTGTAGATTGTTGAAATGTGTTTTGTTTTAGTTTTAGTTTAAGTTAGTAACTATGCGGGCTATTATCAATGTAATAGAATCCAAAACAATGATTTTAAAACTTTTGTGCTTTTGTACTTTTGCACCATTGTATTACGGTACGGTTCCTATAATATTAGGAGTTTATTTTATTTCAAGCGGTTCATAATAAAAAATATTATATTAATTTGAAGTATTTTATATAACAAGATTATTACAAATATCTATTTTGTTTAATTGGTTAAAACTTTAAATTGACTTTCCCACGTAAACAAACTTTGTCTAGCGGTTGCAGCTAGTACGTAATAATTGGCTAAGTTACATATGACTCAATAATCAATTTGATCATGCAAGTTTTTATATTCAACAAACATGGTAAAAAAATAAGTGTTTTGACATTACTATTAAATCAATTACTATTGAATAAAAATTTACAAAAGCGGGGAACGGAGTGTCTTAACACTAGGTTCCTAAGGTTCCCTCTGCCTACCTTGCCATGTGCCATGTTGCCATGTTTTTGTTAAATAAACAATTATATCTCACTACGCCACAATGACCTTGTGGGTTCAATAATTACTCAGAGGGAAGAACTTTGTTTTATGTCCCCGCTCTAGAAAGACAAAGCGCGGCGTTAAACTCCATCACTAACAACCTAATATTTCAAATTGTGGAGAAACTGAAGAACTGTATGTGCAAATGCTAAATAAATATTCAAGTTTAAAACTTATGATGTTTATGGAAAATCGGAAAACATAGTAATGTGTCTCTACCACTGTTTTGCCTACAAAATGAAGATTATACTCTATATATCTATCAACCAAATCCAATCCGAAACCATTCAATGAATCAACTGTCGATATTACACAACGAAATAAAAATTCCATATACAACATCCACCGGCCGTGTAAAGTGACTAATAATATATCATTTATAAGCATATTACTACTAACAATTGATTAAAATATATGAATGTATACCGTAGCGTATTTCCCAAGTGTCAAAGTTCAATAGAAAATCAATTGTCACTGTTGTGTTATCGACGATCTGTAGAGTGGAATGCTGGTACTGTGTATCTTATGTATTAGTTAACTCGTCGTACTTTCGCTTTTATGTGTTAATGTTTAGCCTCCTTTTTGTTTTTTTTTTATTTTTTATTTTTAATATGCGAGGTAGAGGTGGCACGTGTCGTATTTGACGGTTGGATTTTTATAAAGTATAGGATTTCGTTCGTGATGTAGATTAACACATGGGTATAGATATTTTATCAAACTGATTAAAAATTTCATCCCAAACATTAACAGTCCCTAAAAGTTAACGATTCTAGTAACTATGGGACGTACCATGGGTAACGACGTGTAGGTATGGGAGAATGAGACAGCTTCTGACTGTAAACGCTATGGTCGTGGGCTCGATCCTCATTCACAAAAAAAAACAAACAGTATCGCATTTTACCTTATTTGACCTAGGTGGGATAAAATACAGCGTTCAGCTCCACCACTCTACTAAAAAAAATAAAAAGCGAAAGTCGACCGATGAAAATGAACGTACACTTATTACACAAAAATTATAAAACATGCCCAATCTTTCATTGAAATATCAAACCTCATAAAATAAAATACGGATAAAACCGAAAACGTCACTTAAAGTAATCCCTCTCATTAGTAAATATTTGAAACATTAACTTATTAGTATACACCGACGCTCTATCCCATCCTTGTACTCTTCATCCCATCCTTATTGAATTGTTAACCTATCCCACGAGCGAAGAGGACGGAACCAATGGAACAGAGGGCTAGACGGAGATGACTTAGCTATAGGTGTCCGTTATTTTATCTAATAATTGAGTTCTCTAAAAGCTACAATTTAGATATACCACATTCAATTTGATTGTATTCATAACAATATTGAGCTACCCGCTGCGAAGTGATTGGTTAATTTTGTTAATTGTTATAGCTTTTTATAATTTCCGTTGTATGTTATAAAAGATTTTAACGCGTTCGGTTATTACTTATTTTTGTGATATTTTTTATTGTAGACGTATTTATTTAATTAATATTTTATTAGTCCCAGTGTTTGAGGCCCCCTGGTGTTAAAGAGGATTATGTAAGACACAAGATGTAATGTAATTTGGTGACATGCTAAGTTTGTTGACAGGGTCCTTTAAATTATGCTTAACGCGACACTTTAAAAATGGAGGCCGTCGTGTCTGACTGTTAAAGCGACGAATGTGGGTTCGATTCCCACTCGGGGATATGAAATATTATAAAATATAAAACATAATATCTTAACACGAAAGTCGTCCCTTTGTCCAGCGTGAAGCGTCCTATTGTTTTAACTTAAAAAATATTTAAGCGTTTAAATTGACAATATTAACATGAAAAATAAATATCACTACATCAAATTACATCAAATATCAAGAAATAGTTCTAAGAAAAAGTCGTTTCTCTAACGATGGCTATACAATCTACGCATACACACCAATCAATCTAATATGCTATCATAAACCAATTACAAACAATATATATATAGTTTTTATTATATTTCTAATATAAACGTAAATATAAATACACCATACAACGGCTGTTAGTAATAAAGAGATAACACTCGACGATGGCAATCATTGCCGAAATTCATCTTAGTAAAATAAACACGTATATTGATATAACTATATATATAACTATATACATATCTATATGTATGTATGTATGTTTAATTAGAAATCGCCATTTGCTTTCTATAATAATTATGAAATCGTGATGTAGCAATTGTGTAGATAATTTTGGTATAAGAATCAGTGGTCTTGGTTCAAATATGAGTTGAAGTTTTTAATTGAGGGAACATTATGGTTCATAACGTAGAATTGCGTGTGGTTGTGGTGGTGTTGGAATACCACTTGCAGGGTGTGTTGGTACTGGCATGGTGATGGTATTCTTATTTGTAAAGATGCAGTGGGACAATGTTAGACCAGAAATACTTAAAGAAAACATATAATATTTTTAACGCAGCGAGATTTGAACCCGCGCCTCATGGCGCGCTCTGAGCATTAAGCCATGCGTTCTTCCTCACGCTGCGTCGAAATTCTTATATGCTTTATACAATTTATTGCGTTGTTAGCATCTCTGTAGGGGGATTATTTAAATTTCCGCCACACAAAAATTATTGTAACGAACAATAATTTGGCAAGAGACAATGCTATTTTTATATATTAATAATTTTTATTAATATTTATTAAAATATTTTAATAATTTTTAATTTTATACTGGCACAGCGTCTAACGTGTTAAAGTTTTGGATTCATTTTTTTTTACTCGTCGGAAAAATTATTTTAATCGCATTGGTTTTTGGGGAATGGAGCGTCTTAACACTAGGTTCCCTCTATCTGTTTAACCTGATATAGTGTGAAGATAAAATAAAATAAACGTCTCAATATATCATTTAAAAATTAACCTAAATTAAACGTATGTACGCCCTTATATGGAACTACTTGCACATCTTATGTTACCAACAAATAAGATGGTACCAATATTAAGCTTAAAAAAGCTCATTTAACATTTGCTAAATAGATTAACGATGCAAGCTTACCCATATGTGTACAGTATATTAGAACAAGGGAAAAGAGAATCTCTTAATTTTATATGGGCTTAACGCGGCGGTCGTGTTAACTAACGCTAATAAGCAACACCGAGTGTTCCATAGAATCTTAACAAACCTGTTTAAATGTTAAAATTTTATGATTTTAAGTACAAAAATTATTTTTTTTAGTTTTAAAATATTATTTTCAATATACTTTGATATAATTTACAAGCACGCCTCAACACGCAATGTCTCGAATTCAACTGGAAAGTGAAAAACAGAGTGTCTTCACACTACGTAAAGAAAAAGAAAGAAAAAGCACAAACAAAAAAAAAGCTTACCGAAAAGTACATTTCTTAATAAATATAAATGTGATTAAAAAGAACATATATACATATATATATATATATATATATATATATATATATATATATATATATATATATATATATATATATATATATATATATATATATATATATATATATATATATATATATATATTATATATATATATATATATATATATATATATATATATATATATATATATATATATATATATATATATATATACTACGATTACAACGTGATAGATGAACAGACCCGCCCAGCTGATCATTTTATTAGACTGGCACATGATTTAATTCATCATCACGACTCATTAAGCGACGCTATAAAATGCCGCTACGTCGACAATGACAATAAATTATAGGGCGGGCGAAAAGTTTACATAAAATCTATAAGAACAACTTAAATTTATGATTATTTATTCGAAAAACTGTGTTTTTGTTTGCAAATTATGTATACATATATTTATATATGTATATTTTAAACAAGATACATATATATATATATATATATATATATATATATATATATATATATATATATATATATATATATATATATATATATATATATATATATATATATATATATATAGTCAAGTAAAAGAGCGTCAGAGTGTAAATGAGATAATATTAAGTACGATCCTTACTCGGAGTAAGTAAGTAAGTAAGTGCGATCTTGACTTCCACAAACATATATATTAGGTTTTATCTGCTTATCCTTCCTATAAGCAGAAACATCAGGAAGCTTTTAAATTAAAAATAATATAGGTTTGCCACGAACTACTTATGTATGTACAACTAGAGCATATTACCGTATAGTAAGAGTGTATATAGTAAAGCACATATGTGATTAATGCAATGTTTTAATATCCATATATAAATTTTGATTCACACTTTGCATACGATATAAGGTCACCGTTACTTTCCAGATGACGTTAGATTTCGTGTGGAAACGAAACGCGTGGGTGTCGACTCTAATTGGCCAATAAAGTGTGGTGGGCATGGTCCGGAGCCCCTAAATTATCCGCCTTGGGACATGCCTAACGCTTTGCTGTAGGTCTGTCTATGTAGATTTTGATTGTAATCAAATAAATTACTCATTTCTATTACGTTTTGATAAAATTTTGATTTTTTTTTCTTTTAAATGTTTATAGTTGCCGGTGGATTATAATGATTGGTGAGTCATGGATAGGCTTTTGAAATTTCTTAGTTTTTTAAGTTGACTGTTCAGTGGTTAATATAGATTATGATTTCATATGTAGTGTAAGAATAAACGTCTACTTACGGTATGCTCTGGTGTGAGTATATTCAACACCACTTTAAAAAGTACATGTAATATAAACGTATACAAACACACAACACACACACACACACACACACACACACACACACACACACACACACACACACAATTTAACACAGTATAGTTAATACCAAGTCAACCACACACATATGAAGGAAAAGTTAACTCAATAAATAATATAATAAACGAAATAATAGTAAAAACGAATGGAGCATCAACTGTTAATTAATATTAATAAAATATATTATAATCCAGACTTTATAATGTGAAAATTGTTTAGAAAAACAATAACAGTTTATATATTTGTCGGGAAATACGTTTGCAGCCTATTAGATTACCCAAGACATACGGTTACAATTAATCTATACTTTATATTACTTTTATAACAAATATTTCATATTTCCAGGACTGTCGTGGCGCAGAGGCACAGCGTCTGCCTGTAAGCGCGACGGTTTGTGGGTTCAATATCCACTCGGGGAGAATTAATTATTTTTCATTTTTCGCTCCAGCAAAACGCGTTCCGCTACTCAATGCTTCGAATGATGGAAAGTGGGAAGTGGAGTGTATTAACAATAGGTTCCTCCAACCTACAGTTCCCCCTGCCGACCCTGCTATGTGCGGGATACAGTGTGAAACTAAATAAACAAATAGATAAATAACAATTATTTCAATTTTATTCTTATATATTTTGCTAGTTATATTGAACTAAATATACTATGTTTTCAGCGGTATATGCAATAGAACAAATGTTAGTTACATACATTTTTAAGTTTAGGGGAGGGACTGGAATATATGATATTTTTGTTTAGTTAGATAAATGTGAATATACTATTAATTAATTTTGTTCTAGAGCTGATTTGGCAATTTTATTAATAGTTAATATAGTTTTTGAGAAATATTAACATATAATATACTATTTCAATGAATTTTAAAGTGTTAATCCACACTAAGGATAGAAAAAATATTTAAGGAAAACATGTAAAAATCCTGCTGCATTCAAATTTCTATATGATTTCTTTAAGTATATGATATACTGTTTTTTTTTGTCATTCGATCTTTTGTATGTACGACGTCTTTTTTCAGTGCAACGAATAATAACTATTTTACTATATAAATAAATCCACTACGGTACAGCGTTGCAGCATGGGACAGCGTTTAATACTAACAATGACTGTTTTTTTTTTTGTTGTGAGTTTAATGCTGTTAGCCCTATTGGCCTTGACAGCGACACCGGTTGGGGAGGGAAGAGGGTCCTCTGTCCCTGAGAAGTAGCAAGCACTATCGTGTCTGCTTGAGAGGAAACGTCGGCGGCAAGGGCGTCCCCTGCGGGACTCGAGCCTCGGCTTGCGGCCGACGAGCGGCCTGGGACAATGACTGTAGATTCGACCCCGGCACGGAGGATTGATTTAATTTCACTACCTCGCTCTGGTAAAACAAGCGTGGCGTTGAGTTCCACCACTTAACTTATAATGACTTGAGTTTGACTGACATCTGAATTCTCTCTATTTAGACTAATGTGTGTGTTCGCGTGGCGTAACTCTGTAATGTGAATTATATTATCATATATATGAATCATTTATACTATTCCATCAATAATCACATCGAAATTAATTACAGCGGCCAATTAATAAAACTATAATACCGTTCTAAACAAACACCTTAACGACACGAACTAATCAACGCTTTCCTGCATACAAATTGGATCTATCGAATGGCCATTAATGACAACTGTCCAACGTAACATAAAATATCTTAGTATATATTTTTAAGTCTGCCTCCATAGGAAATTGATTTTTTTGTATAAATTATGGTAAAAGTTTGGAAATTTAAAATGAAAGCTTATTTTATTTTGCAGTATATGTTGTTCAATAGTTATAATTTAATAAAATATTTTTAGAGAATATGAGATTTGGTTCTTGGCTTTATTTTATCGACCCTTTGCTAATTTCATATGGAATAAATAAACAGTATATATATATGGAGCAAAAAAAGCTCGTACTCTATGTACCAGTATAACAACATACGTCGGACTCAATAAGGAACCGTGTTTTAATTTTTAGAAGTTGAATTCATTGTTTGTATTTAATTAAATTTTGTTACTTTTTTTCCCCTTCTCAAATATGCATGTATGTATATGATACGATATATATATATATATATATATATATATATATATATATATATATATATATATATATATATATATATATATATATATATATATATATATATATATATATATATATATATATATATATATATATATATATATGGCTTTAAAAGAATGAAAGGCTAAATCTAAGCTTGACTACTTTAAGAATTCTTCTATTACGATATAGTTATTTCATCTTTAGACTATTGGATTAAGATTAGTTGCGTCTGCGCATCCCCTTATATAGACAATATCAGTAAATAATAAGTCATTAAGCTCGAACACGCGACCCATTCACATAGATATTAAATACCACAAAATATACATTTGAGCTATAACCCAATGGGAGGTCGGCTAATTATTGATGATATGCATATACATGACTTTTAACGGGCCATGCTTTATAGTTGACAGTAAATTGTGAAACACTGTTCTTCCATTGCGGTGACTGTACGAGTACGAGTATTGTTGTTATAAATTGTCATCTTAGACATTTCTTTTTTGTTTTTGTTTTTGAAACGATCAATTACGAAATGTATGGGATAATCTCGTTGTATGTCTTGTTTGCTTGGAAGCTGAGAGATTTTGTGTAACATAGATTTTCTTAGCTAATGTATAACTTATTTAATGTTAATTATATAGATAGAAACATTAATTAATACATTTGATTAAAAATAAAACTTCCTTATATTATTATGGTTGTCCTGTCAGGAAAGGAAGTGTGAATTAGCCTTATTCACACGTTTATTTCTGCCTCGCCTGCTGACTGCTTTGAAAATACAATTTGTCGATACCTACCAGATTCAATTATATTCTTAAACCGTTAAGAAATTTATTAAAATTAACAACAAATTATTACCTATATCGCCTAATAGTGCTCCTCCCAAACAGCTGGATTAATCAGTCCGCAGCAGTTGAGTAGGGCGAGACTAACACGTATAGTGATTTGTCTCCTTAAACCATACCTTTTATTAGTTAAGAAATTTTTGGATCTTCCCCCCCCCCCCCCCTTCAGGATCATTCGGTGTTCATATTCAGGTATAGAGGTCATGCAATTATTTTAAAAATTTTGAACTATTTATCATGTGTATACAAATCATATTTTCGACTCAAAATACTATAATTGGTTGAGGTTCTTTTTTTATGGGACAAAATTCGTCTTTACGTATTTATTATTTATTCCTTACTCATGGCTTTTAAAATATTAATTACATTTATATCGACGTTTATATTTGTTCATAAACAAAATAATATACTTTATAATATTGTCATTAACATAATATTGTTCGTGCTAGATCTTGGCAGTACTAACCTCGCCTTCTGACATTGAATTTATCAACTAGATGCATATAACTGTACCAATTTGGATTTATTTTTGTGGTAGAAAAGTCTCGTTGCCTGGTAATAATACAGGTACGGATAGAGTAAAAATATGAATTATGGACTAATATATCAAACAAAATAAAGATAAGCCGAATATAATATTTCATTTTCGATCTCGAACGTTGTTCTATAAAGCCAGTAACAGTCATATTTTAATTTAAAAAAAAATATATTTAACGATAATTTATTAACAATAAAATGAAAGTATCAAATAGTAAATAAAAGTAAATAACTTTGTAAGCCACTGGAACACCGATGTAACTTTACATTTACATTGACTTACCAAAGTACTCAATATGGCAAACAGTATTTTAATTGCTCTAAATAAATCAATACTTAATATATATATATATATATATATATATATATATATATATATATATATATATATATATATATATATATATATATATATATATATATATAATATATATATATATGTATATATATATATATACATATACATATATATATATATATATATATATATATAATATATATATATATATATATATATATATATATATATATATATATATATGTTAACCGTCAAATGGTTATGACATAAAATTTAAGTTTTATTCTAAATTTCTTTAGACAAAAAGTATAAAGATACATTCTGAAACTTATTGTCAAAAAATAAGACACACATGTATTAGTTACGTATATTGTTATTTTTTTTTATATTTTGGACATATGTGTGCGGGGACACTCATCATTCAGCCATCGAAGGGTTAAATAAACTATATTTTAATTACATATAAAAACTTACTGCTTTGTAAAAGTACCCACAATAATTATTCATTTCAATTGTTTAGTGTAATTTAATATAATTAAGTATAATGTAGTTTTTTACACATTTTTTATTTATTTTATAACATAAATGCAACCTATTATGATGATTTTGAGTAAAATACTCTAGTAATAATATCTTTTACCTACATTCCACCCCACTTATATTTATGGCACTCTGTGGCATTTCATTCCGTATTTAAATTATCTATATCCAAATAAAATATAAATATTCACATATAAAATGATGTAAATATTAAGAACTGTTTTCATCATTTAAATATGTAATATTTCATAATTAATTATCATCGTCACATTTAAGCAGAGATATGTTACACTAGATAAGTATCTCGAAGAATTTTTAATACTATTATATATTCTAATAGGTTTTGAGATTTTATAGTGAATTACTATGACTTTTAGTTGCTATTTTGTATATATTGTGCCGGAATGAATGTACATAAACCATAGAGTTATAGTGTAAGAGCATTTACGATGTGTTTGTTAGTTTGTTGCTAGAGCTTGGTAAAAACTACTTAGACTTAGTGCGTTATGGATATGATCTAAATATCATATATATTAATTAATATATAAAAAGATATGAACATTTTCTTAAGCTTAGGTAAATTATTTTATTGGAACTGAAATTGAGCTTCTGAGATTACGCTGTTGCAACCGAAGTTGTTACAGGTTAAATCTTTGGGATTCCCAACAGTGGGGTTCGTTATGTAAATATTATTACACATGTGCCTAACTAAGCCAGCAAAATTATTCATAGTTCATATTATGTTAGAGTTTAAAGTTTTTTTTTCGGATTAGCTTCATGCTGTATCCCGCACATAGCAGGCTATGCTAGGGGAACCGTAGGTAGAAGCAAGCAAGTGTTAAATCTCCGCTCCCCACTTTCCCCCTTTCGATGCATTGCGAGTTGAGTGGCGGAACTCACCGCCCAGCTTTTCCTTGTTGCCAGAGCGAAGAAAATGAAAAAATTCATTCTCCACAAGTGAGAATCGAACCCACAAACCATCTTGTTTACAGGCAGATACCTGTGCCTCTGCACCACGACGTTGATCATAGATGTTTTATAAAATTATATAAAAGATAACAAAATGTTAAACAAATGTTTATATAGACTACATACGTAACAAATTTCAGCATACAAGTAATAAAATTATAGTAACACAACTAATTGACATTATTTTTATTACAACGGGCAACACTAAAAATCTATAGACTACTTCACCTTTTGATATGAGATTTGTATTTGAATACAACATTGTTAACGTAAGTATTTGTTACACGAGAACTCAAAGCTCATTTCTTTTGTATACAATTTTTTACTTTAATACTATAGAAATAAGTGTTAGATTAATAGATAATATATTTTATAAGGTAGCAAGGAGAATCGATACTGTACCTGTGTACCATATTTATATAAAATTTACGATTATCGTCCACGCCGCCCGCTCTGAATGGTACCGTAGGTTATGAAACATTTTATATCGATTTTTTAAACGTTTTGAATACATTATATGTATGTACTTATTTGTATCGATTATATGATATCATCGATATCATGTTAATATCGATGTATCAGACATTATTTTTCTTGATTTTATAATAAAATATTCGCTCGCTTAAAGATTCGGAACGAATAGTGCTAATTTCGAATATTACTTGTACGAACATAACGTATTTAAGTTAAACTTAACTAATCCTGACTCGATTAATATACTATAATAAATAAGTTAAATTATATTATAATATGTTATGTGAGGACCGTCGTAGCGCAGAGGTACATTGTCTGTCTGTTAACGCAACGGTTTGTGGGTTTGATTTCCACTCGGTGAAATTGAATTATATCATTTTCTATGCTCTGGTACACACAGACAAGGCGCGGCGTTGAGGTCCGTCACTATATATATATATATATATATATATATATATATATATATATATATATATATATATATATATATATATATATATATATATATATATATATATATATATATATATATATATATATATATATTTTAGCTTCACGCTGTATGCCGCACATAGCAAGGTAGGCAGAGAGAACCGTAGGCTCAAGGTGTTAAGACACTTTCTAATGAAAATCACTGGAATACATATCTAGGTGCTTTATTTGCCCTATTTCTCCATCACCATAAAACTGCCCCCACAATGTGGTACAGGTGACAGAGATGAGATTGAGATTGAGTTAAAAAGAGTTTTATTTATTGCTTTTGCATATTTTAATATAGCTTTGTTGGAAAATAATATTTATTAGTTAGTTAACAAAATACACATAATCGTCAATTGATAATTTTTCACGATTTTCCTACAAAAATTGCGTTAAAAATTGTTGTTAACGGGTTTAGAGTTGAAACATATGAAGACATATTTTTCAATGTTACATTTTATTAAGTTTTTAAGTTATTCTCATAATAATTAACTTAAATATTTGTACAATAATAAATATTTATATTAAATTAAATACCCATATAGTATATTGTTTTATGATAATTTAGATTTAAATAATATACCATATTTTGATTGGTGGCGTGGTGAAATAGAAATAATTAAAAAAATCCTATTCATTAACTTGCAGTCAAGTGATCGTACAAGACCATAGAGCTTGGAGGAGTCTGGTGACGTCACATCCCTCAGTCATGAGGATACGACCGAGACAATGAACAATATGGCCTATAGTTTTCTCACCAAGCGAATTAACCAGAAGCAAAAATAATCTTTCAATTGGAATAAGTAGTTCCTGAGGCTTGCATGTTCAACCAAACCTCCAGCTTCAGCAATTACGTGGAAATTGTAAAACATGGCGATGTGACTATGAATATACATATATTTTTATATTTAATTGGAAAGAATAAGGAAATCATAAAGATTGTAGATATAAGTTATTTTTATATATCAAACTGACTGTGTTACAAGACATGTGTACAATAGAGACCATTCCGTATTCAAGATAAATGTGCTCTACAGAAGGACATAATGGGTAGTACCCACTAAAACCTAGCGAAAATTCTCTCGACCTATATGAGACGTAAGATCACTTGCGCATGCCACTACGGCACCTTGGTGGAAGCCCTGCCTTTTGCGAGTGACTATGACCTTCACGGTGCCGTGGAATTTCTCCCGGTGCACCTGAAGCCTCAATGACCTGCAGCTCAATGGTTGATCTAAGGTTAAGGGGGGCTAGAGTTGCGCTTACGGCTTTTTCGTATCCCCTGACCTACGGCAGCAGACCCGGACAACATTCTAACACTCGCTCTGCAATTTTCTTATACATAGTTATCTTATATTTATATATTAATATCTTGTATTAAAAATTTTATCTCAATCCAGATCTGATACAACTGAATATAAAATGACCATACTAACTCATTATGTCCGTTTAAAAGGCAATAAATTCAAAATTATACAATATTATCAATTATCAATTTATGCACATCAATAATTAATTTTTTCTGATACATTATGAAGAACGACAACTTTATCAGGGTTTTACGATTATAGAGGTACACCTAGAGGTCACATTATGAATAAAGTATAAAAAGTTAATTTACAGTATGTCAAAGCTGTTCTGGCGAAGTGGGATAGCGTCTGATCTTGAACGCAATGGTTGAGGATTCGATTTCTACCAGGGGCATTATTATATATTATTTTCAGTTTCCCCCTGAGGGAAGATAAAGTGCTGCATTAGATTCTGCCACTCAAGACAATATATTGTATTCCGGCGGGTGGTAGAGAACGGAGTTTCTTGACACTGACACGATCCATTAATGTTAACTGTTTTAGTTCAACGTCGGGTTTTGTCAGAATTATAATGTCAAACAATCTTCGTCTGCCTGGCATTAATCCCGGCTTCGTTTGCCAGGGTCTGCCTTCCGACTAAGCTTGCTCCACTTTGCTCGGCACATTATGATATCAAACAATATGAATTAATATGAATGAATAATTAAAAAAATTTTATACGTGCCGTTTACAACCTTACATCAGAATCACATAACTAAAAATCGAAGCGAACTGTACGTGTCTTATTAGTGATGTGAATTGCGTGGGCGGAGCTAGGAGGCGACACGAAGATATTGTACAAAGGTCAAAGTACACTATAAATTGATATTTACAAGACCTACTTAGAAACATAAAAAGTGTTCGATATAACTTCATATATCGATAAGACAAATTATAAAACGATACACAAAAGAAATTATAAAAAAAGGAAATTTGAAAAAAAATTTAATTTCGCAGGGGGACAGACCGATACTTTAACCACCGCAGTTACAAATAATAATAGTTTTCTTCGATGACTCTTGTCAACTAATACACACTTGATATATACTATATATAATATATTTAATATAACGAACCTTTTAAGTCGATATATCGTAAATCGATATATATCGAGTTTATAGAAATATCGATATTTTTCAATAAGCATCTCTAAAATGGATTCTCCTTCCACATTTCGATTATATTCTGATTGAACTGTTACCAAATCGAAGGTAAGTTATAATTTCATAAATAATATGTGGGCGAAAGCTCTATAATACGTATAATCGGATAGTGAAATGTAAAAGCTTCTGATTAAGCATAAAATTAATAAGTTTGTACAGTTTTATGGCGTACTTGTGAAACCGTAATAATCAATTTATAAATTATTATGTTAATATACTTGTTAAGGTTTATGCTAATACTGTAATTTGAGAGTGAGTCACGAATTGGAAATAAACTCCTGAACTGATATTCATTAAATTTATTGTCAAAGAGTATTTGAAAAGTGGATATATTTTATTTTATTTAAAAAGTCAATTTTACAGTTACATGACGATATATATGTACTTATATATATAGCTTACGCTATAGTTGACCAAAAAGCGATTATGCTATCTAACCAATATCTCTATACTTACGCATCTCTATAAAAATAAACAGGACCAATAGAGCAACTTTTTAGTATGTACATACATATGTACTCTATATATATATATATATATATATATATATATATATATATATATATATATATATATATATATATATATGTATATATATATATATATAGATATATATATAAGGAGAAGAAATTGCAATTTTATACACACATGCTGACCAAATAAAATCACCACTCAAAAGCCATATAACATGTACTATATAGTATATGTACATACGAGTACATATAAATCCAAAACGCACTAGCATTGCTATAAAATATTATCGACTGTCATCAAAGCGAGTGATTCCATTTGATTTGTCACAGAATTTTATCACTATATTCATCAAGTGACCTGAGCGACACTGTGAACGTCATTAGCTTAGATAGATTTACAATACCTGCATTCTGAAACACTTTTCCAAATTATATTTACAGGTAAATTTGAAGTAATTATGCTATATTAAACTCTATTCCTCATCATAATAAGAGTTGATGCTGTTTTTTCTAAAAGTAAACGCTTTTGTGTGAAATAATGCCACCCAAGGCGCACATGAGCTCTATAAATGTGTACAATTTACTACGTTCTTAAGGTGAAATTGAAAACTTGCATACTAATGACATGAAGTGAAAAAATAACCTCGCCCCAGCTAGAAGTGGTTGGTATAAATTTATTGCAGCAAATTACTTCTAATATGTGTATATTAATTTACCTTGTATTTCTCATAATAATTTCAATTTATAGTTAAATTAATTATAATATATATCACGATATGTAATTTATCAATAAATATATATATATATATATATATATATATATATATATATATATATATATATATATATATATATATATATATATATATATAGCAGCATACTACACAAGGAAGTGTCTTTATCGTAAATAATAATACATAACTGTCCATAGAGTGTCATTTTGATAAGCAGATTATGATTTACGATGGCTCTACTAAATGTAGAGTCCAGTAAATTACGTATACGCTCTCTATGTATGAAGTGTAACATTGTAGCCTTTGTCTCATTTATTTTGTGACAGTATAAACTTTGCTTATCGTAAGAATTTTAATGATTCTTTTTCCATTTATCAGTCAACTTTAGTTTTTGATTTTTGAAAGTACTTGGTGCTATTTTTCTTAACCGGACTATGGAAATAATACGGGGTTTTTAGGTGTTAATAATATTTTAAACAAACATTTCCTTAGTAGCAGGTATAGAACGTAAACTTGATAAACTTGGCTGTAACTTGGTTGTGGGATCGTATCTCACTTGTGGGTTATACCAGAACGGGGGAATCCCCGTTATGGTAAAACAAAATCCACAGTTGGGTTGAATGCTACTTTATGAGATAGCGGGGAATGTGATGCTGAAGAAAACCATTCTTAAAATGATTATCCAAATACATTTAAAATCAGCTCCGAAGATACAAAACAGTAAATTATTTTGAAATAATATATGATGACAAATGATAAACTTCAAAAATATAATTAATAGGGACATTTAAAATATTCGCTAATATTAAAATTCACATGAAACGCATTCCATAGAACTTTGTAATTTAAGTCGACATTCATCTAAGAGTTGTATTCGGTGTGTTTAATACACATTAATTATAATTAGTGTAATTAAAGTAAACACCTAAGACGATCTTATCGTTATTCTGTTAACGTTATATAAAACCTTTTTTTTAAATTTAAATATATTTTAGTTACAAATAAATTAAATATGGTAGGCCTAGAAGTTTTAATTTTGGTAGTGTGTGGTAGTGTGTATTAATAATACGTTTAGAATGTATTCTTTATATATATATATATATATATATATATATATATATATATATATATATATATATATATATATATATATATATATGTATATTTGACAGTTATTCAATAAATTAAGCGCTTTGTCTTGTTACCAAAGCGAAAAAGTTGAAAATATTCTCCCCCGGGTGTCTAAGTCACAACAGACGCGTTTATAATCAGACGCTATAACGCTGCGCCACGCCGGCCCCAGTTAGATAAGTCTGTATAATTAATCATTAGAGTTATACACATACATAGCTTCACGCTTTGTCCCTAGCGGGGTAGCCAGAGAAAACGGAGTGCTTGTATACCTCTTTCTCCTCTTTCACTAACAATACCCTCTACATACATCCGCAGGAGGTCCATCCAGGAGGTCCTCATGCTTTTTACGTGACTTTCCTCCAGTATCTTAGACGCTGTATTTTAGAAGATCAACCGGTCCCCCCTTACCTCTATTAACACTCACGAAGCGATGTTTTGTGGATTCGGTCAGTTAAACTGACTCCGGATATACTTCAAAGAGATCGCATCTCCACAGCATTCACCTTTCTTTTATTCTTCTTCTGCAATACCCACGTTTCACTGCCATATAACAGCGTCGGCACCAGAAGTGCATTATAACGTTATGCCGTCTCAACAATGCAGCCAAGGCATGGTTCATTCTGTTACCGGCAGCAATACGCCTTTCTACATGCACTTCGTACCTTTCATCTCTCCTTAACATATTTCCCAGAATTATCTTATATAAATAAAAGATTACTCTAAGAAATTCTAGAAATCCAAATTATTCTAAATTATTCATTCATTATATTCAAATTATTCTATTCTAAATCCATTTTATTTCTATACGATACCGAAAATAGTATCGGTGTTACTGAAGGCAGGTCGCTTAAGAAGCATAAAGATATAGAGGGGAAAACATCAAAAGACGTACATATATATATATATATATATATATATATATATATATATATATATATATATATATATATATATATATATATATATATATATATATATATATATATATATATATATTACATACTAATATCTGTATTATATAACTTTGCAATTAGAAACAGAAGTCGTAAAATAATATTAAATTAACATTAGACTACGAATCAATGTAATATTGCTTTATATTATGCTTGCAAATAAACTAAGTTCGGACACGTAGATCTTAAGCAAGATTAATATTTATGTTATTTTAATTTAAGCAAGATTAATATTTATGTTGTTTTAAAGATTGAAAAATATTTTAATATGTGTATGATTAATATTTTTTACTCGTCTATTTTTATGTTACAATATTTATTTAATAGATTTCGTGTTATTTAGTTAGTTTATTATTTTAGTGGATCACTCATACAAAGTATTTGAAAGTAATATATATATATATATATATATATATATATATATATATATATATATATATAATATTATATATATATATATATATATATATATATATATATATATATATATATATATATAAGTTAAATAAAATAGTGATACAATATATAAAAAAAAAATATAAAAATCAGTCCTTTTTATCTATTTGTATTCTGTAGATTAAATTAATTAGAGACCATAATAATAATAGAATAGCTTCTTAGGGAAATATCAGTGCTTACACATAGGTATATGTTGTATTGTTACTTAACACAACGAAAGCTTACAAGCTGAAATAGAGCTTTTTAGCTTACTAGCTTGACAAAGCCATTTTGGATAATTGCCATAATTTGATCTAACGTCCTAATTTAATATTCTGATATACAAAGCTTTATTTCCTACGTTTTACAACACTATCGATGTCTGATGTCACTGTGTCATAAAACTAATTAGAGCTCTCGTGCCATTCGATGGTTTATGACGACAACGCTAAGTGAATAACGGATATATGCAAGTAAAGATCTAAATATAGTATATGTATATATAAATTGTTATTATGTTCATTCATTAACCTTATTTTTGTATATTTTTATTTGTTTTGTTTTGTTTGGTGGATAAACAATTAAGGTGATTTTTGTCACAGACTATAAATGACAGCTAGTTTTATGTACATTATCTTAATGTATTCGGCTTGATATAGTCGATGCATTAAAATAAAAAATTAAAACCATCTATTGATATAATTTTACTTATTTTTTAAACAACTGTCTCAATATTCATTAGTCTATTGGAATTTACTTACATTTTTAAAAATACAATATAAAATTTTAGTAAAAGTAATTTTTTGTATACGTTACAATCTTGTTAGTTACATACTCATTTCTAGGATTAACCTAAATCATGAAAATGAAAATGAAGTGAAAATTATAAGATACTTGAAACAAAGTCGATGGCTCGAACTAGTCTTCCAAAGACATAACTCACATTTAAATTAAATCAATTTCCTACTTGCAAAGAGGGCAAACGATTCGCACGCGATTTATTAATTTCGCGAGCTATTAGCGTGTAATAGTGCACTCCGCTGTAATGGCCGGCGCATTTGTTTCTGAACACCTTTGCATCTCTAGGGACGGTCGATTGTGTATTCGGATTATACGTTTAATCGAATATTTCTATTGAAATGTGTATATTATATTTGTAATTTTTAAATGTCATTTTCAGTCATAACAAATAATTTGTTTAACGCTTTTGAACTAAGGGGCGAATGAAGGTGGCGATATAATTTAGAATCAAAACATATATATATATATATATATATATATATATATATATATATATATATATATATATATATATATATATATATATATATATATATATATATATATATATATATATATTCTACTAACGCATGACTGACACTAATGACCGTAGAAAGCTAAAATTTGGCACCTTGAGATATCATATCCTTGGGATGAAACAAGTTGCATATCATTCATAGTCGTCACAAACAAAGAGGCACAGCATAAATGAAAATAAAACTAGACACGCCTCTCTCTCAATATAACATAATAATAACTTTTGCGTTTATTCTCCATTCGTGTGCAGGTTTTATTTCAACATGTTAACACTTTTACGTATTGTAAAAATAAATATTTACTGTGCCTTTTGTAATTTAGTACTTCGCTCCATATTTATAGAGTTTATTCATGCTTTCTTAATGTAGAAGTTTTGAGAATTTGGTAACAATTTTTTTTATTTGTCAAAGAAGTTTATGTATATTTATTTTCATAACACAAATATTTTTTTTATTATATATGTATATATGTATATGAAAGACACTATTGCCTGTGTATTTGTGTATTCAAGTACGAATAGGTAGGTACTATTTAGGCAAAGTACAGTGTTGAGTGAGTCATTCAACACGTAGTTACTGTCTAGACAACTAAACCGGTCTTTAAACAGTGACTGTACTGGTAACAGAAAAACGGAGAGAATTCACTAAGTTCTCTGCCCACCTCACAAGCTTGACTTTTTTAGTGTAAAAACACGTAACATTTTTAATTTAAACAATAAATTGCGTGACAAATTACGTATAACAAAACTACAACAGGCCTATTCGAGATAGTGTCGCCATTAATCACGAGCAATATTTCGAGTCTTATAAATTAACCACAGATTATATAGTGGGACATTCATAAAGGTTCGTGTGGTGTAAATTGCACATCCCTACTGGTACTCGAAGACACTGAGCAATAACATCCTCTGGCGACCGCTTATATTTAACAATACTTCAGCTTACATACACCCCAAAAACGACTAAACTAAACTCTAAAAACATATAAATAAGAACTAATCTCGTTAATAATATAATATTATTGAATTACAATACACAATCATATTAAATAGACACGATTTTGAGTTCTCCCACTGAAGAAATAACATTGTATTCAAATGCAAACGTATCGATGTGAGCTCCAACGATCTACAGCCTGCTGTGAAAATGACCCTATTTGATTTATACATACAAACGCCTCTCGGTATTAATTCACTCGCAATTTGTCATTCGATGTGAGAAAGTGGTATATTGTTCGTCTTCAGCGGGAAATAATAACGCGAGTGTATTATTTTGAAACCACCCATACAGCGATTTATTTGTATGGGACAATAATTCAAACTGTAAACCGAACTGAGGTATGCATTTTATTAAAGCAAATGCAATTGAAAGTGAATGTATGGGATTGTGTTTAGTTAGGCGTTGGTCGTAGATACAACGTCTGTATGTGGGTAATTCTTGTATACTTGTATTATAAACTATGCTGATATTGTGAAAGCTGGACATTTTGTTTGTTTGTACGCGTTAATCTCAGGAACTACTCAATTGAAAATGCCTTTATTTCAGCAAATTGCCCTTTTATCGAGGAAGGCTATTGGGTAGATATGAGTATTGACCATGGGGGCGAAAATACGAGTTGCACCTAATTTCTAATAAAATTTCCATAAAAATATTTGTTATGAATTTGAATAAGCAAGCACTAATAGATATACAGTGTAATGCAATTTCATATATATACCGTTTTATGTACATAGTTTATTCCACCATCGTAAATGTTAAATGTTCCTTGCATTAGGTATGAAATAAAAAATATATGTAAGTTATAAATATAATATTCCCAAATAAAAATCTATACTTACAGCAAATTCCTTGAATAGTTAGTATACCTCCGAAAAATATACGTATGGAGCTTTTTTACGTGTATTGTATACAAATAAAGAGTAACTTATTTAAATTTTGTCGTTTGACTGTTATTGCAAGGGTAGTGAGTTCGATCCCTTTCGGGAAAATAAATTGTTTTAATTTCCACTCTCTAGTGATGTGATCGGCGTTAAGTTCCGCCACTAGCCATGCAATATCTCAAACTCTGGCGGGTAGCGGAGAACGTAGTGTTTTGACACTATGTTCTATTTGCCTAACCTTCTATATAAAGGATTAAGGGTTCTAGATAAAAAAAATACAATACAAAGTAATACATAGTCTTATCACTCCACCGTTTTAATTAAATAGGTACTTCACACGGACCCATGTGTGAAAGTCGCAAAAGCTTGCCCCGACCATATCTAATGCGTCTCGTGTTCGTTAATATTTTAAATTTAACTCGGACAGTCTCTAATGAGTATATTAATAACACGACATCGATTTTATAATTACGGGCAACATATCATTTATTTAAGTTATTCGCTTTTTTATCTGTCGTAGGATAGATAGAGAGGTCAACAACAACTTTTCATCCAAAAGGAGTATTTTGTACTATTAAGAATTCACAAATAATAATTGATACTTTGTAGATGGTACTACATGAATTTAATAAAAATCATTAAACCAATATGCATGGTGTCAATATATCGTTAAAAATTTCATATAGATTTCAAAAAACTTTTTTTTTACCTTATTTATTTATTAAAGATGGTGCTTCCATGGTATTGACTACTTAGGTAGAAGGTGAACGGATCTAAATTTTAATACAAAAAAATTAAAATATACAATTTTCAATTATTAATCATCAATTTTACAAATATACGTTTCATTTTATAAAAAAAAAAACTATTAAAGCAATGATAACAAAAAGAAATAATATATATATATATATATATATATATATATATATATATATATTTGTTTTATTTGAATTTGATTCTATATAGGGTTAGGTTTTAAAAGTCGTAGTCGGACTTTTTACGACGTGGACCGTCGCAAGAAGAAAGCGTCACTCAAGTTCCACAAAACAAAATTTATTAAAATAATGGAAATATTTATAAACTTTTTCATAAATTTTTAAATTATTTAAAAACTTCACTAATTCATTCATTCATTACTATTATCAGTTGACACTAGGTTCTTTACCTAATCCGCTATATGCATTATCCCAATGCGTGAAGCTGAAAAAAAAATAAGTGCGATATTCAGTTATCAAGATCATTATCAATGCATAAATAATAAATATACACGAATATTCTAAGCTTTTCTATATATATATATTTCTATATATATATATATATATATATATATATATATATATATATATATATATATATATATATATATATATATATATATATATATATATATATATATATATATATATATATATATATATATATATATATATATATATATATTTCTATATATATATATATATATATATATATATATATATATATATATATATATATATATATATATATATATATATATATATAGAAATATATATATATATGTAATAACGTAATCAGAAATTCACAAATGTTGACCTTACAACATATATATGCCTATATAATATACCTATATATATATAAAACAATGATTGTAAAGCTTAAGTAATATTTCTAATATTTGAGTGATCATTAAAAATGCACTCACAAGAACACGGGAAAGCCAGACGAGTGCTGATTCGACAAATTTGTTCTGTTTCAACGTTTCAACGCTCCACTTCGGCGCGATTCCCAGGCGAGATGACTGGGCGAGTACAGTGGATATGTCGGATAACTGTATGGGACATTTATACATTTCAAATTAAATAATGGAATCTTTTACTGATAATTGTAATATTATTTTATTATAACGTGTGAGAAATACATCTAGGAATCGAAGACAGCTTAGTCATATATAATTGAGTTGATGCTTAAATATCTTAAATGCTATTAAATATGCTTTTTGTATTGGTGAAATAAAAGGAATCGAAATAAATATATCTCATTTACAAATATATACGTTTCCTAACAACGCTATTAAAAATATAAATCAGTTACAGCCATCGTGTTCCAAATTTACAGAGCAATTTTTATTTTGTATTTAATTATTTTAATATGTAAATTAATAATAATATTAAATAATTTCCTGTATTTGGAAACAACTTGTTGTCACTAGCCATAGCCACACTCGATTATGAGCAATTGTTATTTTTGTAGTAGACGAAGACCACGCGCTGTAGTGGAATAATTCATAAGCACAATAACATTTAACTACTCGAAACTTATCGAGGGCTTCTTAATACGCGCCCACGCTCACCCATTCATGTGGTAGAATGTACATGTAACATGTGCATGTGCGTGTGCGTGTGTGCGTGTCCACTTTAGTGTAAGCTTCTTCCGTGTTGTCTAATTGAGTGGGAAAATAATATTTAATTAAGAAAAGCTTAGAATATTCGTGTATATTTATTATTTATGCATTGATAATGATCTTGATAACTGAATATCGCACTTATTTTTTTTTTCAGCTTCACGCATTGGGATAATGCATATAGCGGATTAGGTAAAGAACCTAGTGTCAACTGATAATAGTAATGAATGAATGAAATAGTGATTTTTTTAAATAATTTAAAAATTATGAAAAAGTTTATAAATATTGCCATTATTTTAATAAATTTTCTTTTGTGGAACTTGAGTGACGCTTTCTTCTTGCGACGGTCCACGTCGTAAAAAGTCCGACTACGACTTATAAAACCTTACCCTATATAGAATCAAATTCAAATAAAACAACTTTTATGGAAATCTTTAGGAAGACTCGTGTTAAGAAGTCCATAATTCCGCTACAAATGAGGTTTTATATTATATAGTATTTATATTTATGTTTAAACCAGAAAAAGACATACGTTTATTTTTTAATTTATTCTCTTTTCTTTATCTATTCCATTATATATAGCGTGAAACTATTATTTGATGCTAATAATAATAATCTATACTTAAATTGCAGATAACTATTTAATACATGTGAATAAAAATACACTATCGTAAATGCGTTTTTTAATAACCAGGCGATACCATTACGATAACATCGAAACGCGAAGCTTCTTATCCTTGTAAATATATGGAATAAAAGTGTATTGGCCGTAATAAGTCGTAATTAGCTTTAAATAAGAACTAATGATGTGATCGTAATGGCGTAGTTTATTAATTGTATTGATTATACGATTTATTTAAATAAAGAATTACATATAAATATAATTTTTTTAAATATATCAATAATTTTGTATTTAATTTAATATATTAGCCATTCGCATTTATTTTTAAACTATAGTACTTAATTTAAAAATACTGTCAGACACTCCGTAAATGCGTTAAGATGTTTTCGTATATAAAAAATACATATTGTATATTAAATTGTAAAAATAAAAGGAGATTATAATTGTTGCATAAATTTATCTAAGTAAGTTAAAAGCTCTGATACATCAAGAGATCTAGAAGTCTAGTTTAAAAACGAATAAAAGTAATTTCTGTTTTAATCACAGACCATATCGTTACGATAAACGCGAATCTTACTATCACCTGCAGGGTTGTTAAAGTAAAAAGAACATTTAATCCATAATTTCCAACGGCTGCAATAGTAAATTTTATGAGAAAATTATTAAAAAAGAAGACGTTTCTTCTAAATATTTTCAAATTTTATATTTTATTGACAACACACTCAGGTTTCCAGTCTCTTGTTAAATTACGGAACCCAACTCCGTACTTTATCTTACCAAAACGAAGAAAAGTTCTACTGCATAAGTACCTATTGTGTTTACGATACACTATAATAACCTTATCGTATATATTTAATAATCATTAATTATTATTACATTAAATTACAGAACAACACATATCAAATAATCGGTATATCAATATTGGCGGCACTACTAAATCGGTCCACAGATAATGTCATTATTATATATAGATCTGTCTACAAGCCACCTGCCGACTTAACTGTCATGGTTACGAATAATCGATTAATTTTAAACAAAAATTGATTTTCATATTAATTTTTAAATAATAATAGTCGTATAATGTTAGGAATACGAGGACGGTAAAACATGAAAATAAATAATGCAATATTAATTATAATAGCATATTTCTAATTTTTTTATTTACAAAAATTTTACATTTTCGTAGAATCGACCGCAACCCTGTCTTATCAATGTAAATGACCACCTTCAATAGAATCGAGATAAGCAGTGTTTCTACGTCTATTTATTTAATGTATATCAATTAAGAGGTAGCGTCTAGAGCAGTTTTCATATGTTACAGTCACATCGACAATGTATGGTCGTTTAAGATAGTTAATATAGCTAAGCAAAAAGTCATAATTACCCAATATTTTATAATTAACGCCGCATATTGTCGCATTTGCAATCTACAGGACATTTTCTTTTAAATGTTTTAAACTCAATCATGATTAGGTCGCACATCTGTTTCTATTTCTTACATACATATATAATGCGAAATCAATCGATTTATAGTTACTTTTACATGCAATTTATAACGTTTGTGAAGGTAGAAAATGGGTTTTAATTTAAGTTTTATCTTTATGTTATAATTTGTATTAGATGTTTCACAGAATACAATCTTTACACGTCTACTGAGTCCTGCACCATGCAGGGATGGCTGAGAGAACCTAGATTCACCCACCCATTTCGCCTACCGCTATTATTTTTACAGTAATATAATAAATATGTGATTGCCATTGAAAGGAACGTAGGGATTAAATAAGAAAACGATTAAAAAACCAAGCAGCTGGCAGCATTTGGCAGAGAAGAGCTGAAGATCGAGCTTAGTGGCATGCCATTGGACTCAAGTATAGTAGGCTCAAGTGCAGTATCTAATATATGAAGTAATAGCTGATGAACATAATGACGATCTTGATTATGCAAACTTTCTTTTCAGTCAGTCTTTATTAATGCTCATACGTAAGTGACTACATAGTCGTACGTATTTAAACAAATATTAAAGCGAGTGACGAAATCATTGAAGTATAACATAATATTATGTGTGTAATTTATTTAAGCTTAACTACCATCATATATTAGACTGAATTTAAAATAAAATATATAGCTTTGTTATTTTAATTAATGTTTTTTGACTTATAACTTGGTACAGGATAGAAAGAGACGGCTATACCTATATGGCCTTCTTATAACCATATATCCGGATTTGCAGAGCACGCCCACGCATAACGTACAACTTATACAAGCTCTTTACCACTTTTTCTCATAAATTTCAAATTATAAAGTATTACTGTTTTTTATCGTAATGCCTAATGGGACTTGGTCATAAAATAAAAGAAACGCTGTTATCAACAAAAAATATAATAATGTGATCAACGATATATTAGATATTCATAATGTGTAAATATTTTATATTAAATATTAGGAGAAATGATTTAGAAAATTACAAATATCCTCAGGAATTTTATACTGTTTTTCATACATGTCCGGTTTTCATAATAAAAGTCCATTCAGGAACTGATTCTTAATTTGAGAAAGTTTTTTTTCGACAAGTCTTCTTTTCTCTGTGCTCTTGCTACACAAAGACTAGCCGCGTAATATATATATATGTACGCGTCATGAATAATTTTGACGACTTTGTCATGGCACCGTGACTATCGACCACTGTCTAAGAGTACCTTATCTGTTCACAGATGTATCAAGATCTTTCGGTGGCTTTACCCGACCTTACCACATTTGTTTTATTCTGGAAGAGTCATTTAGTTAGGCAGTTGAGATAAAATTTTAAAAGTATTGGAGACCAATCGTAAATTAGTGCTCTATTTTAAAGCTAAAGGTTTCTTATGCATAAGCCCATTGTGCGCACGTTATATTACTCATTCTCGTCGTATAAATTTAAAAGAAATTTTGTACAGTTATTACTTTATTAATTGTATATGGATACAAGCTTAAGTTACTGAATGTTTAGAGATTTTCAAGATTTTCTCCAAGTACTTAATGCGGTGGTTGCAGCCTTTCTTAACTCATTGTAAAAGCACAATCCTTTTATAACTCATTGAAAAAACGCAGAAATAAAATGCTATACTTACTAAATCTTCTACTCTCTTTTTTGTGTAATAGGAAATAATGCTGCTATGTGCTTATCGTTGTGTAAATGTAACGTAGGTGTAAATGTAATGAAAACGATTTTTTTTACAGATATACAGGTACCTATTCAAAGTATATTCATAACCACGCTTCGTTAAGACAAGGCGCGGCGTTGAGTTCCGTCAGTGGCGGAAAGGTGTTAACGGGAAAAAAGATATTCTCTGTCTACTCTGCTTGCGGAACAAAACGTGAGGCTAATATATTTTATCTGTAACACAAACCAAAACAAAAAAAAAACAAATTTAAATGTAAAAAATTGGCATTTCAAAAAAAATATCTTATAAATATTGAGTTGACAGTCCTTTACGCTCAGCCCGGTGTGACCTCACTCGAATTAAATGGAAAGACAAATAAATCTCATGTACAGTAAGGTTCTCGCGCATCGTCGCGACCGCACCCATAACCTGTCACTTATTGGGACACTTACGCCTTTTTATATTATATTTTGGATATTAGTACTTGATTGTCTACTCGTTCTCATTTGTTCTTGTCTTTTGTCGTCTTTTTGGATACCCAGCGCTGTTCTCTTTGTGACTAGTTTTAATATGAAACTTGTAAAGAGCAGTGGTTGAGTACATAGTACGGTAAATTTTAGGGGTGGCAATTTCGCCATCTTTTGCTATTTCATTACCAAGTACGATAATCTAGTGTTAACCTAACTTCTTTCCCAATTTTCCGTCCAAATTAACGAGGATATTAAAATAATCCGTATTCGCCGAGTGGAATCGACTCGACAAACGCATACACGCTATACCGCTGCACCACGAAGGAAACTATAACAAAATATACTCAACTGTGTGACATATGCACCATTATACCCACGCAAATTATCGTTTTAATTTTTTTATTTAATTTATTGTAGTTTTACAACTTGACATAATTAGCAAATATTTTGCTTTTTTTTCCATTTTGACATCATGGCATAGGGTTCTCATAACTCACTCACAAGGTAAAGACGAATCACTAAACTTAAGATTTCGTTAATGGTTCTATTCAAGATTTTTTTACTTCACGCATGTTTATATGGTGTAAGTACTACTAAATACTAACATGAGACGAATATTATTCTCCTAGCCCATCAAAAACTATAGATTTATGCAACGCCTTCATTTTATAAGTTAGCAAATGTTCTTATCGAGGACTTTAATGAATCTCTTATATTTATTCGTAACTAAAATAAGGTTTTATATGTTTATAGCTTCACATGTCGTTCTCATAACCATGACACATAGGGAGAACCTATGAAGATATCCGCTCTGTTATAGAGCATTGGCCTGCATTGACTTCACGCTGCGCTGACTACTACCAGACATGGGGATACTAAAATAATTCAAATATAGAATATTTTCTAGAGCAAGGATCGAAACTCTAACTGCGCCAAGAATATTATACTATTATATACGAAATTTACTAGTAGTAATAAATAAGACGTATACACCAGCACGACTTACGAGTACCATATAACCAGTAGCAATTGCTTCCACACCTACTAGCACACTTCATTTTACGATTCGCTCGGCGTCTTCAAATAGTTCTAACCTAAAGGGGATTTTCATTACTACAGCCTACTCAATAACGATACTAAGCTAGAGTCGGATAGATTTGTCGTGTTCAAATCCCACGTGTTTGAATGATTGAATAGTGATTTAAAGTCGTTGTAAATTAGTATTCCCTTGGTCTAAAATTCTAGACAGATAGATAGAAATAGTAGTGATGCGAATAATTGTTCAGTGTCCTAAAAGGCTTATTCGAGAATACAGTTCAAATAGCACAATATCAGTTATTTTAATTTATTTTTATACTGAAATATGTAAAATATAAATATGTAAAATAATTAAAGTAATGTTTGATTTAGACGTATAGGTACGTCTAAATCTAACATTACTTTAATGATTTTTGCCCATCACTTCTAACTCAGAAATACGCGATTCTGCTTAGTTATATAGATAACATATGTTATCTGTAAACTATATTGCCCATATGTTATCTATAAAATTAAGCGGAATAGCTTCCTTACCGCCTTATTTATAACTAACTCAGACTAAATGACCACAAGAGAACGCATCGCAAATACCGTCAATAGTAACGATTCTTAGAAAGCTTTAGACTTTAGGTGGTCTCAAACAAATATTGTTTGCCAATTTAGTTCGACCGGAGCTTAATAACTGGCAAAATTATAAACATACCGAAATATCTTAAAATAACTCTTATGTCTATGAGCATACGATACAATGCAAAAGCTATGTTAATTTTGATGGAACTCTAGCTCTTTTTAATAGTACGTTTGGTTTGCGAGATGTGTTAATTAGAAAATATGAACGTTTTAATGTTCGTATGTGGTTGGCAAATTTCATTTTAGTAGCTTTCAACGTGCTATTCCAGTTTAAGACAATACATAACTTAAGAGGTGCTTTGCTACGAAAAGGTTTTATGTAAATATTGAAAATATATATAGGTGTAGACATTTTTAAAGCGTATGTGATACAAGTTTACTTAATTGATACTCAAACTGACATTTAAAGGAAGCGACGCGTTTTACAACATTTTTAGAATTGTATTAAATTAAAAAGAATTTTGAACTTTCATTTTTGGAAAACATATTGAAATCAATGAATGTTCTTTTTGGTTTTTATTAATTTAACTATATTATTATTATTTTAATCATATTTCTTTTTTATCATAAACACAAACAGTTTTAAAATATGTAAATATTAAAAAAAAAATCTTACACACCACAGTGATAATTAGAATATTTTCCCATGAAATTAAAACACATATTTTTAAATTATTTATTTATATTATGTCACTTCAAAAAAAGTAAAATAAAAACAAGTAAAACTTAAGCATTTATTTCAAATATTCATATCCATTACTTACAACTACACTTCACTTCAATCGTCAAAATGGCTTTATAGTGATAAATTTCTGATATAATTTTTTCATACAATCAATAGTACTCGCAAAAAGAAACCTTTTTTAAATGTCTAACAATACTTAAAGACACATTATATAATTATATATAAAGTGAACAATTTTAGTTTCAAATCATTCGTTTCATCAAAAATATAACAAACAGAAACAATTCAAGAAAAATATTTCACAAATTAATACAAAACTCACATCATTATTTTATTAAAAACCATCCTGTTATAAAGCTAGCACATCACTATCAATCAAAACATAACACAAGCACATCACTATAAAGCCATTACAAAGTCACTCATTTTGGTTTAGTTTCTTGATCTGTAACATATCTTATGTATATAGTGTCTTCAGGCTTGGGCTCGTCGGACTGCGTCTCGTCCAGTTGAGAGCATGCTATGGCTAGAGCTGAACCATCATGGGAGAAACTTAGGGATGATACTGCTGTATTGTACCTGTTGAATAGGAAAAATATTAATTTGCCTAATAAAAATTAAAAATAAGAAATAAAAAAACATAAGTTTTAATAACTTTAATTAATATAACATACATATATAGTTCAAAAATGAATGTAATTCATTTCTGAAGTGGGGATCGAAACAATATGAGATTATTTTATCCAAACTATAAATATATGTTTCTAAAATTGTCTATTAATTTGTTGAAATATAATTGTTAATGTTGTTATTAATTGTAATTTATACCTATGGAACTGACAAAGCCTCTTCTTATTGAAGCCATCCCATATATTAACATAGCCGTCAGACCCGCCTGTGGCAAATGTGTTGTACATAGAATGGAAACTTATTGCATTCACTGGATATATTTTTTCTAAGCCTGAAAAAATAATTAAATACTATCATTAGTTAAAAAGTAAAAAACAAAGACTAAAACTAAAAAAGTATTAATGTAGCAATAATTAGAAAAAATCTTTCAATTGTATTTATTAAACATTAATTAATTAGGAAATTATTTAGTTTTTAATTTAAAAAGTCCTTACCGCCATCTTTAATTCTATGACATTTAAATGCATATTTCTTTTTCTGAACTTCAGGGTTGCTATCTAAATATTCAACAGCCACTCTACCCTCTATTGAACTGAGGACATAGCCTTGCTTGTTCGGAAACACTCTAATACATCTTGTTTGGTATTTGAGAGAAGATTCTCTCCTTTGATTGACATGGCCCATGTTACGCACATCCCATACAAATATTTTACGTCCTGACGTACCTACTACAAATTTTTCACCTACTATACTCATAGTATAAACCTGAAATAAATAGGCAAGTAAAGTAACTTAGTAATATAATCAATTTATTTATTATTTACTTAAACAGAATATTTATTTGTAAAATAAGATTTATATACAGCAAAAGAATAGCAAAATATAATAATTGTTATTTGTAAACAATAAGTATAATAATTTCTTCTTTCTTATATCTCACTCAACATAACTTAGGTCATGCAAAAATATGATCTCTCTACTAAAGATGACAACAAATTTTGGATATGTGTTAATAACGTATTTTGTATATATTATAGTTTCAATTATTTGTATTGTACAATATTATAAAGTAATGAAATAACTTAATATACCCTTTCATTTCCTTGATTATAAGTACCAACACAGTTAGGTACTCTGCTGTCCCACATTTTCACGGTGCCATCCCAACTGCCAGTCAATACAGCATTAACTTCATTGGCAAACTCTACACAACGTATCGCCCCTTTATGTTCACCCAAAATAGTTTCACTATTAGCATTTAAGTCAAACATCTTAAGAGTTTGGTCCAAGCCCCCACTATACGAATGGACGGCATCCTGTAAAATTATGGTGTAGAGTTTATTAATTGAACAATAATTATTATTTATAAGTACGTATGGCGTATACTCTATGTAATGATTTTTGAAAACACTGAGAAAAATTCAAGAAACTAGGTTATAAATATTTAGATATAAACAAACTTACTCTAAAGCAAACGTCAAGTACGGGGAGTTCATGATTGTATTTGTGTCTTTCAATATTCGCCGTCACATCATACAATCTTACAGAACAGTCCCAAGAAGAAACTAATAGAAATTGATTTGATTTTGGTGCGAACTTTACACTAGATATAGCGTCTTCAGGTAGACTCTTTAATTTAAATTCAGTGCGGGACTCCGCCACCCGCGTTACAGTCATTGTGGAAGCAATTTTGTTGGTTATTTACAAAATAAGATAAAATGAAAAGGTTCACTATTTGAAAATACACTTGCAAACTATTATTTATGTCAAAAGAGCGGGGCTACTACAGATAAGAAATAAACGAGAAAATAACTATATAAATAAAAATATAAAATATTTTCCTTTTAGAAATGAATTCGTACAATAATGTATTATAAAATTAATGAAATATTTATTATTAGTTTATATTTCAATTTGAACAATGATTTTATATTATATAAAAATATAATATTTTAATTTATATAAAATATAAATTAAATAAGATTTTATATGAATAGATTTTATATTATATAAAAATATAAAATTTTAAATTTTATAAATATATAATATTTTATATTATAAATTAGATTGTGTCTGTTTTAGTGGTGTAGTCATAATCTTTATTTTTAATAAATGAACTATGATACAATGCAATAAATACATACATAATTATTAATAATTTTTTACTGTACTAATCCAATTCTAATTAATTTCTCGATATAATATTTTATAGTTTGGTATGACAGCAATAATTTTTCATATGGTTTATTCGTGAACGCATTTTTATAATTGACATGTTTGTGATGAGGTGTGAGTAGAAAGATCCCCGTTTCGCTGAAATGAATTCGCGTAAATCATTAGTTGCATAAAGTTTTGTGATGTTATATTTGTATTTTTGGTAAAAGTGCAGCTTAATTAACGGATAAAATATACCGGTGCCTAAGTATAAATGACCATAAATGAGTACGAAACCACCGCGCACATAAGTCGATTCCTATTGGATCGAATGGATTGATTAAAACATAAACTAACGATGCAAACCAATCTTAAAACTAAAGAAATGTTTATAGTCCGAGCATTAGAAAAAATATTAGCTGATAAGGATATTAAAAGATCCTATCACAGTCAGTTAAAAAAGTCTTGCGAGGTAGCCCTAGGTAAGGCCATCTTGTCACATTTTATAAAAGATAACATTGCGACTTTAATAATTTGGTGTCATAATTTTGCTAATTTAATTATGTTAAGTATGTTGAAATTGTTAAAAGTTCATGTGAACTGGAGACTGCTTTGTGACCTTGAGATTTGAATGGAGGGGATGTCTTAATATTATTGACGTTGTTTTGCATAATAATTGAGTGCTAGTAGTCATTCATAATTCACTTTCGATTCCTCAGTGAAGCATTAACATTCTATTTTCTCAAAAAGTTTATTTATTAAATAGTGCAAAAGGATAATTCATATAGTATAAAGCAAGGACATTAGTAAACTTTGTGTGTGCCAAGTTAATATTGATTAAGAAATTAGAGCAGTTTCAAAACATATTACTATTAAATTTATTTTGTTTCAGAGGAAATAAAGGCAGAACTAAAAAATGGAGGTCAACCGGAAGCATCAGAAAGTCCAACTTCAGGCACTCTCCCTTTACCTAAGAATGATTCATCAAACATCATTACAGCGGAAAAATATTTCCTCCCCTTTGAACTGGCTTGCCAGAGCAAAGCCTCCAGGATAGTCGTAACTGCCCTTGACTGTCTGCAAAAATTAATAGCCTATGGCCATTTGACTGGAAACATTCCTGATTCTACTACACCGAGAAAACTTTTGATTGATAGAATTGTTGAAACAATTTGTAGCTGTTTTAATGGCCCCCAAACAGATGAAGGAGTTCAACTCCAAATAATCAAAGCCCTCCTTACTGTGATAACAAGTCAACATGTTGAAGTCCATGAAGGAACTGTTCTCCTTGCTGTCCGTACCTGTTACAATATTTACCTTGCAAGTAAAAATCTTATCAATCAAACTACCGCCAGAGCAACTCTCACACAGATGCTTAATGTGATATTTACTAAAATGGAAAACCAGGCATTAGAATCTGAATCCGCAAATAGTCTAGCACCTGAGAGTCATAAAATTCCAAATGGTAATATACCCACAGAAGACACTCAAGTCAAAGAAAGTCATAAAGAAGTGCCACCAAATGAAGAAACTGATGAAGTACTGGAGGCAAAAATGATTGCAAAACAAATTGTGGATTCAGTTATAGACAACGCTATTAGTATTGCTTCGAAAAAGTCTTCTACAGAAATGAGTTTGAACAGTCCAGAAAATAATGAAAACCCGATTGACTCACAAGATAGTGGCAGTATTTCACAGGAGAGTAATGGACAAGTGAATATTGACACAACAATGACTAGGATCCCCTCACAGGAAAGCGTTGATGTTGCATCAGAAAATGATAATTCTGTCACAGCTAAGTTTACTCATGTCTTACAGAAAGATGCTTTCCTTGTTTTCCGAGCTTTATGCAAACTTTCAATGAAACCTCTGCCTGATGGCACACCGGATCCTAAGTCACATGAACTAAGGTCAAAAATACTGTCCTTACATTTACTTCTATCTATCCTTCAGAATGCGGGGCCTGTGTTTAGAAATAATGAAATGTTTATAACAGCCATTAAGCAATATCTGTGCGTTGCCTTGTCCAAGAACGGTGTCAGCTCTGTACCTGAAGTCTTTGAACTTTCTCTTGCAATTTTTTTGGCTTTATTGCAAAACTTCAAAGTTCACCTTAAAAAACAGATTGAAGTATTCTTTAAAGAAATTTTTATGAATATTTTGGAAACTTCCAGTTCCACATTTGAACATAAATGGATGGTGATTCAAGCATTAACAAGAATATGTGGAGATGCCCAAAGTGTAGTAGACATTTACGTAAATTACGATTGTGATCTCTCAGCCGCTAACCTCTTTCAAAGATTAGTGAATGATGTGTCTAAAATCGCGCAAGGTAGACAGGCATTAGAACTAGGAGCAACACCAAATCAAGAAAAATCTATGAGAATCCGTGGACTAGAATGCCTTGTATCCATATTGAAATGTATGGTAGAATGGAGCAAAGAGCTTTACATAAATCCCAACATGCAGACCACTCTGGGCGAAAGACCTGTCAAGGAAGATACAGATAGACATAGCATAAAGTCTCATGGTGGATCTAGCCTTAGTTTAGTGTCTACAGGATCTAGCAATATTGGCAATAGAGAAACGCTAGACTCACCTGAACAATTTGAAGTTTTGAAGCAACAAAAGGAAGTATGGGAAACCGGTATTGATCTCTTTAACAGGAAACCTAAGAAGGGTGTCACATTCTTGCAAGAACAAAGCTTACTTGGCACGTCTACCAAGGAAATAGCGGAATGGCTATTGACTGATGAAAGAATAGATAAAATATTTATTGGGGAATATTTAGGTGAAAATGACGATCATTCCAAAGAAGTTATGTATGCGTATGTAGATTCTATGAACTTTTCGAATATGGATATTGTGGCCGCTTTACGCTATTTCCTAGAGGGCTTCAGGTTGCCTGGTGAAGCGCAGAAAATTGATAGACTGATGGAAAAGTTCGCGGCCCGCTATTGTGAATGCAACCCAACTAACACATTGTTCACTAGTGCTGATACCGTTTATGTCTTGGCATTTTCCATAATCATGCTAACAACAGATTTGCACTCACCACAAGTTAAAAATAAAATGACGAAGGAACAGTACATTAAACTGAATAGTGGTATAAGTGATAACAACGACCTCCCTCGCGAGTATTTGTCCCAGATCTACGACGAAATAGCTGGCCATGAGATAAAAATGAAGAATACATCTAAGCCTGGCAAACATATGATTGCCAATGAGAAAAAACGCAAGTTGATATGGAATATGGAAATGGAACAAATATCGACCGCAGCTAAAAACTTGATGGAATCTGTTTCACATGTGCAGACACAATTCACAACAGCCAAACACGTGGAGCATGTACGGCCGATGTTTAAAATGGCCTGGACACCATTCCTAGCTGCATTCTCCGTAGGTCTTCAAGATTGTGATGATCCCGAAATAGCTTCACTTTGTTTAGACGGTATCAGATGCGCGATACGCATTGCCTGCATTTTCCATATGTCTCTTGAAAGAGATGCTTATGTACAAGCGCTAGCAAGATTTACGCTTCTAACAGCGAATTCACCTATTACAGAAATGAAAGCTAAGAATATTGATACTATAAAAACCTTGATAACTGTTGCACATACTGATGGGAACTACTTAGGATCTAGCTGGTTAGATGTAGTAAAATGTATTTCGCAATTAGAATTAGCGCAGCTTATTGGAACTGGTGTCCGGCCACAATTTCTCTCTGGGTCAGGAATCAAGCCTCAACCGGATTCATTGAAGTTCAGCCTTTTAGCGTTAGATCCTAGTGTGAAGGAGCATATAGGAGAAACGAGTTCACAGAGCGTCGTAGTCGCTGTGGACAGAATCTTCACCGGATCGACAAGGCTTGATGGTAACGCAATTGTTGAATTCGTGAAAGCCCTCTGCCAGGTGTCGCTGGATGAGCTAAGTCACCCAACCAATCCAAGAATGTTTTCTCTTCAAAAAATTGTAGAAATATCGTATTACAACATGGGCCGTATCAGATTGCAGTGGTCTCGTATTTGGCAAGTACTCGGTGACCATTTCAATAAAGTTGGTTGTAGCGCCAACGAAGATATTGCATTTTTCGCTGTCGATTCATTGCGACAACTCTCCATGAAATTTATTGAGAAAGGAGAATTCGCTAACTTCAAATTCCAAAAAGATTTCTTGCGGCCATTCGAACATATTATGAAGAAGAATAGTTCACCGACGATAAGGGATATGGTCGTGAGATGTATTGCTCAAATGGTAAACTCGCAAGCGCCTAACATTAAATCTGGCTGGAAAAACATATTCTCAGTATTCCACTTAGCCGCGAGCGATCAAGATGAAGCCATCGTTGACTTAGCATTCCAAACTACAGGTAAGATTATATCAGAATTGTATGAAAAACAATTCTCAGCTATGATAGACTCATTCCAAGATGCCGTAAAATGTTTATCAGAATTTGCTTGCAATGCTAAATTCCCTGATACCTCTATGGAAGCAATAAGATTAGTTAGGTCGTGTGCAACAGCTGTGGGCACCTCACCCCAATTGTTTGCTGAACACGCGGGCCTGGAGGGGGAACCGGGCGCCCCTGAAGTGGACAGGGTGTGGTTGCGGGGATGGTTCCCACTTCTATTTTCACTGTCTTGTGTCGTAAGTCGGTGTAAACTTGATGTCCGTACGAGAGGATTGACTGTTCTCTTCGAGATCATCAAAACTCATGGTGATTCCTTCCGTCCTCATTGGTGGAGAGATTTATTTAATATATTGTTTAGGATTTTTGACATTATGAAATTACCTGAACATCAACTAGAGAAAAATGAATGGATGACTACAACGTGCAACCACGCGTTGTATGCTATTGTAGATGTCTTCACGCAATACTTTGACATTCTTGGCTCCCTCTTACTCGAGCAACTGTATGCTCAACTTCACTGGTGTGTGCAGCAAGACAATGAACAGTTAGCAAGATCTGGTACAAATTGTTTAGAAAATCTAGTCATATCGAACGGAACAAAATTTGAAGAGGAAACTTGGAGCAAAACCTGCCAAATTATGTTGGATATTTTTAACAGCACCTTACCCACGACGCTACTTACCTGGAGACCTGAAGAAAATGAGGATGGTGAAACGACTCACGTCCGTCATGGTATTTTAAAGAAGCCACAAGGAGGAGATGAGATCAAATCATCTAACCGGGTATTTAATAGTCTTTTGATTAAGTGTGTGGTACAGTTAGAACTGATACAAACCATCGACAACATTGTCTTCTACCCCGCCACGTCACGGAAGGAGGACGCCGAAACATTAGCGCTAGCCGCTGCTGAGCTAACTGGCGGCACGCCTGGAACCGAACAGGAATGTCAGCGTGAAGAGCAAGGCATGTACAGGCTTCTCAGCTCCCCTCACATGCTGCGACTCGTGGAGTGCTTGATGTGCAGTCATCGGTTCGCCAAAACGTTTAACACGAACAACGCGCAACGGAACGTGCTATGGAAAGCTAATTTCAAAGGATCAGTCAAACCCAATATGTTGAAACAGGAAACACAGTCGTTAGCGTGCGTTCTTAGAATATTATTCAAAATGTATAGCGACGAAGCTCGAAGGAGTCACTGGCCGGCAGTACAGAAGAGCCTGATAACGATATCTTGTGAAGCGCTCGAGTATTATGGCTCCTTAACGAACGAAGCCCACAGGGACGCGTGGACCTCGATACTTCTTCTCATTCTGACCAGAATATTGAAAATGCCTGATGAAAGAGTGAGTACTCCTTAGTTTATATTATTACATTTTTTTATTATTTTTATGGATATGCCATTTTTATACATATTCCTAGTTAGGTAGTACTTATTGTAAGATAGATACATTTATAAATAAAAAAATATTTGTTGAAATTTAAAAAAAACATTAAATATTCGTTTTACAATTAACCTTTTTTACGATTTGAACCGAGGTTACGACCTCATTTTTTAATTTTTCAATGCTATATATTTTTTTTTTTTTAAATAATAATAGAGTAAAAATTTCAAAGAATACTGATATAATAATTCTATGACAATTCTATCCTAGTACAGTTGTCAGATGATATAAATCGTTACTAGCATATATATTTTTATTGATGATGATTAATTGACTGGACAAAATATAGTGTCGAATTTTATCACCAAACACGCAATAATACTAAAATGGCCATTAAATGAATAACTGTAACTGTCTGTCAATCACGCATTTTCCCGCGTAGCAGGGTAGGCAGAGGGAACCTAGTGTTAAGACACTCCGATCTCTACTCTCCGCCCAAATTTGGGGACATTTCATGTTCAGAACGTGGAAATGTAAACTTTTGTTGGCCCCTTTCTTACATACATTAAAATATAAAGCTTATCGCTTATAATGTAACGAGAAAATAATAACGGTTTTGTCAATAAAATTTCAATGTGTGTACAATTTCAACCGCAATATTGATATTCACCGTTCGATCCATCGTTGTCATACACTTTGCATATTAAATATATATATATTACTTAGCAGCTAATGTTAGATTATGTTATAAGTGTGTCATATCACTCACTGATAAGATGTTATCGATATTACAACACTACTTAAGTATGTTTGAAAATTGTACACTTTAAAATAGATAAATAGTTAATTGATATTTGTCGATTGTGTTGTTTTTGTGATAACTTTTTAAATTTGCACTATATAGTATGTGTAATATATTATGCATATATCTTGCCCTCTAATTGCTCCATTAGTGTAAATCGCATTAAAATCCCTTGTCTAAAGAATATATCGTGTATACACATATATACATACATATATATATATATATATATATATATATATATATATATATATATATATATATATATATATATATATATATATATATATATATATATATATATATATATAACGTGCATCGCTGGGATGCCATTTATATAATGTAAAGAAAAAAACAATTTCCATATTTTAAACAATCGAAATCGAATTGTTTTGATTTAAAATTGTATTTTGGTCAGTCAGGTCGTTTATATTTTCTTAGGTATACATTTCTTCATTTATTTTTAATTTGTCAGTACATTGGGTATTCTTGTCACCTTATTTCGTTTGTATTTGTCAAGGAAATTTGATATATACAAATATTGGTTCCGATACGTACATATTTCAATACACCTCACAAATTTAATCTTATAAATTTGTAGAAGCTTTAACAAATTTTTTTATAGGTACCTAAATTTAAATATACGAATATGAAATAAAGGATAACATATCTAAGTTGGTAACCTACGGTCTTGCGGTATACCCGGGAGTCGGCGTCAACAAGCTCCGCACCGCTAGGGCTTCGGAACGATATTATTAATGCGAGAGGGGTTTATGCAATATTCAAGAGATGTTATTGTATAAAGATAACTCCCAGATTTGTCACACAGTATCTATACTTCATACTCAATATTTTCGAGCTGAATGGTTTGTTTGGCGTTTAGCCTTGAACTCGGGAACTATGGGGCCTAATTGTAATATTCTATTTAGCCTAGCCTACTGTACGTGGGCTTGCGGTTAGAGAGACCATAGAGTCGAAGCCGTAGTGTTACAACACAAATATCTTGGATATTATGTAAGCTTACGCTACAAGGAAACGGGGAGGGAAACGAATTTTTATATAAATGTATATATTTTATGTTTCAATTAATTTATACACTGTTGTCAGAAACATCCGTAAAACATTACTTCCTTTACAAGGAAAACATGATAAAAATGGTTTTCCTCGACACGTGAAATAACGTAATTTCTATATTGTATACTGTTTTAATTTCAGTTTGCAGCGCACGTGTCGAGCTACTACCCGGTGCTGTGCGAGATCACCTGCTTCGACCTGAAGCCGGAGCTGCGCTCGGTGTTGCGGCGCGTCTTCATACGCATCGGACCCGTGTTCAGTATTGTGAACAACACGCAATAGATTTAGTAATAGCAGTGGAAAACCGATTGTACGAAATCATTTTTATTAGACATCCGGATACACGAGTTTGAGAATGTGTAAAGAAAAGATTTTTGTTATGTACATATTATTGTGTTTAAACCGATTAAACTCTACTATAAAATCAATGTTTATTAAAAAAATTGTATTTATATTAATAATATTTAATTCTGTTCCGAGCTTTTTTCTAAGTCTTGAATTATGTACTCTGTCGGTAGTCCGGATAATATGAGTCATTCCGAATAATCGAGTCTCCCACTAGCACTTAAAACGAATGGCCTTATAGTTTAGTAAAGTATGACGTCACGACGAGCCGGGTTAGTTATATATATATTATGTATTTAATAAGGCTTGTCTCTATAAAAAAAAACGCGTTTGATTTTTTTATATTAAATTTAATGACAGTACTTCAGTAGTATTAAAAGTGATCTATTACATAGTGCGTAGTTGTCAATATTTATTATAATATTATATAAATTATTTGATTATTATTATTATTATTGAAGTTAAAATTTAAATTGTATAAAACATAGATGTTGTAACTATTTAATAATTATAGTTTATTGTGTATATTTGAAGTTTTTACGATGCCGAGCTGATATCACTCACTGCTTGTATTTCCTTGAGCGGGGAGCGGGGTGTGTCAACACTACTCTCTCTCTCTCTCCGCCATCCTGCTATGTGCGGGCTACGCGTGAAGCTTGCTTTTCCTTTCTCGCTAGACTGATCAAACTGTGATTCTGATGTTTTTCACAGCTTTCCTTACTTATCTTGTTGAGTGATCTCAGGACTCGCTAGCAAACTGATTATATTATCACTTATAAATAAATATAATAATACATTTATGTTGTCTTTCATTAAAATATCTTGAGACCATCAAAAGTTTTCTCGAGCGATACAAGATCCCATATGACTAGTTGGCCGTCCAAACCTGATGTGCTAAACTTGACGGCATCAGCTTTTGTTCCTTTGTACAGGCTAATGCATGTTATAGCGTTCTGATGTATAGAATCCAAGAAGGTATCGTTAGTCTCAATGCGAGCTTGACGGTCCAAAGATTGGAACTTCTTCATAGCTGACAATCCACCAGACTCCTTCCTCTGAGTATTATCTAATTTGGTAATAAACTTAATTTCATCACCTTCGTGGGAGTAAAGCAATGGTATACAGCTGTGACCAGCCACAATGAGGTAGTTGTCAGAAATCCAAATGCAGCCCAAAAATGGCAGATATTCAGTCTTAATTTTATAAACAGTCTTGCCTTGTGCCGCGTCGGCCACATTGATAGAACTGTCATGGCCTACCCACGCTACTTTATTTCCACTAGCAGAAAAAGAGACGCTATGGACCCACCCGCTGCCGGTTGACGGAAACTCTGCTAGTAATTGGCCGAGAGGTAATTTAGATCCCCACACATTAGGTCCCGGCTGGTCTTCAATATCCTTAATGTAAGCAGAAAAGACTCTCACTTTAAAATCAGTTGAACCAGCAACCAAGAGAATGTTATTAGGATGCCAATCCAGAGTGGTTATTGTAGAACGAATCGGCTTCTTTATGTGCTTGGACACCCACCAATTATTTTCTTTCTCGAAATAGCAAATAGATATCAATCTAGCTCCGGAGCCAACAGCAAATTTGTTCTCCATAGGAGACCACTTGACACAAGTTGCGGCTCTATTAATACGTAGCAATACTAAGGTTGTATTCCATTTTCCATCTTCATCCTGAGTCCAGACATAGGCGTTACGGTCAACTGAACAAGTGACAATTCTATTGGTATTCGGAGCCCAGTCTATGCCCATGACTCTCATGTCATGCTCAACAAGGTTGTTGGTCTGCTTCCACTCACTTCCATCCTTTTGATAGATGTGAACTTCATTGTTGTTAGGAGAAAACGCTATTTCTGTAATAAAAAATATACACAAGTTTTAAAATATATATATTCCAGCAAACTAACATTTTTGTGAGATATGTAGACAGCTACAATAGCTTGCAATTAAATCTGTTCTATACAATCCACCCACTTTGAAAACTAGGTGTAAAAATATTACCTTATTAAAAATTTTGATATTACAACCAGTGTAATATCAAAATTTTTATTTATTATAGTATTCTTTTATTAAAAGTTGTAATGTATTTAATATGCTATTTCTTACACAATACTACTTAAATCCCAATTAACTGATTAATAACAATTTTATTACTCACGATTTCTCTCCTTATTCCACGCATGACAAGTTATCGGGGCGCATGAGTCACCGAACGTTAGCGTTTGAGACATTTTCAATATCTAAAATATATAAAAATATATAATATAGTATTTACAATAAAAAAAGTATTATTTGCAGTATAATGTAAATTCTGTTAAGTACAAAATAAAGTGGAATACAACTTTAGTCACACCCACACTCACCTGATAAACAAATCTTGATAAATAACTTTAGGGAGTGGAACCAACAAACGAATTCGTGGACTCTGGGCAGTCAACACGAATTCCTGGAAAAAAAAGTTTATTTATTAAACAAGTAAATACATTAATATATTTTAAGTTTTACAAGAAATAAATGGGAACCAATTGTTTACTATCGAAATAAATACCTACAAGTTTAATTCGTGCAGTCAACTTTGACAACCGAAACGAAAACTAAAACTCTAATCAAAAGCAGTATATACCAGAGACAAACGTTTTTGTTTTTGTGTTAGACTACTCTCGATTTATATTAAGGAAATTGTGCAGCTTTTTTATCTTATCTTATTGGTGATTATTATTTCTGCTTGAGAATCAATTTACTCACAATGATAATGTCAGCAAAATCGAGATGTTTACTGACTTCTACTTCTACGCTTACAAATAAATTTTACATTTGTCATCCATCTATATATTATAAAATATATAGAGTATTTCTAAATTTTCAATATTTTTTTCACATCAGGGTTACAATAGATCGACGTTTAATCAACTAAGAGTTCGATTCACCAGCACAGAAAATTAGGCTGTCTAGTTTCATATCTTCGATTATCGCTTGAAATTAAAAAAAAAACTTACTATGAGTTGTGACAACTGTAATTTCAACGTCAAATTACATATTTGAATAGGTTATCGTGTTGTGGTTGTTTATAAATATAAGCTTATTAAAGTTTTGGTGACACAATGTCTGGACGTGGTATGTAATAATCTTAATTTTATGCATTGCATATAAATTTCATTCAGTTTGACGTTTTCACAGGTAGATACCGTAATAATCGACAAAACCATGGCCATACTACGTTATCGAAAGTTGCAAAAGAAGCGACTATATCTTTACCAGCCGATAGTCCCGTCTTGGCTATGTTCAAAAGTGCCGCCGTAAAATTAAATAATCGCCAAGACCGACACGAAAGACTTGTTAAACTTTCCAGAGATATTACTATCGAAAGCAAAAGAATAATTTTTTTGCTTCATTCTGCATTGACGTGAGAATTTAAATTATGATATATTATTTTATTATATTTCTTTAAATTTTACAAGTTGCATGACGTATTTGCAGCGAAGAAGCCTCAGCGCAAGCAGTATCAGAAGCTAATGATCGTCTCCAAAAACTAATAAAAGGACCAATCAAGACTATAGGTCTGGAACTTGAAAATAGCCCTGCTTACTTACACTCACGAGCTGTTACAAACGGATTCCAAGAATATATTGAAGCTAGAACATTTTGTTCTTTAATGCAGAAAAAAGATATAATAACATATTCTGAAGTTAAAAAAGAATTTCAACATGTTGTTAAGAATAATGATGAGAGTGATGAAAGGACTGTGGTCACTTTGTTACCTCATCTAGATTATATGCTAGGTTTGGCAGATCTGACAGGTGAATTGATGAGGAAAGCAATAAATTCTATATCTTCTGGTGATAGCCATGAATGTTTCCACGCCTGTCAAGTTGTTAGGTACCTCTACACTGGTTATTTAGGTAATTATATCTTTATATATTATGAATTTAATTTGAAACTTAGGGTGTGTCTGTCTGTGGCACTGTAGCTACTAAACAAATATTCTTATTTATAAGTAAAGTGTTTGTTGGTAACACCACAAGGTTGCAGTCATGTTAAAAATTAAAGTAGGTATTCTTTGATTAGAGTGTTCTTAAACAATGCTGCATATGTTGCTTTTTTTATGAATATTTTTTTTATAAGTAAACACGACAGTATGTGTGTTTGATTCCCACTCAAGGAGAATAAATGCGGGATACAGTGTGAAGCTAAAAATTTTTACATGTTTTTATATTTCCAGGACTCTTTGGTATGGGTAAAGAGTTAGCTCGAAAAATGTCAACAACTCGCAACAATGTGTCTAAAGTTGAAACTGCAGTTTATGCCCTTAGGGTTCGAGGAGGGGAAGCCCCACCTACTTTATTAGTTTTACCTTCAAAACCTGAGTGGGAGGTGAATGAACATTCAGATGATGAAGGATATTATTAAATGAAACCTTACTATTGCAATTATATATATTTATATATATATATATATATATATATATATATATATATATATATATATATATATATATATATATATATATATATATATATATATTTTTTTTTTTTTTTTTTGTGAAGATTTGTAGTAAACAAGCTTAATTTTTTAATAGAATTTGTGTCAAGTGCTGTAAAATAAAACTTTCCAGTTTTCAAATAATTACTGAATTTATTCAGTGTTTTCAAAAAATATAATTGTTTATATACAAAATATTTTAATGAACAATATCATTAAACAAAATAGAGCAATAAATATACGTTATTATCAGTTGCACAATTTTTTTCATTCCATTATAACAAACATACAAAGAAAAGGATGGAACTTTTTTGTTTTCAATTTATATAACTTACAAAATTGTGTATTAACACATTTCATTAAATTAAACCAAAAAACGTATTTATTTATTCATACTATTTCCTCTTCAATTAGGAATATATTTTTTTTTAGCTGTATATATCCAGCTTAAACCAGAAAACCTAACATTTCAAAATACCGATAGAGATGTTTACATACTTTAGTAATAAACATCAACAAATAAAAAAATTTGTGTTTGGATTTTTTTTTTTAATTTTAACGGAAACTCGAAGATATAATAAATGTTGAGAATCTTCTCTAGCTAATAACATTACTTATATAATAGTTTACATCATTTTTTAAAATATTCAAATATATCCATTTCGTTATGTACATTAAAAACTACATACTTTTTACATTAAAAATAATCTCCAGAGAAGTCCTGACTGCTACTGTCAGGTTGCCATTCATCAGATTCATCGGTGGCATACGGGTCAGCTTCAGGTTCAGAATCACTGAGAACATCTCTCTGTACTACTTTCCTCACTCTCTTTCCAGTTACAATGACATCTTGTGGTAGGATTGGCTTAGCTTGTCTTTGGTTACCTGAATATTGAATTAAAATGAAAACTAGCTAATGCAAAAGTCTTTAAACAGCTAATAGGCTATATTTTATGGGATTAAAACGTAGGCTTTCCAAAAAATATATTTTCAAATACTAAAATCTATTTAATGCTGATATATTTTTAAAAATAAGTAAAAATTCCAAGCAGTCTTTCCATTCATGATGGAATTTAAGGATTAACTAAGCATATTTAGAGTCCGCAAAACAAGAGAGCAAATTAAGGTGGCGCCACAGTAGCAAGAGGTAGGGTAAAAACTTCGCCATAAACTATTAAACTAGGAAACTTACTAAATAAAAAGGACAGAAACACTACTGCTTTTTGACTACATCGTAAATACTTGACATTTTAAATACTGCATATGTTTCAACTTCACAAGTCACGAAGAATACAAAAGCAGCACACGCTCTATTTACTAACTACTATATTCATACCATCACTAGCGACAATAATTTTTAATTTTTCAATTTCTCCTTTCATATGATGGTACTCCTATACTTCTTTACGCATGGAGCGTGTAACTTATGTACATGTGCCCAATATGGCGGAAAAAAATTAAATTAAAGGGTAATAAATTTCTCCGAGTGGGAATTAAACCCATATAAATCGCTTATACAGTCTACCATTGCTCCGCTGAATCACTGGCACCATCACAATCGTCGTTGTATTCCGCACAAAACAATTCTTAGAGAACGTAGAAAAAAATGACCTCTTGAACGGTTTTCGAAGAAGGAAAGTATGAGTTCAATGTCTTTCTAGAAAATGTTTAAAAATTGGAATGTAGCGTCAATTTTTTATACATTTTCTAGATTCTTCTTTTATAAGTATTCTCTTAAATTGTATTATACAGGCATAGTCATTTTAAAACATTATTATTAATTTTTTTAACTAAAGTAAAAGACAAAAATTAATTTAAATAAGTAATTTTTATTTTATAAAACTTACATATATTACATGTACGTATATAATTAAATTTATTTTGTCCGTTCAAGTTTACCAGCATCCAAAATTTTCATACGGTCATGATAAAATTTACCTAAAATAATAATATATACGAAAAAAAAATCTGTCATACTATAAACAAAATATAATTAAGACTGTAAATGGCATATAAATATGATCTATAAGATCTTATAGCAAAATATGTTCAATTCCAGTTTAATTTTTAGTTATGAAAAAAAAAAACAACTTTTACGTAGTGTTTAATTATAAATAAGACTGTTAATTGATTGAAATACATATTATGTGGCATTGCTTAATAACTTTTTTGTTTGATTTAGTAGCTGTCATTACTTTTGGCATATTTTTTTTTAGATTCGTGTTGTACACATGAGAACCTACCCCTTCCAGACCGAAAACATGAAAATAATTCAATACTGCGTCATGGGAATCGAACCCATGACCAACACGATTGCAACTTAACTTAATCTACAACTTTTATATATAACTAAAAACTATATACTGTTATTTCGAGACACATCTATAGACACTCTACATCTATTGTTGAACCACGATATTAACTTAAAAAAAACGAATATCTTAAATTTATACACTACTATACATAATTTAAAAAAAATCTAAAATAAAACAACAGAGATTGATATCATGGTCTTGATTTAAGCTTTTGACTGGTTTAATAATTTATCATAATCTATATGAAGTTTGTTAAAGAGAAAGCTTTTAGCTGACATTGACGCCATTTTGAAATATCGTACATAAAATATATTAAATAAGAAGTTTTAATTACATTTTTATGTACAAAAAAGAACACTATATTTATTTAAACACAATACAGTATATCTAAGACTAAAACTCGTAATCGTAGTCCACACTATCGCCATCACTGTCCGTCACTTGGAAGTGACCGTCGTAAAAGTTGACCGCGTGCGCGTTTATAATGAACACGTTGCCGTGCCTCTCTACTACTTGGCTGCCTGCGAAAAATATATATACTTGTGATATTCGTGACAAATACGATTTTACAAAAGAGAAGAATTAAAAAATTTAAATTATAATTGTATAATGTGAACTACTATATATATATAAAAAAAAGCCCCGCTGAATATTTGGATGGTTTTTAAAGTTTTCCACACTAAGGATAGAAAAATACTTAAAGAAAACATATAAAAATAGCATTCTCTTCCGCCAAATGATTGTTCGTCGCAATAATCTTTGGGTGGCGGAAATTTGTAAAAATCCCCCTACAGAGATGCTAACAACGTAATAAGTTGTATAAAGCATATAAGAATTTCGACGCAGCGTGAGGAAGAATGCATGGTTTAGTGGTCAGAGCGCTTGAACGGTTTCCATGAGGCGCGGGTTGGAATCCCGCTGCGTCCAAAAAGAAAAAAAAAAGTATAAGTTCTTTAAGTATAAGTCCCTCTTCCTGAGTCCTTCTTCCTGAGTTTCTTCTCAGGTTTGAGGCTGACTGACTTTAGTGAACCGGTAGTAGTAGTAATATTTTTGGCGTTAGAATTCCTTACCTAGCACTAGGTATATTTAGTTTTTGTTCATGTGCTATAGTGTTTTAATTTGGTCAGATTATATAAACTCACTATGTTATATGCGGAAGTTGCGTTAATATTATATTTAAGTTTATTTTTAAATTCATTCTAAATTAAAAAGAAGTACAGTGATAAGCGATAGATATGGATTCGATATTCACTCGAGGGGGAGGTAAATGTTAAGCTTTAAAAAAAGCTTTTATCTTATAAGTGACAAATTTTAAATAATATTTTATATTCATCAAGAAAAAGTAATACAGTTTTAGGCATTATTTAATTTAAATATTAATTAAGACTAAATTACAGTTTTAATCTTATAAAATAATATTTTATGTACGTACTACTATTAAATATAACTTGATATCGTATAAACATTTGAATGTAACACAACCGCATGCGCTCAAAAAAGCCATAAAATGAATATAAAAGAAAATTTTAACAAATAAGTCTAAAAATGAATGAATGAATGAGCTAAATAGTGCCTCAGGTCACGTCGGAATTCTTGGGTACACGTAAATTGGGGTTTAGTAGCCAAATAACATATAAGTAACAAATTATTAGGCAATGTCGGTATTAGGGTACTCAACATGGCGTCGTGCCACGAGGAATGAGTGAGTGAGCGTATTGTAATAACGTTTTACTATAAGGAATTAAAAAAAACGATTTATTATATTTAATAATACGTAAGTTTTGTTTCATTTAATACAATTCACATATATAATTATATGTTAATTATATGTTAATATAGCCCATATTGGCAATGGCGAGCGAACTAAGATTAAAATTAAATTGCCGCTAATAGACTCGCAATATGAAAGATAATTTATAGGACTAAGGAGCTAAGCAAATATATTATATAAGATGACGTATGCACGGGTGACTCACCGTTCCTCAGTGGCGGCGCGGGCGCGGGCGCGGGCGGTCGTGCGGCGGGCGGGCGCGCGCCGGGCGGGTGCGCGTGGTCGCGCCAGTGCCGCGGGTCGCGCTTGGCGCAGGCGGCGCCGAACGGGCACACGCCCTGAGCGCCGGCGCCCCAGTCCGCGTCGCGCGGGTGGCTGAACTGCGCGAAATGAGCTGGGTTTTTTCTTGAAAAAACAAAATTTAAAAATAAGTTAATAATGTAGTTAATATATACAATGTAATAATTAAGGAAACCATCCTGCCCAACCACCCAAGTAACACAAAATCATTAACAGTTATTGCTGACAATCAAACATAAAATGACAACAAACACACAATATAAACACTAAAAACCTTTCAAGATATACAGGTGTGGGCGACCTTGGTGGATCTTCGACATCACAGTGTCGATGATACTGGTGGAAGGTCACCAAAAAGCATAATGACCCTGGTAGAACATGTCTAATGTTAAATGACAACAGGCAAAAGCACTTAATGTATATAAGGACCATAAGTTTTGCACTCAGTTCTCTCTAGCCACCTTGGGATTTCTTATATCTTCATAACTGTAAGTTGAAGGAAGCTACATTCTTCACTTTCCGGCTTTCGAGGCATTGACTGTTGTGTGGCAGAACTCAACTCAGCAAAGAAAATAAGAATAATTCATGCTATTAACATGGGAATTGAACCCGCAAGTCTTCGTATTTATAGGCAGACGAGTGTCTGCGTCATGATGGCCCTCAAGGAACCAAGAACACTGTATTTTATCTTTCAACTACAGTAAAACTATTATATACTTAAATATTGACATATGTACCTATAACAATTAGCTCCATACATGCATCTCTCCCGCAGTGGTTGTGGGGGCTTAGTGGCTGCACCGTCATTATCATTTGATGTGCTCTAAAATAATAATATTTTTAATTTAAATTTGCATTTTTATTTTAACCATCATCTTTTTGTAGGATAAGACAAAATTATATTACTTAAAAACAACATAATTTAAACAAACATTGTACTTTTTTTTATATATACATTGTCAAGGACGCTATTGTGGTACGGCATGACAGGGTTTGACTGTATATGGTTTTGGGTTTGATCAGACCAAGTGAAATATTGAAAATATTTTAAGCATCTCAGTATGTGGACCAACAAAAATTAAAATTGCAGAAAATGCATATATATGGATGTATTAAATGAATACACAGTGTCTTCACACTAGGTTGCTTCTACAGTTTGTCTCTCTACTGGAGAATGCATGACACTGAATAAAATATATGAAAAAAAATACTTACTGCTTGATCACTAGTGCTAGGTTTAGTCTCATCTGTGGACTCATCTTCAGATTCTTTTTGATTTTCTTTATTTCAATTTCAACATTACTTTCATCACTGTGAGTTCTTTTTGTTGGACTTAAACTATTTTCCTCATTTTCAATATTATTTTGATTTGTATTTTCATTAGAGGGATTAATGTTACTATATGATTCATCGTGATTTAGAATAGATGGAGATTTATCACCAAATTCTGTTTTTATTTCTGAGCTTGATTCCTTACTTATGATTGTTTCATTACTGCTTGTTGAATCACAACTAGCTTCATTTTCCAACAAAGCTGTAAGTTTTTTTATTGTTATTTACATACATATTTTCTATTACACATTTGTGCACTTGTAAATAATTTAATAAAATCTAGGGTTATTGTTTTAAGATTGTTTCTTTAGAATTCAGACTAAATTATAAAAATCATAGATTACCATTTATATCTTGTTGTAAAGCTCTTTCTTCTATATCACACTGTGCTTGCTGATCATCAGTATTCATATCTTCGGCTATATAAACTATTTCATACCAAAAATTGTCCAATAATAGGCCAAATCTATCTCCATTACTCAAAGTGACTGTGTCACCTTGATTCAGTACTTCACTTTCATTTGACCCATGTTTTTTGTAATAACAAGGGTTTATATGCAACTAAAAACATATTTTATTTATGTTATATTTAAATTTAAAATTCAAATTAATTTAATGTCATTCACATTATGAAGTATTTGCCTACCGATTTTAAAATGATTGAAGGTTTTCTCCACTAGTAGCTGTCCGTGTTGCCTAGAAATACGTTTATCTCGACACTGCAAAGGAAATATTATGTTACCTTACACCATAGTCATCTGCATTTAATTAAATAAAAGCGAGTTAATTTGTAAACAATATTTGTTAATTGTTCCTAAAGTTACACTTTGGGAAACTAATTGATCAACAACTTACTTGTAAAAGTTTGTCTCTGCCAAACTCATGCACACCAGGGGTTAAACAAATTTTATTGTCTTTAATTGAATCAAGTATAATAAGTTTAAAAGGCATTTTAAATATCACGAAATATAACAAAATATATTTGAATTATAATCAGCTGTTTTAAAGAAGCAATACATAAAAGAAGCTAATAAATAGAGAAGAAAACTAAAATTAAGTTAAACTATTGGTAAACTAGAACTTTAAAAGAAAATTGCTTTATTTATAATATTGGTAAAACCTATTACTCATATGACATCAACATGTTTTGACTGGTCTGGTGGCTGTTTACATTACTTCAACCGTCAGCCTCAACGTAAATTTTGACGCTTAACTTGCAATCAAAACTCAAACTAAAGAAAGAAATGTTTATTGCTAATCTGTGGAAACAATTACGTAATAAATTTAAATGTAGAAATAAATTATTTTTAAATTAAAAATATAAAAATACCTTAAATAATGAATATTGTAAGCTAGCTAACCCGGCAAACTTCACACCGGCTCAAAATCAATAAATAAGAAAGCTGAACGAGAATTGCAGAATGTTTCATATTTAAGAATTGTTTGATATGCAAGTCAATGAAGCGTTTTATGTGAAAATGGTCATATCGCTGCCTTTAGTAACCTATTTGCATATATACCTACTTTATAGACGTGACAGAGTTACAAAGATTTGAACAATACTGGCGTATATTACGCAATCCAACGATCGTCTACATCAAAGGTTTGGTTTACTTTTAGCATCCCAACTACCTGTCGTCCAGTGTCTGCAACTGATCGTCATTTCTCGTAATGGTTTTAGCAATCAGTTCTCTCTGATATCGCTTAGAACACTTGCCGTCGACCATACAGGTGAATTGTTGTGGAAAACTCCACAAGGTCCATGTATCATATCAATTTCATCTGTCCTTATTTTATTGCTATTCTACAGAGCATATCCAACAACGGACACGACCAAACGCGATCATTAAATATTTAAATTTTTATTTCAACAAAAATCTCTATTTTGCGATCTTCGATTCGATTTCGATTCATTGAGGGTTACAGGTGGAGTTAATGAATAAGTCTGGGCGCCCATAATACCTAACTTAAGACATTGCATCTTGTGCATACTCGTGCATATGGCGCAGGCTTCCAATGTAAGTGGCCAGCAAAATTATCATTCTTCCTGTGATGTTTATGTCGCCATCGACAGTAATAATATCACGGAGATGATTATTTTCTATTTCTTATTATTTATTTTTTCATCGTTTAAACCTTCCCTAAACTTTCACAATAATATCTTAAAATATTCAAAATATTATTAGCCAAATCAGTCCAGCCATTCTCGAATTTTAGCGAGACAGCATATATATTTTAAGCGTGTACTATTATCTCTATGGCATTATTCTTAAGTATTAAAACAATGTTTCTTTTAATTTATAAAACATTAATGTTTTACTTTAATTCTCTTTATTAGATTTAATATTAGTTGGCACTTAGCAGTTGGCAGCTCATTACATTTGTCACTTCTTTAATTTTTTCTTCTTGTCAATATTGACTATTGACTGCACGTCAAGTGTCAGATTATAATTTTTGTAAATAATGTTCTAACTTTACCAATATACTGGATTTTGAGCACGTAGAAAACGCATAAACAATAAATTGAACCCCTGCTATTAATTTCCACTATATATTGCTTAAAAATATGATGAAGGCCACAGGATTAGGTTCCAACCGGCCACTTTCGGGTCAACTTTACAAATACACTAACGTAGTAAAAGGATGGCAACAGAGGTGGTTCGCCGTAGATCCTGAAACAGGTGTTCTCTCTTACTACTTGTTTGATGGACCTGGAGATACTGTGCCACACGGACAACCGGCAAGAGGGGAGGTATTGAAATTATGCTATTGGCACTTTTTCAATAATTTAGAATGGTAACTTTTGCAATAGCAATAATTTCAATTCTTAATGAATTTATTATAGTATTTACATATCATTATCATCATTTACATACATTCTCATCATTTTATTTTACATATCATTATCATCATTTACATACATTCTCATCATTTTATTTTACATATCATTATCATCATTTACATATTTACATATACAAATCATTAAAATGATAAAACATTGCAATATATATTCCAGGCACACCTAGCTGCTGCAGTAGTATGTCCAAGTGATGAAGACTCCCGTACATTCACAATCAACTGTGCTTCAGGTGATATGTTGAAACTGAGGGCAACAGATGCCAGAGCGCGCCAGGAGTGGGTTAATGGACTGAGGGCTATAGCTGAAATACATACTAAGGTAATTAAATTCACTTAGTTCTCATAGATTTACTGAAGTGATAAAATCTCAATTAGTAATTTTCTTCCCACAAGGAGCAGAATCGTAATTTTGCACGTACATAATGTTAATGTTACAAATAATTCTTTTCCATTCCAAATTTAAAGTAATAAAAAGACTTAAATAACTACCAGCATTATTTGATTTTATTTTTTAAAACAAGTTTGTCTCAAAATGTTTGTAGCATTAACTAAAAGGGTATACTTACAAACCTTATTGACACATACACCGGTTTTCCATGTAATTAATAAATTATAGAAGTTCATGATATAGAAAAATATATAAAGGAATGGAAGCTATGTGTGTCTTATCTTTAATTTCTACAGGCAATGGGAGCTAATCCCCCACTACAGCCTCGTGAGCAGCTTGCTGTGCATGATGCTATGGCATCTGCACGCCAGCAGCTGCAAGCTATGGAATTGAGGTAGTTTTATTGAGATTATTTTATGATGTTGCCATTTATAATATATATATATATATATATATATATATATATATATATATATATATATATATATATATATATATATATATATATATCTCCAGTTGGGTTTGTTCTAATAAATATATGTTCCTTTCTTTGTCAGTTTTATTCCTTTCTTTGTTACATTTTAATAAACTAAAAGCTGCCATTTTAATATTTTGCCAGTGATGCTGCGTTAGCAAGGTGTATAGAATCTTCTGACTCTCCATTCCCACATACTGATCCAGACCTACTACTATTAAAGGTATGTTTATTTTGTACTTCAATATAATTTCAGTGTAAGATTTTTACAAACAGACATGCATATTAAAATTTAATAATAACTTTAATAATAAATAATAATGAGAATAGCTTACAAAACCTTAACAATTGCTTTCCTGAACTATTCATATATATATCTTAATAATATATATAACTTCAGTTTAGTCAAAGTGAGTTACAAAAAAAGTTTGTATAAGATACAAAAATAAAATGAAAATTTGTCATGTATTTTTTCAGGCAACATCGGCAGCTAGCATGCAATGCCTCTTGCAATGCCTGGGCATACTTCTACGTCAACAGCAATATGCTACTCTTAGTATTTCTAAAACGTCTAGTAATGATCATTAGCTATAGTAAAAATATATATTCTTGTATATAATTTATTGAACTCTTGACTGCACTAAAAAAATATAAATTAACACTTGATTACTATTTAGTATATTAGTAGTTAGTATATTTGTGTTGTTAGAAGCAGTTTAATAATGGTTTGAACTGAAAAGAAATACCTAAAATTACATGCTGAAAGGTTTATTTAATTTTTAGGCATAACAATTTCTACTTTTGCCTCATTGGAAATATCTAATTTTAACAATGAAATAACAATGTAAATATTAATTTAATATCTTGATTAATTTTAATAAAATGAACAAAACCATTTTTCACTATATCAAAAATAATAAAATAGAGTCATATATAGTATTATATATTTTAAATGTTGTAAATGAAATCAATATGGGGTTACTGTTTAGTAATTGAAAATGTGATCATTCCATATCGAATTTATAAATTATTTTCTCTAATTATGATTTTATAGTATGATAGTTGTACTGAAAATAAATATATCGTAAAAGTACTCTTCTTTTGTTTCACTTTAATGTCCTTTAAGTAATTAAATCGGAATATGTAAAATATAAACTTGTCTCTGAATGTGATGTGTATACCGCCTCCGATAAGTTATTGTAAAAAAAATTACAAATTAAAATAAATAAAGAATGTTTTATTACCGATTTACAAATTATTAACGCTGTTGCTAATTTTCTATACAACGTTCATACTTTATCAAGTTTTTAAGCCGTTGGAAATTGTCATATAATTTACATGGCTTACCATATATCAATAGCAATTGATAAATGTTCGTAACCTGGCCAAATTTAAGAAGATTTTTATAAATATTAGTAACTAAATTAAAATATATTTCAACATTCTTATTATTATTATATAGATATCCATTTAAAAAAAATGTTATACTGTATATTAATATTAAGTATTTATTCTGAAGTTCTAATAAGAATTTATTATTCTCATTAGAAGCCTTTGCTTAAAATAAAAAAGAAATGTCGAACGCACAATTCTGAATGCCCATAATGATTCATTTTTATGTGTAAATATTTATGTAAAAACAAGCAATGGTAGCATTAATGGATAATGTTATTTATCAGCTAACTTAAAAGGCATTGCGGCATTGTTACATAAAAGCTCAAAGGCATGGCGCAGGCACAAAGTAATCAATGATTTCTTGGCGCGGTTTCAAATACCAGCGTATATGTTAAAATTGAATATAGGAAATGATATTTTCATTTACAAACTAATATAAAAATAGCTTTTTAAGATACCACCAACAACAATAATTAAGATTTTATTACTTTTACAAAATATTATCTTAAAAAAAATGTTTTTTAGAGTTCCATACAAAGGAAAGTATAGACGGGAAGGTAAAAACGGGACCCTATTTTTAAGTCTAGGCTGTATCTCTGTCACCAGGCTGTATCTCATAAACCGTGATAGCTAGAAAGCTGATATTTTCACAAATTACAAATGCCGTTGCCGATATAACAACAAATACTAAAAATAAAAAAATCGTCATCGGGATACCTATAATGATGAAAAAGGTACGGAGCCCTCGGTGCGCGAGTACCACTCGCACTTGACCTATACTATATAACAGGCGTACTTGCTTAGAATACAAAAAAGACAAAGAGAAAGATTTTTTTGTGAATTAAACACAAAACCTATTAATTTGCCTTAGATATTATTAGAAAAGAGGTTGGATGAGTGCTAAAAATCATGCCATGTAGATTTTGTTGATCTAATTTTATTTGACACATCTACTTTTATTTTATATTGTTGTTAATTTAGTATATAATTATTTTACTTTTGTAAGCATTTTCCTATTTATCATTCTACAAAATGTGTGATGAAGAATTCAAAACTCAACGACTGGATCCTCGGTATCCATTTCAAAACCAAACCAGGTACACTATTCTTTTCTTTTTGTACAGAATATAAATATACTATTAAATTTTAAATTCAATGGATGTATGTTTTGTAATTTTAGAGCTTGCTACGACAATTATTGCGATTTTTACAAGTGCACTCGGTTACTGGGCGATGTGGACGATTGTAAGATTTTCAAGCGATATTTTCAAACCATATGCCCAAATTTCTGGATCGAACATTGGGATGACTTGAGGCAGAAAGGAGCATTCCCTGGACCTATATAATTTGCCATCATAAAAAAATCTATTGGCGAAATGTCTTGTCTACAATTTGATTTTAAATAAATTTTTAATGATTCAAAAGGATTTTTTATTTTCCATAAGCGTTATATAAATTTTACTATAATTTTTTTTATCCATATAATATTAATCATAAAAAGTTAAAAGGAAAATTAAAATACAACACTAACTGTGTAACTGAATTTATTCTATATCACGCATCCTATGGGAATTGAAAACATAAATTAAAGTGACTAAACATTTAATAGTTTAGAATATTTAAATTCTGCCGGGGAAGGTTCCCTCCGAGCGTTGGGTGTCCCATTTGTCTACCCATTCATTGGGGCAGAGGGACTTGTACACTCTCCTGAAATACTGACAGGGTTCATACGACTCTCCACGGACCTTCTGGCAACGATGGAAATCCAGGTAACTTTGGTAACAGTGCCTGAAACATTTTCATTGATTGAAATTTTTTATAAAGAAAAAATTAAAATTATTTTACTAAAATCTGGATATTGATCATTTTATAACAATTTAAAGTTTCAAGTTTTATTATTATACAACTTGGATCAATATACACATTTTATACAAAAACTAAGCATTTAGTTATTTAACAATAGTATCCTGTATTAGTTTATAAATACATTTAATAAAACCACAGATAAATGCATGTTGTGCTCGTGACATCTGCAGGGGCTTGACCTAATATATATATAATAAATTTGTTACCTTGTCTGGTTCTGGTTAGGGAACCGTGGATCAAAAGGTGCAGTTTTGATGTCTGCTGGTGATTTGATCATTTCAGGCATTTTACTGCAACGAAAGAACAACAATATCATCCTTATAATCTTTTATTGGGAATAATTTTCATAAAAATATAAGGGGATAAACTGACAAGGTATTATAACTGATTACATAAAAAATTATAACTGCATAAATGCAGAGGAGTCCTAACTAAAATCTAAATCTATTTCACGAGAGGCCTAGTCTTTCGTTCTTCTTCGCAGGATGTCTCTCGGTACTTTTTAACTTCTTGCATGTACAATGACCATGCATCCTTCGGAGTATTATCTACTGTCTGCTCATCTATTGCTTTAGCTTTTTTAACTAATCCAGTTTTCAATACTCGTCCACCACGTCTTTTACCAATGAAGGGCAACACAGGTTTTTTAATTTCTGGCTTTTTCTCTACTTCCTCAGCCTTTTTTGTTTCCTCTTGCATTTTTTTGAACATTTCTAAGAAACTACCATCATTTTTTATTGGTATTGGTAGAGGCTTAGACCTTGAGCTTGACGGAATTTGCATAACTTGATCACGAGTCGGGAGGAGGTCAGCAAAATTTGGTCCTTCAACCTCAGGCGGGTCGCCGTAAGTTATATCATCCACTGTTGTAGATTCTACAGCTCCTGGCGGTGGCTTTACTTCTTTAGGCGGAGTTCTACATTTCTCTGCTTTTTCCTGCCTATGTCTGTGCAATTTCCAAAAACGTTTTCTGTCCGCCACAGTGAACTGCCCACGGCATTCTTCGTCACTACGACTGCGACTACGCGATCGAGAACTTCTGGATCTCGAGCGCGATTTAGATGCATCATGACTTCTCGATCTTCTACCTCTAAATCTTGAGCCAGAATGTCGTCGCGACTTTGACCTGGTTTTGCTTCTTGACTGCTCTCTTGACCGGCTAGTGCTTCGAGATCTATTGTTAGATGATGATTTACGTCTTGATCGTGATCTCGATCTAAACGATTCACTCGACGAAGACGATCTACTTCTTCGTGATATTGGTGTGTGTGACCTTTTACGTTTCGATTTTGGTGTTATAGATCTGGAACGAGATCTAGACGTGGATGATGAACGACTCTGAGCGTAACACCGTGGTGGTGTCACTGAACTGTTTCGGGGTGGGGGCGTTCTGGACTCACGTTCAAGTTTTATCTTCTTAAGCGGTGAATGTTCAGATCTTTTAATTGTAGTAGGGGGGGTCCCGGAAGATCTGTCAGCCTTTTTATGTGATCTTGGCGACATTGATTTCATTTTGGGTGGAGTTAATACATCTCTTTCCCTTCCATCTTTAGACTTCGTTCGCTTTCTGGAAGCAGACTTTTTAACTTTGGATTTTTCTTTGCTATATCTGGGAGATCTACTCTTTGCTTTTTCTTTGCCATATGATGTATTACGTGAGGTTCGACCTTTTAAAGGTGGTGTCATAGAATGGTCATCTCTTCTTGAAACATTTTTCTTATAAGATCTGTCAGATCTTGTAGAATTGGATGATGCAGATCGCCCTTTGCTTTTACTTTTTTTACTCGGTGATTCCGAGTACGAGCGAGATCTACTCGAACGCTCGCTGGACGAATATTTTGAATGTTTTGGCTTAGAGAGGCTCCGAGACCTGCGTCGTCTTCCATCGTAGCTGCTTTCTCTTTTCTTAGAATATTCTCTTTCACGATTGTAAGGCGACGGACTCCTCGAGTCCGACCTGTACGAAGAACGTTGACGATCATAATCACGAGATCTTGATTCACGAGATTGATTGTAATCGTAGTTGTCCTGCGCAGGCTGGTAAGTAGCCCTAGAATTATCGAAATAGGCACTCTCTGGTCTTGGGTAATATTGACTGGAATCATAATTATAACCGTAACCGGGGGCACTGTACGCCTGATAGTCGTACTGAGGCTGGCCGTACTGGCTGTAGCTGACCCCCGTCCAGGGGTCGGTGGTGGGCAAGGGCGCGGCCAGCGGGGGCCCCTGCGCCGGCGGCACGTAGTCGGCCTCGGCGCCCGGGGGACCGCCGTCCCACGCGCCCACTTCTCCGCGATACGAGGACATACTTATACGAGCCTCTTCGCATAACCTGCGGCAGTTTGTAGGTATGCTCACACCTACAAAAAGAACAACTTTTCGGTGTAGACAACAATTCTACCTTCTCCGTTTGTGATATCGCTCTCTCAAACGTTAATCATGTTTCGATGTAAATAATTTTTGTGACGAGAAACAATAAATTACGTAATACGCGTCCATTTAAGCTACATTGTAAATAAAATGGCATGTGATACATATAAAGCGTAAGGGAATGTAGATAAATGAAATATACCTTTATACTCATGCTCACCTTTTTGGTATTTGTTATAAATTTCCCCAAGTTATATTAGATAGAAAATGGCAGCGAACACATTCGCTTCCCAAGATAGATATAGACAATTGGTATAGATTATATAGTATACGTATAATTCCAAACCCAAAAGTAATATATTGTTATCTTGAAACGTAATATTACGTCTTTAAATTATTTGTTGAAGAAATAATATAATGTCTACAAGTGATATTTAAAATATAAAGTAATATTAGCATTTACTTAAATCAGTATATATATAAATAATTAGTATTTTGTTTTAAATCACTCTTTACAATCTGTTATCTGTGGTCTTTGTAGATTGTAAAGACTAGCGAACCGGTAATGCTTAGTAAAGGCGCGCAAGTGTGTAATACCTAAAGTAAACACTTGTGACAATTTATTTCTTACTTCTTTATTACCAAAGCTATTGCCAACGAAATATCTGATTATTTTTATTTGTTTAACCTATGAGCAAATCAAAAGTATCAGCAGAATGGAAGAAACGTGTAAAATCCGAGTACATGCGATTGCGGCAAGTAAAGGTACAAGTAATAACGTTCATATAAAAACATCCTTTGTGTTACGTTATATTTATTATTATAATTTTATCATCAAATTATATTTGTTTATTGTAGAGATTCAAGCGGGCTGACGATGTGAAAGTGGCATGGGCTCGGAACCTACGTATTATGTCGGAGGCGATCGAATCTCGTGAAAACGAGACTTCCGAACGCGGTCGCAGGCCATTTTGGCCACCTCCGGCACCGAGTGCAAGCCACGAAAGCCTTATGAAACGTGCTGAAGCTACTTATAGTGACGGTAATCATCAATAAATATATATTTTTTAAATATGCCAAAACGAAATAATTTTTTTAATTCATACATTTTTTACCAGTGTCTGGTGTAGTCACTACTCAACAAGTGCCAATAAGAATAATCAGTTCTGTAAACCCAATACCGACTATGTACACCTGGGCACCAACACAGAAGAACTTTATGGTGGAAGATGAAACTGTTTTGCACAATATTCCATACATGGGGGATGAGGTGCTGGACCAGGATGGTACATTCATCGAGGAGCTCATAAAGAACTACGATGGGAAAGTGCATGGTACATTGGCTTTACATCATATTTGTTTGTGGATTGGACCAGTATTGTAGATTTATTTTGATTTATTTTATATTCATCTTTTTTTTGTTTTTAATTTTATTCATTTGCTGTTGGTGATAGAGAACAAGAATTATGTACTAAGACATGTTCTCCATTTGGCCTATACAAAAGATATTAGCAGTTCTAGTATTTTTTAAATATTATTCAGTGAAGGAATGTATGGCTTATTGGTCAGAACGGTCATTCATTGAACATATATATAACTTAGTATTGAGTACTCTTATAATAAAAGTTCATTGTGTTTAATGAATTTTCAAAAAAAAAATGGTTTCTTTTGACATATATTATGTTACTTTTAAAATATTATTTATTATTTTATTGTGTTCCTTAATTTAGAATTTATAAAGAATTAATCAACCATATATCAATAAATTTGTATACTCTAAATACAACTCTTCCTCAAAGTCTCTATTACTGTGAAACTGTCTGGACTGTGATGGTGAATACAAGTAAGGACCTGACATTTGACATGTTAAGAGCATATGGTAGCTCCAAGATAAATCCTGTATTTGTATAAAAAGCTGTAGTCCTATTGGTATAGTCCACAAACTATTAATCACACATTGGTGTGTGGCAACCATTGATGCTTAAAGATACGTTACAGTCATAATTTTTTACTTGCTTTTTCATTATAAACATTTATGCTATATTTTTACAACAAAAAGCTATAATAAATTAAACATGCTTTCTTCATTCTAAAACTATTGTAAATGAAATGATAGCATTAGTGGGCTGTACATATATTTGGAAGTTTAAATATAATTTTTGTTTATTTCATTTATTTATTAATATTACTCATTGGCCTTATATATTTTTGAATTAAATGAGAATGTACTAAAAGTCTACAATTAAATTATTACTTTTACATGTTATATAATATTTTAATTTTTTCAATAAATTTTGTTCTAAAACTATTTTTTTTCTGTTCTAGGTGATAAAGAAGGTGGTTTTATAGATGACCAGCTGTTTGTTGATTTAGTTCATGCATTAGTTGGTTATCAAACGAAAGATGAAGTTGCCGAAGAAAGAAAAGAGAGAGAGTTACGAATTTCTAAAGAAGAGAAAGAAGTATGTGTGATTTTATTTGGAATTTTAGTTTTAATATTTCAATTGAAATGCATAGTGATTATTATTTACATAATATAATAGCTAAGAAGTGATTATGAATCAAAAAAATATCTAATTCTAATATATTTCATTTGTTTCCCAATTTGATTAAAAAAAAATGGCAATCTTTTTATCTTATTATATATTATATATATTTCTAAAATGGTTTAAAAGTTAACAAAGGAATCATTTGTGAAAATTTATGTTGATAACAGAAGGAAGCCGCAAAGGATTTGAAGGACAAGGACAAAGATAAGGAAGAAGTGAAAGAAGAGAAGAAAATGGTATTTGAGAAGCAATTTCCAATATTGACTATATTTCAAGCAATCAGTTCACAGTTTCCGGATAAGGGTACAGCTCAAGAACTGAGGGAAAAGTATGTTTTAATAGATATTAATTTAATAACATTTACTTGGTTCAAAGGTAAAGTCTTTGAACAAAATCAGTAAAGGTAAATATTAGATACTTATGTAAACTTTTATATTATAATAACAGTAGCGGAAATGGCTAAAATGTATGTGTGCTTAGATATAATTGTCCACACATATGTTCTCAGGTACATAGAGCTGACGTCCCGCAGCGACCCGCACGCGCTGCCGCCGGAGTGCACGCCCAACATCGACGGGCCGCTCGCCGAGTCCGTGTCCCGCGACCAGACCATGCACTCCTTCCACACGCTGTTCTGCCGGCGCTGCTTCAAGTACGACTGCTTCCTGCACCGTGAGTCCGCCCTTTTATGAATACGCGCACACGCACACATTCTCACACTCTCACGCTCTCTCGTGTACTCGCTGATAAAATATACCAGTTTGTTATATATAATAACACACACATAACTACACACATACATACATACATACATACTAATGATATGTTACATATATAATACATGCCCAACAAGTACACACGTGCACACACACTTGACTGTGAAATATGAGTAATAAGTAATTTAGTTCTTATAAGTCTTGAATATTATAATTATGTGATGTAATTTTGTCTAACAATAATTTTTTTTTGTTGTTGTAGGTTGTAGGTCTAATAGTTTACTTAATATTGAGATTATGGATACATTAAATTATTTATTCATAAATAGATTCAGAAATGATATTTAAAAGTTTTTGTGAAAATATGAAATCCCATAGAAATCTAGGAACATATCAGGATTTGAACCATTTTCTTTTAAATATTACTATTTAAAAATATTGTGAAACACATTAACTTGATTATGTAATAATATTTATAGAAGTATAAATATATAAATTATTAAAATATTTAATTATTTTTATATCACATATTATATATGTGTGTATTACATATTAGTTTTAGTGTTAAATTTAGTTTATTATTCTAGTACCTACTAGTCATAATTTTGAATGCCTTACCTTTACATTTTGTTCTGTTCGGCTGACAGGCAGTCAGGCCTCAGGTAAGGCTAATGCATTGTATATGGAAATATCACCGTTTCTCCTATTTTTTTTCTGCTATTTTGCAATTATTATATGTCTTTATTGAAAAAAAAGTGACAAAAAAATAATAATTTTGTGGAGAATTGGCTGTATATATATATATATATTATATATTTACAAAATTTAAATTAAACCATATATATATATGATATAAATTATTATATATGTTTATGTCTATTAATAATAGTTACACCTATTTTGCAATGTACATACATTCATTTGTGCCATCCTTTTTTTTGTTCATGTTACCATTTGATTTTTATATATATTGTTATAATTTTTTTATTATTTATTTTTTCATAATATTTTATTATAGTTGTTAAATTATAAGAACTCCAAGAATATTTAATTTAAATTTAAACGATATAATATTGAATTCGTCATTTGTCATAGTTAATAATAATACAAAAAAAATTAAAAAAGCTAAACTTGTATTTTTTATACAATTTCTCAATCCCATAAATATATTTTTTCTACGTAATGATGTCACAACAATGTTAGAACATGTCTTTGAATATATTTGACCGTAGGCTTGCAGGCTTGTCACCCTCGCCCGAACCTGTCCAAGCGCAAAGGTCCGGACTTGAAGCCGTTCTCAGAACCTTGCGGACCCAACTGTTACATGCTACTGGTAAATTAGGAATTAGTATATAGCATTATTTTTTTTTTTTCTTATTACACAAAATAGGCAGTGGTTTAGTGACAAGACACTCTGTTCTCTAGTTATTGTCTATTTTAATAATATTGTGTGTAGTTTAGTGATTCTTCGACATGTCAACTAAAGTAACATTATTTTTACATCTAAGAATTGTCACACACAATTACTTTAAATAGACAATGATTATAATCTTAATAGTGTACATTCAGTAATATTTAAAATTAGTTGTATGTTTTTAAAAATAAGGAATTCATAAAAAAATATTTTTATAATGAATGAGGTTGACACATTATTAGAAAACCAAAGAGATTTAAAACTATTAACTTCATAACAGGAGGGTATGAAGGAGAAGCTAGCGCGCGAGAAGGCGGCGGGGGAGGCGGGCGACGCGGCCGCGGCCGCCGCGGAGGGCGAGCACTGCAAGGCCATGGACTCCCCCAACGACGCCTCCTCGGAGGACAGCAACGATAGCAATCGATATCAGAAAGGTATGGCTCCTTGTGGTGGTGTTTGTGAATTTATTTACTCTTTTGTTAGTACTTTTGGTACTCTTAGGTAGTTACTGTACTTTAGTTACTTTTTAATTAGTTAATGTGCTTTAGTTGCTTTTAATTAGTTTCTGTACTTTAGTTACTCTTAGGTAGTTACTGTACTTTAGTTACTCTTAGGTAGTTACTGTACTTTAGTTATCTCAGAGGGTGTCTAGCCAATTATCTGTCCGATATTTGTTTCCGGCATACGGGTACGCGACCCCGGGACCTCGAGCCACCACTTTCATAACCCGATCCAATCCATGTAAGTGGTGTCCCTCCCCTATATTCCAAGTCTTTCTGCCTCTTATTCCCTTTCCTTTCCTGGTTTCTCCCAGTAATGGGTTTGGAGGTCAGATGGCAATCGCTCCACAAAAAACCACTTCGCCACTCATATGGACCGATTGGTCTTAGTCGGAAGGCAGACCCTGGCAAAAAGCCGGGACTAATGCCAGGAAGAAGAAGTTACTGTACTTTAGTTAATCTTCATTAGTTACTGTACTTTTATCACTTTTAATTAGTTACTGTAGTTTAGTTAATCTTCATTAGTTACTGTACTTTTATAACTTTTAATTAGTTACTGTAGTTTTATTACTTTTAATTAGTTAGTGTACTTTTATTATTTTTAATTAGTTACTGTACTTTTATTACTCTTAATTAGTTACTGTATGTTTATAACTTTTATTTAGTTACTGTACTTTTATTACTTTAAATTAGTTAGTTTACTTTTATTATTTTTAATTAGTTACTGTATGTTAATTACTTTTAATTAGTTACTGTACTTTTATTTCTTTTTAATTAGTTACTGTACTTTAGTAAATCTTCATTAGTTACTCTTAATTAGTTACTGTACTTTTATTACTTTAAATTTGTTACTCTACTTTTATTTTTTTTAATTAGTTACTGTACTTTTATTACTCTAAATTAGTTACTGTACTTTTATTACTTTTAATTAGTTACTGTACTTTTATTACTTTTAATTAGTTACTGTACTTTAGTAAATCTTCATTAGTTACTGTACTTCAGTTAATCTTCATTAGTTAATGTATTTTTATTACTCTTAATTAATTACTGTACTTTAGTAAATCTTCATTAGTTACTGTATTTTAGTTACTCTTAATTAGTTACTGTAGTTTTATAACTTTTAATTAGTTACTGTTCTTTAGTTAATCTTCATTAGTTACTGTACTTTAGTTACTCTTCAATAGTTACTCTTCATTAGTTACTATACTATTATTACTTTTAATGAGTGACTACAGTAACTACTACCGTAGTTACTATTAAGTTAGTTACTGTACTTCAGTGACTGATTATTTAGCAACTGTACATTAATTACTGCATAGTTAGTTAATATACTTTTGTTACTGTTTAGTTTCGTTACTTTGGTCTCTCAATTTAAGTTAGAAGCCTACCTAATCAATGGAAAGGCTGTACTTGTATACATACTTTTCAGTTTAATTTTTTTAATGAGGCCATGTTTAAATCATTTTGCCTGACAATAATCACAACTTTCATGTTTAGTACAGTTTATATTGCGTCCACCTGCTGTGATGTATTGATGGCATCGTATCAATATATTCTGATTAATTTACTTACTACTTTTAATTTGAAAATGTATTATCCTTCTCATTAATTAGATAACTAAAATTAAAGCAAAAAATGATGTGAATTAAAATTAAATTTAAATCCAAAAACCTAAAATAACAAATGAAAATATATTTCCAGGTAGCAACAGCAACTCAAGCAATAGCAATTGGAGCAATTGCACGAAGCCTTCCCCCGCTGAACCTCAATACAACACACTGGACCTTGGCTGGAGCAGACGGAATCGATGAATCGGAATGGACCGGCTCGGATTCGTCCTTCTTCCGAGCTTTACATAAAGTATTCCCCGGACAATATTGTGCAATAGCTCAAGTAATGGTTTCCAAGACGTGCGCTCAAGTGTACAAGCATTGCACCGGGACGGGGAAGGCATTGAGGACCTTGCAACCGGAAAGGACACCTCCCAGAAAGAAAAAGAAGAAGCATCGTCTCTGGTCCGTCCACTGCAGGAAGATCCAGCTGAAGAAGGACTCGGCGTCGCATCATGTGTACAATTATACGCCATGCGATCATCCCAACCAGCCGTGCGACGCGATGTGTCCGTGTCTACAGTCGCAGAATTTCTGCGAGAAGTTCTGTCAGTGTAGCAGTGATTGTGAGTTGCTGTTTTCCTTCAGTTGCATAATACGTCAGGGCCGCGAGTTCGATTCCCACTCGAGGAGAGGCGTCGAGTCAGATGTCTCCAGAGATGGGAGGTGTACGTTTGTATTGAATTGCAGGCCAGAACCGGTTCCCGGGCTGCCGCTGCAAGGCGCAGTGCAACACCAAGCAGTGCCCCTGCTACCTCGGCGTGCGCGAGTGCGACCCCGACCTGTGCACGGCGTGCGGCGCCGACGCGCCCGCGCCCGCCGCCCCCGCCGCCGCCGCCCTCGCCGCCGCCGCCCCCGCGCCCCTCGCCGCCCCCGCCGCCGCCCGCCCGCCCGTCTACTGCAAGAACATCAGCGTGCAGCGGTAAGTAGATTCATGTTTTAAATACTTTTGTAGAGCTGCTCTACAAAAGTAAGAGAACGCATCTATTGTTATAATTGTACTTATATTTAATATCACAAATATAATCATTTCAGGGGTCTTCATAAGCATTTGCTACTAGCTCCGTCGGACGTGGCCGGCTGGGGCATCTTCCTCAAAGAAGCGGCACACAAAAATGAGTTCATATCGGAATATTGTGGAGAAATAATATCTCAAGATGAAGCCGACAGACGCGGGAAGGTGTATGATAAATACATGTGCTCGTTCCTGTTTAATCTCAACAATGGTTTGTTGGTTTTTTTAATTCCTTAGCTATATATACTTTTGTATAAATAATTTTGATACATTAAATTTTTTATAACATTTTGACATGTTAAAAAATATAATTTGTTCTATTATATATTACTTTCGAGCATGATTAGATATAGACAAAGGCATAAGGCATAGCTATTTTACAACGAGTAATGACAAATTATTATTAGATAACTACCTACTTCTTATTATTATACTCCTCTTGGTAATTCTCGGGTTCAAAGGAACCCGGTCCTTTGGAAGGCTTGTGTGGGGGACACAGGTCCCACACGTAGAGGCCCCTTAGAGAATATAAAACATTTTACTGTGACGCATCACCCGTGATCCGTCTCTGCGTAACCATAGGTAATTGCCCAGAGATGGTCGCCGGATAATGCGTAGGAACTATGAAAAATATGAAAATCTAAACTGTGACTATGGAATGGAGTTTGGATAGTCTGACTTCTGGGCTATTGGATGAGACTAACGGACGTCCGTCATTTCAATGGTCTCAAATTAAAAGGTTGACGGACGGTGGCTCGCCTCCCACTAGACGGGCAAAGACAAAGCGACAAAGCGGCGTAATGCCTCGGGCGCAACACCAGTGTCGTTGGCTCAGGGTGTCGAGAGGTGTGCACCGGTTTCACCATCACGAGGAGCTCGTGAGCGGGTTTCCCCGTTATTAAGCAGATTGACCACTTCCACCCTTTCGAGCATATAGCTCTTTCGCTCCACTCTGCCGGCCAATGAAGGTAAGCCAGAGGAGGGGGATAAATTACAATTCTCCTCTGGAGGTCTCAGGTCCGTGGGGTCGCCACTCCCCAACAGCTCGCCACAAGCTGCCTGTGGGCTTATTATTATTATTATTAGATAATACCCAGAGGGTCTCTGTTTCTGTCTGTGGGTATCTGTCCGATATTTGGATTTCGGCATACGGGTACGCGACCCCGGGACCTCGAGCCACCACTTTTATAACCCCATCCAATCCATGGAAGTGGTGTCCCTCCCCCATAGTCCAAGTCTTTCTGCCTCTTATTCCCTTTCCTTTCTTGGTTTCTCCCAGTAATGGATTTTGAGGTCAGGCTCCACTAAAAACCAATTCGCCACTCATATGGACGGATTTAGAAAAATGCTGGGTACGGCTAAGGCGTCGCCGCTAAACGACGCACAGGCACATCGCCCTACACCTGTGACAAGTGGGCAAGGGCTACCGTGTCAAGTACGGGCACGGCTAACGACGTCAGTACCCAGACGGAAACTCCGCTTTGTAACATGGAATATTGGCTCTCTAACCGGACGATGCAGAGAACTCGCAGATATACTCATGAGACGTCGGGTCCAGTGTGCTTTCCTTCAGAAAACTCGATGGAAGGGCAATAAGTCTCGTAACATCGGGCAGGGTTACCGCCTTATATACACTGAGTCACCTACAGGCAAAAACGGTGTGGCGGAGTACTTTCTGAAGAGCTTCAGAATGGGTTTCTTGAAGTTGACCGTTGCTGCGACCGCTTGATTCGGATAAGGCTGATTGAGGGCGTTACCACAAACTTAATAAGTGGTGGTTTTGGATATGGTCTTCGCAATGCAGAAGGAGAAAATATTCTGAGAACCTGCATTGCATCTGATCTGGTCATCATGAACATTTTCTTCCAGAAGAAACCTCAGCACCTTATAACGTATTAGAGCGGGTCTCGCTTAACTCAAATTGATTATTTGCTGAGTAGACAGTGTCATACAGGCAGGGTGACCAACTGTAAGGTCATACCCGGCGAAAGCCTGACGGCTTAACATCGTCTCTTTGTCATGGACTATAATGTTACTCCGAAAAGGAAAGTAGCTGAGAAACGCAAGCCTAGAATCAAGTGGTGGTTGTTAAAAGGGGCGATGCAGACTGACTTCTTGGCGGAAGTGGAGAGTCAAAATCTACTGACTAACACCGACACCGCTCGGGCTCCTTGGGATCGAGCTCATTCAGCAATCATTGCGGCGGGCAAGCGAGTTCTTGGTGTTAAGGTGAGCAAGCGAGTTCTTGGTGGTGCTAAGGGTGAACGTATCATCGACAGGGAGACATGGTGGTGGAATGACCAGGTGCAAGGGGTGATTCGGGAAAAGAAGGCTGCGTTTAAAGAGTGGCAGCATTCCAACTTTCCTGAAGACAGACTGGAGTACATAGCAGCGAAACGGGCCAGCAAAAGAGCTGTAGCCAGGGCCCACAGAGAAAGTTTGTCGCCATTATACGATAAACTTGAAACTGTGGAGGGGCAGAAGCTTATATACAAACTGGCTCGTGCTCGAGATAAAGCGACGCAGGATATAAAAAATGTCTCTGCGTCAGAGATTCTCCGGGCACGTTGCTTTGTAGTCATGCCTCTGTGAAGGAGAGATGGAGAAGCTACTTTAAGGAGCTGCTGAACACTCAGCAGTCTTGTAATCTTCCTCCTGAATTACCTCCTAACCTCGGACTTGTTGCTCCAATACACCTTGACGAAACTCGGAATTGTCTTCGACGTATGAAGAACGGAAAAGCGGTAGGACCTGACTACATCCCAATCGAGGCGTGGAAATCGTTGGGCTCTCTTGGTGTGCTTATACTTACAGACCTGTTTAACCGTATCTTGAATACTGGAAAGATGCCACATCAGTGGCGGCACAGCTTTATTATCCCTATTTACAAAGGAAGGCAGTGTTCAAGATTGCGGTAGTTATAGGGGCATAAAGATTATGAGCCACACCATGAAGCTCTTCGAGCGCATGATCGGCCTCAGGCTCCGCAAAGATTGTACTGTCTCTGAGTCTTAGTATGGGTTTCAACCAAGATCAGGCAGTATGGACGCCATTTTTGCCCTCAGAACTTTGATGGAGGCTTACAGGGAAAAAGGAGAGCTCTGCATGTGGCCTTTTTGGATCTGCAGAAGGCCTTTGACTGTGTGCCACGTCAGTGTATCTGGTGGGCATTGCGATCCAAAGGGATCCCTGAAGCCTATATTGAGGTTATCAGAGATATGTACAACGACTCCGCTTCACTGGTTAGGACCACTGTTGGCGACCCCAAGCCCTTCCCGATTACAGTAGGGGTTTACCAGGGCACAGCTCTTAGTCCGTTCTTATTCAATGTAGTGCTGGATACTGTTTCGTCTCACATCCAATGCCAGCCTCCGTGGCTGATGATGTATGCCGATGACATAGTACTCATCGACGAGAACCGACTGATACTGGAGCGTAAAGTGAACGCCTGGAACGTGGTCTTAAACTGAATGTGTTGAAGACCGAGTACATGGCTTGCGGCAATCCGGACTTGAGCCGAGCCGAGCCGAGTCAGCCGTTAAGTCGGAGAAGTTCAGGTCCCTTGGATCCGTTATGCATAAGTCTGGAGGCATCGATCACGACATCCATGCCCGTATAAACGCTGCCTGAGCCAAATGGCGGGAGGTCACTGGTGTGGTCTGCGTTAGCAGAATATCGCCCAAGCTCAAGGGACTGATATACAAGAGAACCGAAAACCGTCCAAGTTCCCTGACCACTAAGCCATACGTTCTACATTAAGCTGCGTCGATATTCTATATGCTTTATAAAAATTTAATAACTTAGTGGTATACCCTTTTTGTGTATTTTTTTACAGATTTCGTAGTAGATGCAACAAGAAAGGGTAACAAAATTCGTTTCGCTAACCACTCGATCAATCCCAATTGCTATGCAAAAGTCATGATGGTGAATGGAGACCATCGTATAGGGATATTCGCGAAGCGCGCCATACAACCGGGCGAGGAGCTGTTCTTCGATTACAGGTAAATAATATTTAGGACATTATTAGAGTTTTTATTTTAACATTTACAATTAGTGTTTGTTAAATTAATATTTGTTGGGTTAAATTTTATAGCTATAAAGATTTGTGCTTCAATTTAAACCACTTGGCGCTAATGTATCATTAGTATAGGTATTTAATTATATAAAAATAAAATCACGCCATTTTCCCGCAAATAGCAGACAGAGAGAACACCTTAACTTTCCAGATATTGCGTGTTGAGGCGTGGAACTCAACGCCGCGCTTTGTCTTGTTACCAGAGCTAAAAAATAAAATTCAATCCCCTAAGTGGGAATCGAACCAACTTACAACCGTCGCTTTTACAAGTCGGACGCTGTACCTCTAAATATTAAATATATATATAATACAAATAATATATATAATAAACAAGATAATATAATGGATTAATGTTTTTTTTTATATTTATAGATACGGGCCAACAGAGCAATTGAAGTTTGTGGGTATAGAACGAGAAATGGAATTTTTATGAGATCAAAACAAACAATAACAAAAACTGCCTTCCAGCTCGGACAGTGATTGAACTTCATACCTATATATGTTTATTGTCTGTGAAACTTTTATAACATCTGTGGAAATAATATGTTGTCTGTGATAAAATCATGGAAATTTGAAAAAAGTTTGATTTAAAGTACTGTATAATCTGTGACTTATATGATATTGTGGTTTTCTAAGTGTAACTTTATTGAAATTAAGTAAAGTAGTATACTATGTTTAAATAATCTTAATATGATGTTATGGAATGAAAGTTGCTGGTTTGATCCCACATAAAATATTTGTATAACATTGTAATGTAGAAGCTTAAAAGTATATTTTTATAGTTATACTTAATAATATAATAATAATGTAATAAGAAGGATAATACATTTTCAAATTAAAAGTAGTAAGTAAATTAATCAGAATATATTGATACGATGCCATCAATACATCACAGCGGTGACGCAATATAAACTGTACTAAACATGAAAGTTGTGATTATTGTAGGGCAAAATGATTTAAACATGGCCTCATTAAAAAAATTAAACTGAAAAGTATGTATATAAGTACAGCCTTTCCATTGATTGGGAAGGCTTCTAACTTAAATTGAGAGACCAAAGTAACGAAACTAAACAGTAACAAAAGTATATTAACTAACTATGCAGTAGTTAATGTACAGTTGCTAAATAATCAGTCACTGAAGTACAGTAACTAACTTAATAGTAACTATGGTAGTAGTTACTGTAGTCACTCATTAAAAGTAATAATAGTATAGTTACTAATGAAGAGTAACTATTGAAGAGTAACTAAGTATTAATAGTTTTGTAAAAAACTACCCTTGGCATGGAAGTGATTTTGAAATGAAATCTTTTATATCTTTAGACTATGCTTAAAATTGACTATATCAATTTATTCTATGAATCTATGATGATACGCTATAAAAAAGTTTTTTCTTATTTTCAAAGTGTCAATTCACAGTAAGGTAAAAAAAATACTTTTAAGAATACATATAAAACTTTAAAAAACATAAGTATTTTTTCTATAATGTGAATTAACACTTTAAAAATAATACAAATATTTAATTAAAGGATAAAGAATTTTTGGCTAAGCTCGTAAAATATGCATTAAATACTTGTATGCTTGTAATTTACTAGTACTGGTTAATGTGTATTTGTCCGCCCAACCGGTGTCGCTGTCAAGGCCAATAGGGCAATAACAGCATTAAACTCATAAAAAAAAAAGTATTTGTATTGCTCTTTTTATAATAAATATAAAATTTGTATTGAGTTAGTTAATTATTATATTCATTATTTAATATTTTATAAGACATGCATGAGAAATGCATGTAACATTTCATACAAAATTAGATTGCCAACTTCTATAACTGTTTTTTCCATTGACCTACTACAACTAAATTTTACAGAACCATAGTATGTGAGTTCAAACCGCACTTTACCAATATTTTTAAGTTATAATTTTTCAAAAATAAGATGATATCAATCACTTTAGAAAATATGAAAAGAAGGATTAGTTATTGACATCTTGAATTAAAATAATATCATTATTAGCGCAAAAATAAATGTATTTTAATTTAATAATTTTTCAGGAACTACAGTTTTACAGCTTGGAACTGAATATTTTTTCTGTTATAATGTCCATTTATGTCTATGCCATAAAAATACGAATTGGGTGTAAATGAATAACAATAAGATTCAAACAACTTATTTATTTCCACTACAGTATATAACAATATTCAATAAATACAACATTTTGTACATGTAATATAATGTTAAACTGTAAACTGTATGTAGCTATCACATTATAAGATTTTTTTATTATCAACAGCCATATTGAAGCCTCTAAGCATGTAATATATAAACCGAAATACTTTGTTTATCCCAGCAAAAACAGTATTATTATAGTAAAGAATTATATACATGTAAATTAAGATTATCAAATAAGTTTGAGGTTTAGAGGATATTCATAAAAAGGAAATCACTTTTGCCTTTACAAAAAAAATATTTAACTAAATTTTAAATATTATATCAACTACTTGTGACTACTATAACAATTAATTGTCTTTTTAAACCACAAAATAGTATTAAAATATGTAAACCTGTTAACTTTCAATACATATATTCTAAGTTATAGTTATATTTTAATCACAAGAACCGTCCAGCCAGCCGTCTCTCCATCTTTCATGCACTTTGCTACAGTCGAATATTGGTTTGCCGAGCTTTTTATTCACTGTATTGTGTCTATCGCAAAGCCACTTAGCAAAGTCATCTTTAGATTTTGTGTTAGGTGGATTCTTTTTTATGCTGTAATTAAAAAATAAGTAGTGAAATCATGCTCTTGATATAATTAATATTTTGACATAATTAAACAAACATATTGTGGCTAAAAAATATCTTTAGTTAACTAGTGAGTAAATCCATATTTGATTATTTTTAATAAATGATCTTGTTAAGGATACTATAAAAGGCAATGAGCTTTAAAAATATTTTATCTGTGTAACAGTAATACTAACTCTTCTTGGAAATCTAAAGCACAAGGTTCACAAGGATAGAACTGGGCAAATATATTGAAGAACTGTGACATATTGTCGGACTGTGATTTTGTAGGCTTTTCAGGGAAGTATGATGCCATGGAGTGTAAAAAGCCCCATGTGGAGCTGCCGAGTTCATCTTTATCTAATGGACATTCTTTTCTTTGGGGTGGTGTCTGAAATTGATAAGAAAAAAATATATAAATATAAGTACATAAGTACATATACCATAATTATTTGGTTAAGCTTGATAGATAATGTACTACACTGCCTGGAGCACTTAAATAAGTGTTATTATACCTTAAAACTTGCATGTTTTAATAATTTCTCTTATTTAAGTTTGTTAAGTCTCATTTAATCACTAAAAGAAAATCAAAAATTAATAGATTTTCTATTATTAATTGATAATTTAATTGATTGATTTATATTTTAATTGATAATTGCAATAAATGTCATCATTCTGAGTGCAGGTAAACTATTGCATCATAAATTAAATTGTGACACAAGATTTAAAATTTAATGGAAATTTTTAACTTTACCTAATACTAAACTATACTTTTGGAATTATTGAATTCATGTTATATGTAGTATGCTGGATGAATTAAGTAATTAAAAAAAAATATATAACAAACCAAAATAGGCTTATGTTGGCACTTTTGAATGTTTCAATTAACTTACAAGATAAAGCTGGTTTTGAAGACTGGATTTAATAATGGTAACAAAAACTTCTTACTAAAATAACTTTAGCACTAACCACTTTACACCAACGTGTTAAAAATATTAGTAATTAAAACTTTAAACCAATTTAGTAATATAGCTTTATCTTTAGTCTATTAGGCTGAAGTGATAATTGTTATGAAACTTAAGATAACCTCACCGGCAGAGGTGGTGTCTTAGTGTTTGTTTTATTTTGTGATTTTGCCCAGGATTTGAAGTCTGAACACGCTCTACAAGGCTTATCCTCATCTTCACCGTGATGTGACGGCATTTTTATGATTATGTTTTAAATTTAAACAGTTTGCAAAATTTTATAATAGTTCTGCAACACCGATGTATATTTTTATGTAACATGATATTCATGGCATTGCAGGGTTGGTCATTTTATCACTAACTTTAGTTTTGAAAATGCAATAACTTTATTGTTTTACAATTAAACTATTAATTAAAATATTTCAAATTCACGATAGCTCCAATTTTCTAAATAAGTTGTCAAATACATGTGACATTGATAACTTCATATCATTGAAATGTTACCACATTGTTGACGTCAAATAAAATGTTACCATAGAAAAATATTACTATTAAATACTATTAAAAATTTTGCTATTTAAGATATTTGATTTTATAGATATTTGAAATCTATATTTAAAGAATAAGGCAGAAGGAACTTAGTATTAAGCTAATTGGCTAAACGCTTTTCACTTCGATCGCTACGTTATGTTCAGTGGCGGAACTCAACGCCGCACTTTGTTTTGTTACTAGAGCGTAGAAAAAAAAAATTCTTCCAATGGGATTAATCTACTACCGCCGTGTATAAAAACAAAATGTGGCTTACAGATGGCTTACTGAATAAGTTTTATTAGTATTCTGAGTTTATTAGAAAATAAACGTAGTTTCGATAAAAGCTTTCATGAAAGATATTATTATAAAAATAAAACAAGTGTATAATATATTAGTAAATTATAATATTTTATTTGTATACATATAGTTAGCTGTAGATTGCGTAGTCTGATTGATTCGTAGGTACAGTGACTAGGCTTAACGAGTACAGTGTATATCATTATTTATGTCTTAAAGCATAGTTTCAAATTACGCGGATCCTTCACAGGCGGCGACGATTTCTGTAACAGGTAAAATAGGACTCAATTAAAAAAATATATTAAATATTTATTATTAAATTTTGTAAATTATTGATTCGTGTGTGCGTGGTGTGTGTGTGCGCGCGCTCACTAGTGACGATGTGATGCAGCGCCAGCACGGCGGGCGCGTCGGGCAGCTCGCGCGTGTAGTCGCGGCCCGCGTCGCAGCAGCGCGCCAGCAGCGGGTCCAGCGGCAGCGCGCCCAGCAGCGGCAGCGCCCGCTGCGCGCACAGCTCGCGCGCGCCGCCCGTCGTCGCAGGGAACACCTCGCTGCGGGACTGCGGGCGGAGCATCGACTCAGGCATTTGATGTAAGAAGGTGCAAGCTTCGTTTTTTTAACGTCAAATAATTTACCACCGGTGCACTAAAATTAATGCCTCAGACCTAAGAAGACCCGGCGCGAGGTCCTCGAAATAGCTCACCTTACAATTGGGACACACAAACACGGACATGTTCTCGACGACGCCCAGCACGCGCAGCCCCACTTTGGAGCAGAACTGGAGCTCCTTGCGGACGTCCAGGAGGGCCACCTCCTGCGGGGTACTGACGACCACCGCGCCGGTGGCGCCTGCGCCTGACAGGTACTGGACCAGCGAGAGGTGTTCGTCTGATGTGCCTGGTATGGTCCAAATTATATAAAATGTTAAGACACTATGTTTTATATACTTACATTACTACAATTATATAGGAATAACCTATAATAACAAATTCAAATAAAATACAATAAAAAATTACGTAAGTACTAATTATTTATTGTAAGATCAAGTCATTATTCATTCACTAGTTATGGTCAAACATAACTCCCCGAGATCTATCTATCTATCTATAATCTATCTTTACTTCATTCATTCACTAAAGCACTTAGTAAAATAACTAGAAAGAGAGAGAAGACCCTTCATAACAGTACTACTAGTAAATAGTTCATAACTAGAAAACACGTAAAAAGCACCCCAGAGAGCATGACGACGGACAGTGGACGAGGCGAAAGAGGTATGCAGGGACCGCGGCGCTTGGCGCTCCGCCCTCTCTGACTACCCCGCTAGGGATAAAGCGTGAAGCTATTTAGAAATCTACATAATTTATGATCAGAATTAAAAAAAATTAAGCACTATAACAACATAAATGTTGTCGACAACCTTTATATTGCGGAAATAAGACTCTTCTTATATTGGATTGCCGTGTACTAGTGCTTTAAATATAATTTACCTGGTGGAGTATCTATAAGCAGGTAGTCCAAATCTCCCCAATCCACTTCGCTGAGGAACTGCTTGATCATACCTGAAAAAGTACATTAAATTAAAAAAATATATATATGTTTATTTACATTACAATTTTTTTCCTTTTCCATATGAATATAATAATAAATAATATTTATCATAAATGTTATGTAAATTCTAATTTTATATTATAATAAAGTATAACATTATTACCATTCTTCTTGGGTCCCCTCCATATGACGGCGTCATCTGGACTCCCCAGTAGAAAACCGATAGACATCAGCGATAGATTATCTGTCACATACTGGAGAAAAAATACGTTTATTTTAATTACTTACAAATTTTTGACTAGAGCTATGAAGTAATTTAAAAACAATGAATATAAAAAAAATAGTTGCAACAGCATTGATATTAATCAATGCTGTTGCAACTATATTTTTTATATTATTACATATATACACATATATGTTATACATATATACATATATTCGATCAAGAAAAAGACTTAGGCACTTACAACCGGCGACCATCCCGACCCAGATTTGTGCACTTGCTCCCCCCGGACTCCAAGCACGCGGGGCTGACTCGGCCCGCAGATGTCCGCGTCCAGGATACCTATCTGTTAACAAACAAAACATATATATATATATATATATATATATATATATATATATATATATATATATATATATATATATATATATATATATATATATATATATAAAACAGATAACACTATTATTAAACAGATTACAGGTGAAATATTTAATCTATTTTCATTTCATCGAGAAATAAGGTTGATTTAAAATAGTTTTACCTCTACATATTTATCTAAAATGACGAATTTATACACTTTAAGTTACATTTTTACGTTTATTTCCACTTGTGAAGTATCTTTTTGCATTTGATATATTATAATTATTAAAAAGTACCTATTTATTTCTCTCTACTAGGCCTAATCTTATAGAATGTTGGTACGAAATTAAAAAAATATATCAATTTATTACAATACACAGGTAACTACACCGGAGGCCGCCGTGGCGCACACAGCGGCACAGCGTGTGACAGAAAACGCGGCGTTGATTTCCGCTACTTAATACACAATGTCTCAAAAAATGTGCGGAGAGAGAGGAACGAAGTGTCATAACACAATTTATTCTCTCTCTATCCTGCTATATGCGATGAAAAGCATATAGCTATTATTATATTTTTACTATTATATTTATTTATTATTATTATTATATTTATTTTCTTTGGGGGAACGAATTATTTAATTACCTAGCTTTAAGGTAAATTTGACGCTACGTCTCGAAAATTGGGCGTTACGGCATTATTAATAGTGAAGTCCCCGAATGCGAATCGAATTTAATTATAAATATTGCATACAATTCCAATCGTAGATACTTACTAGGATGACTGATTTTATAAAAATAGCCGATCAATAATCCAATGCTTCACTTTTATCATAAATAATAACACTCTAGTTTTATCGATAACCATGGGAGCCTCCATGTTAACTGTTAGAATATTAAATAGAGATTTCTTTGATTTTGTACTTCAGGATAAATTAGAAAAGCAAAAAAAAAAAAACAAAATTCCTCGATATGATCTAATATAATAAAACAATTAATTATAATATATTATTATACACTCACATCACCGAAAATACTGGACGAATAACCAACTATAAGAAATAAGGGGAAGGTTCTATCGCAAAAATTTAAAATGGCTATGAGCATTTTGACGACATACAAAAACCAACATCTGAAGTATCTAACGTAGGATTCCAAAGACACTAATTTCTAAATACAAAACTCCTTCGGACATGAACTCCTGTATTTTTAATTTAAACGCAAAAACAGACGACTGATGACAGATACAGCTAATATATATTCTAATAAATATAAAATAACTTATTAAAATAAAATATTTTTATTCTATATTATCTGTAAATAACGCTCAAAATATTGTCAGGAACGACTTTGGTACATAATTACTTATGTACGTATGTATGTTATGTACGTATAATGTACAACATAGGAAGGACCTTGTACTATCGAATGCTGCTAGAAAGGAAATAAGATTTCATTGAACTTTACTGTTAACTATTGCTTAAATAAATATCGTCTAAAATAATAGAAATATTGTGTACTTTATATGACGCTATTGTGGAGTTGACGTGTGCGTAAATAAAAGGGGAAGTGTAGGTTCGATTTTTTAATTTATTAAATAGCTTCATGCTATATTTACCATGTAGCAAGATAGGCAGACGAAACCTCCATTACCCACTTTTTGTCCAATTTTCATGACATTGCGTGTTGAGTGGCGGAACTCAACGCCGCACTTTGTCAAACATACAAATTTCACTCAAGTCACTCAAACATACAAATTTTAAGCGAATCTAAGCGGTCTATTCTTTCAATTTGAAGATTTTTATGGTTATATGTTTAAATTTTTACATAAGTTTGCAATTTTTTCCGTTCCTTATTATATGAATAATATCTAGAAAAATGACCGTCGTGGCGCAGAGGCCTGTTTTGTGGGATCGATACCCACTCGGAGATTATTTTCATTTTCTTCGCTCTCGCAACAAGGCAAAGCGCTGCGTTGAGTTCCGCCACTCAACACGCAATGCATCGAATTGCGGAGTGTCTTAACACTAGGTTCCTTCAACCTACAGTTCTCTCTGCCTACCCTGCTAGGTGAGGGATATAGGGTGAAGCTTAAATAAATAAAATATAAATAAATCTAGAAAAAGTTAAAATAGATAAAATTTGTATTTACGTTTAAAATTTTCCTCTTTTGTAATAAAGTAATGTTTGCTTTTACCATCAAGCATGCAATATCTCTAAAGGGGCGGACACTGGTGACTTATCACTAGGCCTCACTGATTACAGATAAAAATCTAATTATATTCTATTTATTATCTATCATTGTTTTATATTCTAATGTTTAATCATAAAACTCATCTAGATTCATGATTGTATTGTAACCTACCAAATGGTTATTTTGAACGTATGACGTCACAATCAAGCGGATTTTCTAACTGGTTCTATTTTTGAGAAATCAACTAGAGTATTATATAAAAAAAATCGGTCATGTGCGAGTGCTCGTAGCGCAAAGTGCGGTAAAAACGAAGCTTAAACCCTCGTATATTTTGAACGTGACTTTTTCTGTGCCAGCCTCCAAGGGACTATAGACTCTATATATATTATTATTATAGAGTAGAGTTTGAAATTGATTTGATGATGATGCTGGATACTTCTACACGATCTTGAAAAAAATCATCTGGACAGACAGACAAATGATAAAAACAGCAAAATGCTCATATGAAGGTTCCGTTTATTTTCCTTTTGAGGTACGGTACCCTAAAAATACCTCAAATTGGTCATCTAATACAGTGAGTGTTCAATAAACTAAACCAAAAACTGTAATATTTATGTCACATGTTAAATAATAATAGACGAAAGTGTACAATTTAAAAGGCATAGTAAGCTTGTAACACATTTTAAATACTAGATGGTCGTGTTCAGAAACAAGTTCGAGATAAGGTCAAAACATCGGCCTTCTTGTCTTTCCGGATTGTAGTAACTTTTAATATTAAAATAGTTGACAGGAGAAGAATTTTATAGCAATTACAATATTTATGACAATTTTTATCAGACCAACGCGAATGATATATACAACTATACCTATTCCTTAAAATGCAAATACGAACCTAATTTCTAAAGGTCTATTTAAGCAATATTCTATATATTCTAAGGCTTTCTAATTATATATTCTAATTTCTAATTATATATTCTAAGGCTTTCAAGCAATATTCTTCATACTAGTTAATTTTCCTAGGCATTTATGATTTACCAGCAGACTTAGTAAACTTGAGCAGCAGCAAAATTTGCGAATAGACTTTATTTCGCTACCCCATAAGATCACGGCTTTCTGATATTTTTAGCTTTGACTAACTTGGAAATGTGTCCAAAAACGATTTTCTCAATAGTTCTTACGATTTCTGTATTTTATTTTGTTTTTTTTTTGCTATTGGTGGTGATATCAATAATCTAGCAGCTGACAACGTAGGGATAGTGGGCGGCGGCAATATCTAACATCCTATACCTAGGACATATGAACTTAGTCTATTATTATAGATTGTAGGACCTTATATGACATTTACAACTACTTATATATATATATATATTAATTTATATATATATATTTATATATACTTATATATATATATATATTGATTAAAGTATATAAAAGAAGGGAAATTCAGCATGTATATTAACCTAGTGGTCGCCCGTAATACTACGCGATTTTTTAATAGATTTGTATGTCGTTGAAGGTTCGCACGTTTCTCATTTGTTTTGTTATACAACTGTAGAGCCATTCTCTAACCGGCCAGTAGCTTTTTCGCGCTCTTTAAAATTAATTCTTTGTTAGTCATAAATATATAAATATAAATAAATTGCAATCAAGTTGTTTTTTTTACTTTTTTGCACATCTACGACTGGAGCTCTACAAAATGAGACTATAATCGATTTTTTGTGCAGCTTACGTTCCATACATTATATAATCGCTGGTACCAAAATCGGCTTACGCTATTAATATTTACAATTATTTATTTTATTTAATCGCAGTGACATTAGACTGATAACAATCATAAATAGGTTATTAATATAAGTTTTTATTGAAATGGAAATATTTATATCACTTCCGATAAGAAAGTGGAGATCGCGAAGTGTCTTAAACGTTTCGTACGCTAGTTGCTATGTAATTTACTTATCTTACTTGTATTTTACGGAAAAATAAAAGTTTTGGAATCGTGTGGGTGTGTCCGCTTGTTTGTACGAAATATGTAACATGGCGAAGTCAACAAAATTTAAAAATGTTAAATATATAGGGGCATTGAAGGAAATGTAGAGAGATGACAGTTGCCCAGCTCACCCGCGCCAGTTTGTAACGATCTCATTTTCATCACTTAACCCTGTATATATACATACCTAGAATTGAATGTATAGATGGAAATATTTTTTATAATTAAATATTTATATGATTATTACCTATATTACTTGATTGCTATTATTCACCAAAAATATTCATGTCAAAAGTCTAAAAAGTCTAAAGTTTCAAATATAAAAAGTATACATAGTATATAATATATTAGAGTACTATAAAATTATAAAAATAATCGATTGTTTTTAAGTATTCTCAATTAGAAGTCTTACAATACCAATAAGGCTAATTGACTAGTACTTAATAATAGGAGGGTAATGCAGTAGTGCGTCGGCACGATCTAGAGCATTGACAGATCTTTTTGATAGCCAATAAAATATATCATATAAAGGTTTTAAAATTAAACATCTAAGAAACTTAGCCATGGCGTCATTATGCAATAAATACTTAAATATCACATAATCTTCACGTAAAAATATTAGTAATAGTAATCTAAAATTCCTTTCTTAAGTACCAAAATTAGACATCTGCGCCAAATTTACCAGATCAAGGAATATTATTATATGTGACCAATCAATTACCATTTAATTCGAGCTTCTAAAACCCCCATTCCTTAAACAAAGTACCAGAAAAGCGTTAGGTAACTGGCAATGCACAACAATTGACCTACATGTTATATATCCAAGGCCTGGCTGTGCCACCCGGTACCAGGAACCCGGTACCAGCGCTGCTATAGTGGGCCCTTGCGAAATCTTACTACAGCCTTCGTAATCGATTCACGTGCCGCTATTTCTGGATTATTTTTGACATGGACTTTGGGAATTCATACGAACGACGCTCGAGATATAATAGGGTAAAGTAATTTCATAGACATAGATTGTGTACCTTTTTAGTACTAGCCATGTATATTGTATGTACATAGTATACAAATATTTGCAGTAATCATTCATAAGAAAAACATGTAAAATGCAGTGTGTGTAAGGGTGGAATTCATCTATGAAATGAAATTGCACTTTCGTAGTTAACAAACCATATATAAAATAAAAACATTCAAAATAAATAACGTTAAAAATATAAAGTAATTGCTTTTTCTAATATTACAATGTCGTTTATTTCTATACAATAACACACACACACACACACACACACACATATATATATATATATATATATATATATATATATATATATATATATATATATATAGATATATATATATATATATATATATATATATAAATTCATTTACAAATAAATAGCACTCAATGCATGTGCTGTTTTTTTAGTTAAAACCTAATTAGGTTCGGCAATCGGAAGTTCGATTTTATAAGTATATGCAATATGTGTAAAAATCATGAAAATTCTGAATTGTATTTTTTAATGCTATGTAACCTGTCATTGGAATATGGTGGCATCAAGTATTTAATGATTCCTTTGTAGCACTAGTATGTAATATTAATATTAAACTTTTACATATAATATGTTTATATGATAAAGTTAGAAGACAACAATAAATATATACTCAATTCTTAGTAAAATGAGAAGTGATTCAACTCTAGTATAATTAAACTACAAGTATTAAAAGGGCTTCTATTTAATTAAAAACAAAACTTTCCACAATTCGATTGAGTGTCAAATATGTGTAATGACAGATTATTATATTGATTGATTATTATATTTGATTATTTTATATTATTAATAATATTGATATATTGGTATTATCTTATCTGTACATATTTTTAATAATAACTATAAATGAAGGTATTTAAATCACATATGTGTTTTACTTGATTTTTAAAACTAACACAAATAACTACTTATGACACAAAGAATTAAAGAGAAGAAGTTTTATCACTACTATATTTACTTTTAAGCTATGAATTATAATAGTATATTTGATATCTTAGAATTATGGCATGTAAAATTTATAAACTCACATAGGATATTGCTACATACCTAGTAAATTAAAGAGATAAAGTCAAAATTATACTTTGTGCCACTTCCAATCAATTACATGTCAATCAAATGTGATAAGAGTGTTCTGTTCTCACTATTGTAGCTCTTCCACTTTATATGTACATTAAAATATAATGTTTCATAATATTATATTGTAAATAAATTGAAAATATATTTAGCTTCACTTCTGTCAATAATTATTATTTTTTTTATAATAATTGAGCAGAACGACACAAGTAAAAATTATTGATCTTGTTGTGATTCTTTCTATATCACCACAAACAGTAGTTAAATAAATTAAGTAACTTGATAATAATTGATAAGCTAGATGATGAAATATTATGCAAAATATTTAAATAACAATACTTACATTTAAATTTGGATTCAGTTTAGCAAGTCCATGTCCCAGCAGAGATGTGACTGTACTTTTGCCTACACCTCCTTTACCAGAGAGAATTAGAATTTTGTGTTTAACATTGGCTAGTCGGCTTTTAATAATTTCAATAGCAGGATCTGGACCAGCCGGAATACCTACAAATATAAATAATATAAATATGTATGCTCATCTCTATGAAAAAAGTGCATAAACCATATAAACCATAAATATAATGGTTTCATCAAAAATTAAAAATAGATTATTGTATTGATATAAATGTTTAAAAAAGAATGAAGAGCTACAATCGTTACCGATTAAAGTCTTTTAAAGATTGCTGTGATCTCCTAACAAATGTGATTCACTCATACAATAGAAATGCATAATAAAATATGTTGTAATTACCTGATGCACAAATATTTTGATTTGGGCAGCCAGCACAAGCAGAGGCCTTGCCTGCGTCCTCACTTTGCGTCCCAGGGCAATCTAAATACCATAAAAAGATATTGTGAAATTTATATGTAAATTCGAAAAAAATATAATTTAAATAAATTACACCCAAATGAAAAATTACTTACGATGTGGTGCGTTTTCTGGAACGTTACTCATTTTTATTATTTAGTTTATACAATGGTTAAATTCACTTTTATAACAAAACGCAATATTAAAACACAAAATCTTCGTACAAATCATCGATACTTCGTTTCATTCTATCTCGATTATGTCAATTGACTATTGTTTTTGACACTGACAGGAATGTATAGTGATAACATTTGACGTAAAAAGATAGCAGGTTATGTTCTGAAATATTTTGGCTCTTGTTTATCAATTTTATATAAACATTATTAAAATTTTGTAATTAAGATATTTAATCATAATTAGTTTAGTTGTAAATAGATAATAATTTCAAATTACAAGAATATTCATAAATTTGATAATAAAGCATCGTAACTGTAGTCATTATGTTAATGACGTTTCCATTGTTCGTTTCAATGACGTTAAATTAAAATTTGAATGTTTTATATTTTACTCTTTAATTTTTAATTATATTATATTTACTCTAAATTAGATTTTAATCAAACAAAATGGCTAAGGAAGTATCCATGTGTACTGTAAATATACTAAAGTTTTTGTTTTATTAATTTATGTATATATTAATTCTATTTTCTGTAAAATATTATTCACTGTAATGTTGTAGCAACTTCAACAATGGAGCCCAGTGAAAGAAACTCCGGGTGCTCCAAGTGTACCACCTCAAGTTGGTTACTGTTTCCATTCTCCGAAGAAACACCCGTGGAGACCAATTATGGGTTACGAAGAGATAGAAGTAACGCCTATGTTAGCACTTCATATAAAAAAGAAAAATATTTAATTTAACTTTCTTTAGATTATTTATTAACAGTTTTCATTTTCCATTTTAAAGGCCATCCCAACCTATTACGAACACAATGGTAGATCCATGTTACACACCGACTGGTATGGCCACAGAGCCTCTACGCTTTCCGAATTTGGTAACAGGCTTCGACAGAAGTCCCGAGCACGCGGCACGAGCTGCTCTCTATACGCGATTTACTCAAAACGAATGGAACCAGAATAGTATAAAAAATTATAATGAATCGGATGCTAAAAGAAATTACTCTGAACGAGTCAGAAACGATATTATGCGGATGTTAAGGTTTGTATATTCTCCACATATATTTGTATGTTGTAAGGTAGATGGTGTTTGTTAGTATAGACTGGAATCTAGACAAAGACCACCTACCCTGCCTATCGTGAAGATAACGGCAACTTTATTTCGATTTATATGTAATTAATATGAATTGTTTGATATTTTTTAGAGAAACGGATGAAATTGGCACTCAGGGTCAACGAGATTCCGGAAGAAGGATTGGCGAAAGAATAACCGACACTACATTTTGGAGAAATGAGGTGAGGATATATTGTTTTATTCGCACGAATGTTAACTAAATTGTTTTTTTTTTTATTTCAGGTATCAATAGAAATGGAACGATTGGTGGCGACCTGTGAGAAACTGAACGACACGAGGAGGCAATTGGAGCGGGCGATAGCCGGGATCGAGGGACCCTTGCATATCGTCCAAGAATGTCTTTACCATAGAGAAAAAAGACAAGGTCTTAAACAATAAGTTATTTATAATTATTTAGCGTTGAAACTTAAACTTTTATTAATGCTGAACAAAATTGTCAGGTTTGGAACAAGTTCATGATGCGGTTGAACAATCGCTTTTGAAGGAGGTGGCCATACTGCGTGAGTGTCAGGATAAATTTCGAAATATGCTTGAAAAGGTAATTAAAAGGGATGTAGTAGAAACAAATAGTATTGAGATAATTGAGAAATACTTACTTAGTGCATGCTTTACTACATGGAGATGTTATAAATTCTATTATTTGTGGACACGTTCCATTAGTAAGTACTAAGGAAAGAGAATATTAAGTTATGTCAGTTAAAAAAAATTCTGCGGTCCACCACTCAACACGAGGTGTTTCTAATTTGGGCGGAAAGTGCATAATGGAGTATAATGAGTGTCCTGACACTACTTTTTCAATGCCTTGCCGTATACGGAAAATCTTTCCCCACAACACGTACCTAAGTACCGTATGTCCCTAAAATTTGTTGCCATAACCCTTTATAAGAACTGTATAGAACCTGCCTTCCCAGACTGTAGTAGCTCCCCGCAGGACTGACTAAACTGACATTTCGAAAGTAACACTTTGCTTGACGTGCCCTGCACGTGTGCACCTGCAGGTCCGCCAGCAGTCCAAGAACTGCCGCGCGACGCAGCACGAGCTGGAGACGGACATGCGCAACAAGGAGTACGCGCTCGGCATCGACTCCATGTGCCACCAGCTCAACAACTTCTCCAAGGCGAGATTATTATATTATTTGGGAGATCATGACATTTGGTTTTTATATATTATACGATATTCAACATCAACATATATACTGTACAAAAGCAATTCGTTCACGGTTCGGTGTCGTCCTAGGACACGTAGGGCTCCAGGGCTACACAAATTTGGGTACTCTCGTGCGGTCGGGGACCTCGTGCGCCCTCATGGGGAGGAATGTTAAGTAAAATACACGAATTTCATGACTTTTCGTGATTTGTTATTATTTATATTATGTATACTAGCAAATGATTTCGATCTAATAGCCACCGTCAATGACGTCACAGAGCGCGCAGTCTCTACCGAGCTCACACTGTATTGTCCAGAGCTACTAGCCACCTGCTCGCGGCTTCGCCCGCTTATCTAATCTGAATCACGTTCGTTTTGAAATATTATACCTCTGACATCATATTGCTCTTTGTCTATAATTAAAAACCATATACACAATGTATATGTTTCATGCATGAAACATATATGTATATAAATATAAACGATCATTTTATATGAAATACTTTTATAATAAATATATGTTATTGAACTTACCATATGTAAGCAGACTCTCTTACATGATTTTTTTTACCAATATCCACTTAATTAAAGTAAATAAACTATATATATACACCGCCATTCTTTGGTTAGTTCTGACAAATGTATACTCCGCTTTCTATTAATATGTATATAAGTAATATTAATATTACACAGAAACATGATTTAAATATTTTTAATAAAGATAAGATTTTAGAAAGATAATTAGTAAGTAATTTATTCGACAAAATCTATTCTATAGCTTAACTTGCGAGTAGTCGACGTAATTTAAATGTGTTTATTTTTTTTACTTTGGAAACCTACCGCTACCTACCTACCGCTAGAACGACTATTATATATGTTGATGCGCGCTATGAGTGTGTTAAGTGTCCAAATGCAAAGTTTCTTAGTTTTATCTTTAATAATGACAAATTTACAAATATTACCTTATAGATATTCATCCCCTCTTTTAACCCTTTCTTCCCCTTTTTTTCGCAACAAAAAGTAGCCTATGTCCTTTCTCAAGGTCAACTCTATCTCTGTACTAAATTTCATTAAAATCGGCTCAGCGGTTTAGACGTGAAAGCGTAACAGACAGACAGAGTTATAGTATTAGTAGGGATGTGTTATGAGTTGTGACGTAGTCTAAGAGCTGTCCTGTCCCGCCGCCGCTAGGGCCTGCAATTCTACGCGGGCATCGAGCGCTACGACCCGACGGTGTGCGACGGCGCGCGCTGGGCGGCCGCGTCCGCCGCCACGCTGCAGCGCTCGCAGTCCGAGCGCGCCAAGGCCGTGCAGATGCTGTCCGGTACGTCGCTCTGGTGCTCTACTGGTGCTCTACTCCACCTCTTACTTCTCTCAACGTAAAGCTTAACACTTTCGAATTTCGATAGATGCTGAGAATTTGGTCAACGTGTCGGCCACCGAGATCTGGGACCAATGGAGCAACACCAACAGCGCCTTCACGCGACGCATCGCGGAAACTATTGAGATTAAGAACAAGTTGCAGCTGCATTTGCATAAGGTAACTTTGTAATGTGTTAAATATTTATATACATAGATACGTATCTACTACCTGCCTCCGGGTTACGAGTTATGGAGGTCGCTTTCAGATTAAAATTAGATGAGAAAAACATTGTACATTATTTTTAAGAATCTCCTGAATTACAGCGATTCTTATAGATGAGGGAGTCACAAATTACATTGCTTATGTGTAAATTTTCCTAATTGGCGTATTTGTTTAACGTCTAAGATGAAGTCTCATGGAATAATAAATATATGTATTGGTCGATCAAAAGTTATATTACTAACAACTACTTTAAAAACAAAAGTTAAAAATAATCCAAGAACTTAATCAAATTCGACAATCGCCCGTTCATAAACGTAACACGGCTCGCGTCTGCTCACCAGATTCAGCAAGAGATGTTCGACGTGGAGAAGACCCTGGAGCTGCTGAACAAGGCGATAGAGGACAAGCTGCAGCCCATGAAGGTGGCGCACACGCGGCTGCAGGCGCGCACCAACCGCCCGCACCTGGAGAAGTGCAGGGACGAGGCGCAGCACAGGTGCGTGCCCACAGAACCACTATCTTAAAATACCTTCATTTTTTTATTTTTGTAAGTTTACTTTATTAATTATGTTCAATGCATTTCATAATTTGAGTGATGCAACCTATTCTAGTCAATGAGTAATAATGAGTAAATCAAACTATACACCTGAGGATATCGGCACCAACCGATCAAAGGCTATTGAAGAGATGTAATAATTAAATACATTCGCAGGCTGGTAAAGGAAGTGTGTGACCTTCAAGAAAGCATGGAGATGCTAAGGTCCAGGATAGCCACAGCAGAGGGGACGCACCAGACCCTGCTCGGAGTCCGCGCGGGTCTCGAGTCGGAGCTCCGCAACAAGTCCACCACGCTGTTCATAGACCGAGACCAGTGCATGGGCCTGAGGAGGGGGTACCCCGTCACTGCGGCTATCAAGTCTTAGTTGGCTTTGTTTACCGTTGTGAATAAAAATTGTGCAAGTTGAAATATGTTTTATTTGTCATTATAATTGTCGACAGTTTTTTTATAGATATATATGTACCTATGTATAAATAAAATATTAATATGTTCAGACTTAATGAGGAACACAACAAGCCCAACTAGGAATTCTCGTGTCTAAAGCTGAGCTCCGTTTTCTTTTTGCTTTTCTTTATGTATTTGTATATAATATTTTAATGTTTATAAATATATAAGAAGAGTACTTTAAGTTTAGTTTACTTTTTAAATTTCTTTATTTACATAATATTACAAATTACAATACAAATGTGTACACGATAGGTATTGACAAATACATTTAATGCAGTACAACACTTAATGTAGCCTCATTCACTTTCACCTATGTAAGCTTATAGAATATATATATAGAAGCTGATCACAACATTTTTGTTTTTTAATACAACAATGCATTTGTAGAAACAGAATATATAATAAATTTTTTTAAATTTTTTTTTTTAATTTTTTAAGGGGTGGTTAGATAAAATTTTGTTGGTGCACCAAAGTAAAGTGCATTAAAGAGTAGCAGGTACATTGCAGCGGCAAGAACTGCCCTGCCTCCCCCCGTCATGCGTCCGAAGGACCCGCGAGGGGGACGAGCGAGAGCTCTGGCATATCATGCGCTTGCTGACCGGTTAGTGTGACGTCACCAGGTCCACCAGGATGGGGCAAGCGATACGTTCTATACCTGTCGATATACGTTAATTCTGCGACCGTGGTTTTACAAATATTTGAAATAAGTGCGTTTTTATTTTGTCGATTTTTAGCATAGAAAGTTTTAGTTAATTTTAAAATGGATTTAATTAATAAGGGATTTTATTTTTACATGTAATTTAAATAGGTTTGTTGTCCAGGGAGTGTTATAAGCTATTTTTATAGCCTTATTTTGTACTACTTGCAAAAATTGATAGGTTGTCGAGCAGGTACTGCTCCACACCGGACATGCATATGTAATACGCGGCCTAATAAGGGTGCTATATATTCTCATCTTAGTTTGCTACCTCGATCATCATACTTACCTTATACATCTATGAAGACTGAAAAACTTCTATTAAATAGGTAGGATTTAACAATTTTCACTAGATCCAACTGAATACGAATTTGAACTAATTTATGAAGAACTCTGGGCGAGTACTTTAAGTAATAACTTCCTCAAATAGGTTATGAATCCTAACCATTGTTGACTTGGGACAGTCATAATATCCTGGTATCAACCAGGAGACTAATTTTATATTGCTAGTAGATTTTCACATTTTAAAATAATAAAAAATTAAATAACATTTTAAAAGAAATAATATAATATTAAGAGATTGTTGGGTTTTGTGACATAATGATGGAATTATACAAAGATTAACAGAAAATACTTTATTTGAATTTATTTCTATCTTTTTAATAAAAAAAACTTGTCACTACTAAGTGCTACATACATTTATTATATACATTTGTGTTTTAAACAGTTAAGTTATTTTATCTAGCATAAGCTGGGATGGGAAGCTTGAGACCTTCTTTGGCTTCAAAGAATGTGTAAGATAATACTATTTCATCAATATATTCCATTTTTGGATCATCATTGAACTCTGGATCTATGTAAAAGAACACTGGCATGTCCACCTGTAAATTAGATGTATTATAATCTATGACAAAATAAAAAGAATTAAGATCTTTCAAATATAATTCACATGTGTTCACAGTTTAGATCTCGAGGAGAATCATTCTATATTTTTACAATGTCTTCATGGAGAATGGGTTCAGCTGAAGACTCCACAAATCCTATGAAGAGATTGCATCTCCACGGCAACCTACTTTTTTAAATTCTGCTTTTGTAATAGCCACATATCACTGCCATGTAACAGCATCAGTACCAGCACTGCAGTGAGTGTGACCAAACATGCTTTTGCCTTTTGTAAATCCATACAAAGCACCATTGCTATTACATTTCATATTATACATATCTACTTAACATATTTCCCAGGTGCATATATACCATATCGTTAATATGTTCAATTATTATCTCATTCCATCTTTTCTTTATCTCCTTTATTAAAAATATATATACTTTATTTATTAAAAAAAATTGTACCTGTTCATGAGGATTCAATAACTGCTCCTCGAAGCAGAAACACTGGATTTTATTAAAATACTGTCCTGCTTCAAAAGGAATAACATTATATGTGCTTATACCAATTACTGGCTTATCAGTAGGATTACAGGCTGTGTAAAATGCTAGGGCAGTTTCTCCTGGTAGCACCTGTAATTTTTGGAATTTATTATAAGTGTAATATAACTTCATCATACCATTAAAAACACATTCTTAAATAAATAAAAACATACTGTTATATCTACTTGTTGTGGCTTAAAATTCCACTGCATAGAAGAAGCTACATCAGCATTGAAACGAATTTTGAGTGGTCTATCTTTAATAGCTTTCATATTGCTTATTGACTCATTTGCCTCAATTTGACCTGTAGTGCCACCATAACTATATGCCTGTAAGGAATTTTAAAAGAAATATAAACACAAGTGAAATAAAATTAAATTTTTACTTCTTGTTTAAGTGATAGCTATGCATTAGAGTCTGTTAAATAAATTATTCAGTTAGAAAAAATTAAGTGTAGAGATTACTTCACCTGACAAAATATTCTGTATAGAGGTACCGCTGCGTAACTTAAGCCAACTGTCATTACACCTAGTGCTATCATATAGTTCATAGTAGATCGAATTTTCTTTTGCTCATGAGCCGCACGAACAATATTCATACTCGGTAATACATTCTTAGGTATTAACATATTTGAGGGAGTCTTATTATAAGTACTCCTTAAGGTGGTTAAGTAACACCTGTTTATAGATAGTAACCTATTCATTTTGCCAAGTTATTATACACTGACTAATAAATTCAATCACGGCATTTTGTATTGTAAATTGTAATTTTTATCATCCGTGAATGATACAAAATTTGAGCTTTGACTTTTGAAATTTCAACTTCAGATGACAGATTATAAAAATTGACACTAAAGAAAAGTAAAATAGTTACGTTTAGAAAACATGGCCTTATTTAAATGTATGAAAATATTTGATAATATTGGTTTTAATATTTATTAGGGAATAAATATTGAATATTTTATTATATTGTTTTAAATTTTTATGAGCAAAGCTTTTATTATAATAATTACGTTGCATCGTATATTAATATTAAGTTGTCTATGGGAGCACCGAATAGTTTTGGCGCGATTTTCAAGTTTGAGTGATACTGGTGAATTTTGTCGCCGGAAAATATCAGAAATATGGTAAGTATTTTATTATTATTATACCTTATCCAGTAAAAATAAAATGAATGAACTTTAAACTTTACCGTAACTTTAATTATAACTATGTTTAATATCACATTTTATATATTCACATTGAGTCGTGCATCATCCTTTGTATTCTATAGTTAGAACTTTGTGTTTTGTCTTGATGTGAGCATCTGTGTGAGTTTTTTGATAAGCTTTGTACGTGCAGTCTAAGAATGGGCAACGGAACATAGGTTCCTTCCCACATTCATAGGTTACATGTCGTCTGTACGTGCTTTTATGCCTATACTTTCTCTTGCATTTCTCACATTCAAAAGAGGAGTCACACTGGGCCCAGTAGTTTTTAGTTTTCATCGGTATGATGGGCAGTATATTGTGCATCATCGTTTTAAAGAAGTCCAGTTCACCTGAAACAAATTATATACCAACAATGTATAAAAACATAATTGATTTTACTTACTTTTGTACCATAATGTAACCTTTACTATAGCCGTTGGGGACGAGGGTATAGTATACATAAAAAAGTATTTATTAAATTCAGAACATTTATTCTCATGCATATTGCAATTAAAACAAACCAAACACACTTCACTTTATAATAATTTATAAAATTAAAATAGATCATTAGTATTTTGTGCTGCATTTAGTTTTGTATTCAATACTATTAGGTAATATGAATTATTTGAACTATAAGGCATTATTTAAAAAATAATAAAAAATTCATTTGGCTATTTAAAAAATGTTACTATTTGTGAAAATATAAAAAATATATAATCACAGAACTCCATACTAATTGTAAGTTCAAAAACATTTACATGATTGGATTATTTTCTTCACACCCATTTCTTAGACTTGAATGTAATATTGAGATTTACAATACTATGTGTAGATTTTTATGATACTGGCAAAATATTTTTTATTTAAACCAACCATTTAACTATAGTTTCATTTATTTAAAAACTTGAAAAAAAATTTGCTTTAGCATAAAATAAATAAAAAAAAATATTTAACAATTTATGAATAAATTACATAAATCTTGAAATTTCTACATATCTTAAGTTTTATCAAATGGTACTGGATTGTAGGGATTTATGTACACATCCTTTTAAACATGGCCTCTATACTATTTCTACAGACTTTAATAAAAAGTATATTATGTTCTTATTAAGAACCTATTTTTGTCACATATAAAAAGGGTTTGTTTTTTCTATTAAAGACATACTTCTTACATGTGAACACTTCATATGCCATTAAGTTTACCAGACTATGATTTCACAAATGTTGTTTACACACGTTTTTGTGAATTTAAAAACATTCGAAAAAAACACCATTTAAAAAAAAATAATATTCATAGTCTTGTTTGTGAGATAAACATATCTAAAATAATGAAATAAGGCAATACTAGGCTTATTTAAAATATTTACATTTCATTTATTATTATTGCAAGAATTATAGAAAATGTATATAATTTTGAAAAAAAGCACCTACTTTTCAAATAAAATAAAATTCTGTAATTTCAATAATATACGTTTCTTTTTATATATGATATTGTTTCCTTAACAATATAGGCTATTTGAGTAAACTTCGAGACCTGATAAAGTTAAGAATATAATTCTGTAAGTCTATTTGGTAGTTTTAATAGTACTTTATGTGTAAAGTGTTATTCATACAAAATAAATATAATTCATATAAATATAGCAAAATTTTATATAAAAAGTGCTCGTGGCTCGAGCTCGTGTTTCTTATAATCATCCAAGCCAGAAACACAATCTTGAACAGATTCCATGAGGCGAACCTACAAAAACACACTATACTTTTTTAAGACTTATCTGAAACGGTATATCGGTACTATACGAGATATGTTCAATAAATAAGACCAATTTCTAAATAACGCTGGTTTTATGTCAAACAAGTACGATCGATTTTCTATATCGATCATACTTGGGTGGCTTAAAGCAGACAAAGAGCTAGTGGTGTTATCTGTTAGTGATAACTGATAACTAAAGAGACCTTAATTGTAAATATTTACAATACATTTGGAAAATATACTTAGTAAAAGAAAAGATTAAAAATATTTTGAATATAACGTGACGCTTTAAATAAAGTGAAAAAAAGTAAGGGCTTCTCTTGCCCTGAACATGACGTTCTTTAGAGATTGGAAAAGATGGTGGCTCAAATGTGGTTTATCTGATGGGGTCATATTGAAAGTGCAAATAAAAGGCACGGACGCCAAAAGTATGTGGTGAAGAAAACGAAAGATATTAAAATTAGTCTTTCTTGTTGAACTTATCCCGTTTCACATAGTAATGTGTATATTATGCCTTCAAATATTGTAGTATTATTAAATTTTATAAAGATAGTATTAAAAGGCTTAATTTAGAAAATTATAAATTCAAATTTTGACTTAAAATCATGGCTGCCCTTTCAAGCTAACTTAATATTCTTAAAAAATACATACTTAATATTTGTGTAAACTTATAGTATGTGTAACATATCCTCAGTGCAAATTAAAGCTTCACAAAAGATTGTCGAGACGTTTGATTGAACCAAAATAAAATATGCTATATGAGATAATATATATAATTTCATATAACATCAGGAGTTTTTTTGCACACTTTAATTTGCAAATTACACTTAAATTTTCTAATAATTTCCAAAATATTACAATTAGGCCATTTTGCACTGGGACCCTTTTGGCACTACATTTTTGAGGATTTCATTCAAAATATATAATATAAACTAACTTTCATTGGTTTTAAAAAAAAATATCATGTGTTTCATTTAGAATTGCTTGCATCCTAATTTTCTAATATTAGTCCATTAAGGCAACATTAGACAAAATCCGTACATAGCGTTTAGATTTACATAAAAATTTGTATACTAAAGGCAAAGTTTCAACACGTGACATAGAAATATATTTATAAACTTAAATACAAAACATTATACTTACTTAGTAACAATATATTAGGCGTTATTAAGGCACTTACCAAGGCTAGAATCAACCTAGATTCTTTGGTATAAAATATTGCGCGTTTCAATTTGAACTCTAAAAGGTAACTTATTATTAACAATAACAAATGCAAATATTATAATATACATTTTAACAAAAATACTGAAACTATAATACAGGTATTTGGTTTCGTATAAATTACTTTGATAAATTTCTTTGGCAACAAGGAACACACACTAAACAAAAATTAATAACAAGAACAAGAAAATTTAACAAACTACAAGTAAAATTACATACAAAAAAAAAAACATGTCTTACGTATATTCTATAATAAAGTGAACATTGCCACCAAAAACCAAAATTTCAAATTTTATATTAAAATCTCGGTGGTAACTATAAATATTATTATGCTAATTATTATGTCGCTGCCTTCCGTTTTATCTGCTCCCTGTGTTCATGTACACAGAACACTTTGCGTAAAATACACTTGTACATATAATTTTTAACAAAATATAAAAGCACAAGTTCTAGTTATTTATCTACGTTACGTCTACTACGAATAGCAGCTCGAAAGCTCCACGTAGGATGATCCTATCCTATATAGGATGTTAAATACGTATATAAATCAAAATGCTATTATGTAAAAAGGTTAGTTTAAAATATTTTGATCGGTTTATTCACTGGCAATCGAAAATTCGGCGGTCCAATGGGTACTTCCGATTATATTTATCTTCTTTTTTGTATTGCTTTCATCTTCATCTGCTGTAACATAAATAACGGATATTTATTAAGTAATATTTTAGTTTGTTTGTCAATTTTCAGATTAAAGGTATTTAATATTCATATTCACTTCACATAATGACTAGGCAGATAAAATTTTACACAAAAGCAACTAACTATGTATAATTTAATAGCAAAATAAAAAAAAAAGCTTAAGCGTGTATAAGAAATCGTGACTCCACCAGTCACAGTTTCAACATCAACAAACAAATATTTTGTCGCTTGGTCGGCTATTCTTATAGTATGTAGGTACAGTTAGTGTTGTTAATAAGCCCAATGAGTACCCGATACATCCCCGTTAGCCAGTTAGTGTTATATAATTGTTTTACTGACATTGAGTTGTGTCATTCCGACACGAAATCCACTTTCTCTGGTAAATCTTTGTGAAGATGCCGCTCGTGCAGAAGCAGGTTATGCTTCTGATATGCGCGATACACACAGTATGGACACTTGAAACTCGGTTGTTTTCTACACTCGTATTTAATATGTCGCTGCAGAGAGCCTTTGTGCTTGTATTTGTTCCCACAATCCACGCACTCATAGAGCGTCCAGGCTTTGCCGCCACTGAGCCCTGGCGCACCGTAACCCAATATATAAGGCGTGTACAACTGTGCAACTGAAATTGAAAACGCAAATAAAAATAAATACGTGCAAATAATAAGCTGCCACCGTAACAGTAAGCCAAACCCAAGTGCTGACGTGAGAAGCGTAGGATAATGCACCATGTCTCCCATTAATTTGATCCATTTCTATTATACTATAGCTACTTTCCTAGTACCCTTTTAAATAACATGCGGCCATTTGAAATAAGATAGGAAATATGTTTCACTTTCACTTAAATTAAGTGTCGTACAATCATTTTTAGTGAATATGAAACGTTAGTATTAAATGTTAATATAAAAGGACATGCAATGTTAAAATATAGAATATATTCATTAAATTGTTATAATCTTTAGTTACCGCAGTAAGTCCAAATTTACAGCCGGATTTGTAATCGTTTATTTTAGGTCAACATATGAGAAATAAAAACTAGAAAACATCAAGAATAGCAACTTTATTAAAAATACAAAAAGGTTATAAAATACAATCAAATGCGTATAATCACTGTAACTTGTTATTGTCATTTTATATGCTACAGTATGTTGAATGATCAAGGTAGCGATGCTCATTAAACGGCGGCTATAGTAAGATCACTTGTATCGGGGACCTTGTCATTGAGTGAAATAGCTCGCGATATAATACGCGCAATTACGTTAGTTTGAGAATATCCTTATCACAGCTATGTTGTACTTAAAAATATGTTCGGAAATAACGAAAGTAATATTTTGTTCCGTCGCCGGTCGCAGTAGTTATTGTCAAAGATCACAACCTAGACGTGTTGCAATATTAAGTCACATAACATGATTGTTTTGACCGAAACATTCTGTTGTAAACATTTTAAATCCTAATGACTAACTTCTCGAAGGCACTTAATGTTATTGAAATGACTTTGAACGGTTGTACTTAACGAGTTCTACATATTGATTGTATGATGGTAACTCCTGCAGTTAAATTCTAATCAATTATCGCGGAAACAAAATCGTTCGAGTCAAAAACTAGGCCTCTCATTAACCGAACATGGTAAAATTACGACGCGAAAGATTTTGCTCGGCGCGATATCGCTAACTTATAATATCTAAATGGTAATGTATAAAAAATACTTAAAAACTAAGTGGAAGATTTTGATATCGTCCTAATATGACATGATTTGTGCGGGTCACTAGTGATAATCCCTCAATGGCAGTGTCTATACAAGTGTAGTCTAAAATTTAACAACAATTTCAATAAGGCACTCGATTCCACTGGTCTAGTCCTACCTAAAACAACAATTGGCCCCAATTATAACATCAAATAACGTGTCGTTACACATTCATCTCCAGGAACTTACGATTAATACCTCTTATACGATATACGATCTCGCCTCCGCGCAACTCACGGACCGGCTTCACGCTCTAGATTAATATAAAATAAATGCATTACACGTAAAGAGATCTAAAATAATTGAAAAAGTAAAAAAAAATTAACTTACATTGAGTATTACAAAAATAATGGAACATGCATTATGGCAAAGACCTAAAACTTGCATACTAAGCGACGAATAGCTTCATTTTAATTAATAACTACGTAAAAAGTATAAAACAAAGAACGTATCTGTTTATTACTCTTCTATTTCTCACTATATTAGATACCTACTTACGTCGCACACATCTCGATAACGCGACTCCACAAAGAGTAAGTGGGTAATTATATCTGCCAACGATTATAATAATCTCGTAATCAATGTTAAAATTTAGTCTGTAGTAACTGTAACTGGTAACAAGAAGTAAACTTTTCTAAGCAACGATCTAGCAAAGCTACACGCCCAACGTCGTTCAACACAAGGAATGATAATTTACACGATAAATGCTGTACATAAAAATATATAAAGCGTAACTATACAAATCACTTTCCATAACGTACTGGATAAATGCAACAGTCGCTCACACCGCTGCAAAAACTGCATCCAGTGTCGATACTTAGAGAAATTCGACGCAAGATTTAATTCATACGGTATGTAAAGCGGTAACGTGCCAGACGACTACATCTAACGTGACTGTCCCGAGTCACTATCACAAGAGAGATTTCATCACATTTATCACAATCGGCAATAATCTTGAGGAGCCTGAATATAAGCCTGGATATAAGCAAGAGTTGAGGAGTGTCGGAGCGTCACGCGGCGTCGGCTCGCGGCTAGGTGCAGGCGTCGACGTTGTCCTGCTTGATGTACTGCTCGGGCTTCATGTGCACCTCGCGGTGCATCCGCTCCATGTGGCGCGCGATGTGCATCTTCTGCTTGGCGCGGTACACGCAGTAGGGGCACTGGAACTGCGGCTCCTTACCGCACTCCCACTTCTGATGGTTGCGCAGCGAGGACTTGAGCTTGTAGACGCGGCCGCAGTCGGGGCACGTGAAGCTGGGCTCGCCGGGCGCCGGCGGCAGCGAGGGCGCCGCCACGCGCATGCCGGCCACCAGCGGCAGCGCCAGGCGCGCCGACCACTGCTCCCACGACAGCCCGCCCAGGCGCGTGAACGACGCGTCCTCCCCCGCGCCCCCTCCTCCCCCCGCGGCTCCCGCGCCTGCAACAGCAACACCGTCACTACTCGTGCCACACGCACACAAGCGCGCCACACACACATTCGACATTCCCGAGTGTTAACCAGTACAAGCACAATTATACATACATGTTATATACGATACTATATCATACGGATATGAATCACATATTATATAATATATACATACTATAGGAATACGTACCATATATAGATAGATATAGATATATATACGAGTACATACACAAATATGATAAATACATATGATATATTCTACTGTGAGTGTCCACCGAGTGCTGTGATGAAAGCTTTGCAAAAGGAAAGTAATAAAAAAAAAGAACAAAAAGGAATCATATAACGTTTATTTTTAAAGGTCCAAACGATCAATGATTTCGAAGGTAACTTTAATGGTAGACGCTTTCTGTAACGGTTCGCTCTGAGAGCGGGCGTGTACGAGGAGGCTCATGGTATTGTATTATATGAGCGACAAGGTTGGGTTTAATCACTGTGTGCGCTATTCTAAATAACTTTGGTTAATTAAATGTAGTCTCCCGACCCCATGGGCTTTCTTGTCTACCTGAAATTATTAATTATATTAGTATGAACGAAAAGAAAAGAAACAAAAAATGCCAAAGTCGAAAAGCAAGCGGTGAATCATGCGCGCTGTTGCATGCACTGTTAAGTAAACAATAATAAATAAAAAACGATGCAAACTCACCTAACAACATGTAAAAAAGAAACAACAAATGCAAAACATAAAATAAGGGTAAATAAAAAAATAAAAATGGCTATAAATTGTACACTATATTTATATTTTATTAAACTTTTCTACCAAGTAAACCCCAATATATTCATATAAAAGTCACTCCTAACTAATTCAATCGAATAACATTAACAAACAATGTGAACATCGTAACATTCGAATTTAATTCTATCGTACAATTAATACCTAAAACCTTCAACTAGCTTGATATGATGAAACATTGCATTCATTATTATCCATTACTCAATGCTTAGCAATGACTTTATTCATAACAAATAACATCTTTAAGTTACACCAACTTTAAACTAATACTGACTTTGGTCAAATAGCTTTGTTATCCTAAATTAACAACAAAAAATATCAACAGTCAATATGATAAAAGAAACTTGATTATTGCGATAAAATATCATATAATATCAAACAACATTTTTTTAATAATTTTGAACACATTTTTTTTAACCCAGTTAACCGAAATATACCACATAATAGTATGTAATAAATATTTTATATTATCTACAGGTAACATTGTAGGCACATAGTCGATGAGCTCGCTTACCTAACCGTGGACGCTGCGTCCCACAATACGCTACGGACCTCGCGGTCCAAAACCATCCTTAACCTAATAAATAATAATACAACTATTAAATTAAAAACTTTGGATCGTCTACGAACGGGAAGACAAGTAAATGGTCCCTGATAAATTGTTAGCTAATTTAAAATAAAAAAAATGTATAACAAGAAAATATAAACAAAGCATCAGGTGGAGAACATTCAAAAAAATTTACCCGTGTCGAAAGTGCTACCTTTCCGCGACTTTAAATATTTATGTAACAGTGACTCTCAAATGAATATCAACATTTATATAATATCAATTGCACTAAGTTTTCATATTTTGGAATTATTCCACAAAAGGAATGTTAGGATACTAAAACTAGACAAATTCGAGTTAACATATAGTTCGCAGTACGTACGAAAACAACCTCTCAGGTCGGATTCAACATGTGGAAGGGACTCGACCGACGGTCGGCGAAATAAATACAATAAAAACGTTCTCGCGAACAAATACTTAGGGTCAGTCTTAACTACGACGATAATAAACTCTAAAACAAAAAACAACAAATTAATTCTAATGCCGTTAGGGAATGTGCAAATTATAACTATTATCTTTAGTGTATATTAAAAATATGTCTTTAACAAAATAAAATGTAAATATAAATAATATTATTGCAGTACCGATTTGGTTAGGTATCTACTTTGGTCTGAGACGTGTGTGTGTGTGTGTGTGTGTGTGCGCGTGGGGGCGGGGCTAGGCGGGGGTCTTCTTGTTGCGGCGCACCTTGTTGCTGGCGTAGATGTACCACTCGGTGTTGTGGTGCTTGCGGATGTGCACGCCGAGGTTGCCGCGCTGCTTGGCCTTGTAGGAGCAGTAGGGGCACTGGTGGCTGGGCGCCTTGCCGCCGCACTCCACGTTCTCGTGGCGCCGCAGCGTGGACTTCCAGCGGTAGCGCTTGCCGCAGTGGCGGCACTCGAACTGGCGGCTGGCGTCCTCGTCGCGGCGGCCCACGTCCACCAGCTCGTCCGGCAGCACGATGTCGTCCGTGTCGTCCAGCTCGGCGTCCTGCTCCGCGTCGGACTCGCGCTCGTCCAGCTCGTCGCGCTTCACGGTGTTGTTGTTCTGCAGGAAGGCCTGCTGCAGCAGGTGCGTCTTGAGCGTGTCGGGGATGTCGGACAGGGTGTCGAGGGGCGAGAGGGCGGGGAGGAGGCGGGGGGGCGCGAGCGCGGCCAGCGAGGCCGACTGCGCGCGCTGCGCCGACAGCAGCGATAACAGAGCCGACGGCAGGCCGTCCTTGCGAACCTCTGAAATACAACACATTAACGGTATTGCAAATAATAACTCAAGCGCTACTGCGGGCGACGCCTTGTTAATGACTACCAGAGGCTAAAATAAAATTAAGGAACCAAAGAAATGCGTTATAGTAATAAAAATTATAAAATAAAATAATAATAATTTCGGTTAGAAATCAAAGGAGGCGAAGCTTCTAATTCATGCAGACATGCACAAACCGAACGTCTCCGCGTTCGACTTATCTTCCCATAAGAGCGGAAAACGGGCGGCGAGGAGCGAAATCAAAGGCCGGTGACGAGATACATCGTTTAATAGTAAAAATATATCGTCGAATATCGATCGCATAATACAATAAGTATACGAGGCTCATACAACTTTAGAACGAATACCATCTAAAAGGCACCGGGCGGCGGGGCGGCGGGGCGGGCGCGGCGCGGCGAGTAAGGCACTTGGGCGAGTGGGCGTGGGCGCGGGGCGCGTCACTTGACGCCGAGGGGCGCGGGCGCGGGGGCGGAGGCCGGGGCGGCGGGCGCGGGCGAGGCGGCGTGCGCGGGGTGCTTCTTCTCGATGTGCTTCTTGAGCTCGTTGCGGCGGTGCTTGCTGTAGGAGCAGTGCGGGCACTTGTACTGCGGCTCGCGGCCGCACTCCAGCGTGACGTGGCGCACGAGGTTCTTGCGCGCGTTGTAGCAGCGGTGGCAGTTGGGGCAGCGGTAGCCCTTGTCCGTCTTGTACTGCGCGCACGGCAGCTGCTGCGCGCCGCGCGGGTAGATGTGGTAGCGCGGGTCGGGCTTGGCCTCGTCGGGCGACTCGAGCTTGGGCTCGGGCGCGGGCTCGGCCTTGGGCTTGGCCTTGGCGGCGGGCGGCGACTTGGTGCGCTGTCGCTTGTTCTCCTTGGCGTCGTCGGGCGCGGGCGCGGGCGGGTGCGCGGGCGGGTGCGCGGGCGCGGAGGGCGCGCTCACGTTCTTTAGTATGGCGAGGGTAGTCGCAAACGTCTCCTCGCTCACTTTTTTACTACGTGTCATGATACTGTGTCTCGGTGTCGTCCTTCTCCCTGAAATGAAAATTTCAGTACAGTCCGAATTATCACTTGCGACCTTTGTACCGTAACGAATACTGAGAAGCTAAAGAAAAAAAAAACGAAATATAGCAAAATATGTATGTATATTCAAGGAAAAAAAAAACACCTAAGTAAAAATCAACAAAAATATAAAAAAAAAACTTCTTTACTTCTAAACAAAACATAATTAAAAAAAATAATAACTTCTATATAATGAACAAACTATCACAACAAAAATAAATCAAGTATGGCATTGGCTTGGCAAAGGGTAACAAAAGAGAAACATGATTTGAACGTAAGAAAGACTATTCCTAACAATTCATGTTATAACGTAACAAAAATAAATATTATACAAATAATTAACAAAAGTGAGGGCAACAAAATAGAAAACAGATCAATCGCCGAGTTCGGGCTTGGCTCGCGTGTCGTCGGCCGCCTCGTGTTTTTGCGCAATGTGCATGGTCAAAGTTTTTTTCTGCGAATATTTTTTGCCACATTTCTCGCAAGCGAACTGCGGCCCCGTGATGCATTCATATTTCTCATGTCTCAATTTATTCCTTCGATACTTGTACTGTTTCTTCTTGCAAATTGAGCATACATATTTTCTGTCTGTATGTTGTCCATCTTTTAATATCATATCGCAGTTTCTTTTAAATTTTCTCTGAACTTTAATAGTGTTTCTTTTTTTATACGGTTTTCTACCTCTAATTTTCCCGTTTTCGGCCAATCCCTCTTTACTCTCTGTCTTCACATTGCTATTTTTAAGATATCCGCGAGTTAATGGAAAAGGAGTTTTGGTGTAATTCAAGGTACTTGTTAGATCTGTGGGTGATTCTGGAAGGCGAAATAATGAAAGCGACAATGAGGTTAAGAAGCGTTACAATTAGTTGCACAGGTAAATGACAAATGTAATGGTTATAGCATTTTATTTTTTGGCATAGTTCAATATTTTTCGATTAGACAGAAAAATAAATGAAGTAAGGATGTAGTCATGCTAGGACAGCTTTGCGTCGGGATTATGCAGTGTACAAGGAGTTGGTAGTGATGACATTGGAATGTCCTGTCCTACTTGCGTCGTATAAACTTTTACACAGCAGCCCTAATTTAATCAATATGCTATAATTTTTATAAGAGATGAAATGAAATGCGCATCCACTAGGAAATATTCATGCCTGTTTTTATATAAAAATATATCGTTGGCCTAGTGAACATGCACGTTGGCAAAAAAAAAATAGAAAAAAAAATAACTTCAAACATGAATTGCTAAGAAGACATCTGCAGTGAAATCACATGTGAATGCAAATAAAGAAAAAAATAAATAATAAATAAATAAGCCACATAAACCAACAAACTACGACAAAAATGAATAGATTGAATTTACCTTGTGAGTTCAGGCCGCGCGGGGGTCCACATTCTTCTAGAACAATGATTTGGTGACGTCACACAACTGGCAAGAACACGGTACGCTCAACTCGGTAGCAACGACAACAAAGTACTACTGACAATATAATCAATAAGGTTATTTTTTTCTGGCTTTAATTGCTTCGGATTAGATTGCGTGTAGTGCGAAACGATACTCTACTTATACGAACTATATTCTACTTATATAGGCATAATTGATACGAACTCGTACTCACCGCTACCCACCCCGCATGATCCACTCCGTACGTTACGTTACAGATTAATAAAGTTAGCACTAGTCGCGGACCAGAGTAAGAAGCCGGCATGCACGTCAAACGTCAACAAGGCGGATGCACAGTATGCACAGTACACTACGGTAGCCAGTGGTATAATAAGAGGGAACCTATACTTACCTTGGCGCATACCTCGCCCCGAGGGCTACGAACAATAAAACAATACCTTTTTACCGTTACCTTTAACCTCGCTCTGAAATATCCTAAAATTTATATATAAGAAATATAAAATTGCAATATGATTAGTAATTTATAATATTAATATTAGATAGTAATTATTAAAGGTTGAAATTTCACATGTGAAAACACTAGCACTCTCGTATCCGCTGTTGTGGTATATAATATTTATATATAACAAGATAAATACATTATTTTAAGCAATGACTGTTTGTCTGTTTTCAAATTATGGGAAGACATTGCGCATTTCATCCGTTCCTTGTACCTCTGTGGCAATCAACTTTCTTCCGGTGCATAAAATACAAAAACTATAATTTTATAACATATATATAATATAATATATATATTAAACAAAAAGTTCATTGCCCCAGAAACAAACATCTCGAGTCCCACAAAACATCTTGTATTGTGAAATGATATGGATATCCATCTGAAGAATATAAACACATAAAAATAGTACTTGCAATACAAGATGTTCCAAGTCGATAGCTTTTACAGGCACTCTGGTGTGGTCAGAGGTGCCCGTAACAGCAATCTCTATAATCATAGCGGCTTACCTTGAGTCTCTCGAACACTATCATTTGAATTCATCATTTCATCTTGAGATCTTTCCATATGCCATTGAAAATCTGAAATTATGGAAATCAATCAGACTCTACTTACACCTGACCCACTCTTTAGAGGAATCTCTTAGGATCCGAACACCAATCACAGATTAAATACATAAAACTTATTTCGAAAAACATAAGTTTGTATATATAATATTATGCTGTATTGCAATTTGATGTTTTTATACATATATATCATTTCAAATTCATTCTTTTACACATTTATTTGCTCTAATTATAGTTTTTAATTTGTTCTTTTAAAGATACAATTTAATAATTTGATATCAAATTTACCCTCTTGAATCCTCTTTAACCATTCACAGGAGTTTATTTGGAAAATAAAAAATAATAATTTAAAGTTAAAAAAAATGTATGCTAAATATGCGCACCTAGTGTTTCGTACCAATTTCATGATTGTTGTAGGTTCAAAATAAAATACAGCTTGTAAAGATGAAACTTAAAAAATCCACTCATATTGTATACACTAAACTACACATATAAATTTGTAATGGCTTTTTCTTTGATATACGTAGATATATTAAATTTTCGGAATTGTTTTCTTTGTTTGTACTATGAGTTCTATAATTTCGTAACTAGGTCAACGTGAAGAACCCTTTTATGTTTTGAATACGCGGCAAAAACTAAGCAAAAACAACTCGTATCTTTTGATATTAGATTGCGTTAATTTACACGTTCGATTTTTTTTTATAACTTTATATCTACACGCGATTTGAGCAAATAGTCCTGACATAGACAGACGACCGCACAGTGATCTTATAAGGGTTCCGGCATTTTCCTTTTGTGAAACGACACCATAAAAATATAAAATCATCTGCGAATTCAATGTGATGTTCTCAAATTCATGGCTAGTAAAATAATGAATTAGAAGTTAAAAACTTAACGTCAATGCGCCAAACTCACTGCGTACGACATCGTTATGCGTGACCGACGGCTGCTCCTCAGCCTCCTCGTCCAGCGTGAGGTCCTCGACCCCGTCGCGCGAGACCTCCTCCTTCAGGGGCAGGTCGTCGGGCGCGTCGGGCGCAGCCACGGGCGTGCTCTCTGTGGACATGCGACGGGCTTTCTTCCGGCGTCGTGAAGGACTCATGGAGCCTTCACGGCTGTCGATGCTACCATCTCGCACCTGGGAATCAAATTTTTGTTGCTATTACCAATTTCAAGTCAATTTTATCACATTATATCACATAAGTTAGTTGAATAATGTAGCTTTATTTAAAATTATAGTTAATTTCACACAATAAGTCGATTAACAGGGCTTTATCTTTCCAAATACATAAAATAAACTTGAGTAAAGTTTTGACTAAATACAATTGTAAATAGTCCTACAATGACCTCATGATCATGAAATCTACTCTAAGGTAATTCTTAGTATTTGTAGAATCACTCAATAACACTTAAATAACTGTAAGAACATATTATATGAGACCGTCATGGCCGTAACCGCAATGATTATGGGTTCGATACCTTTTCGTGAGAATAAATCATCTAATTTCCTTGCTCTATTAAGAAGAAAAAGCTCAGCGTTGAGGTCTGCCACTCCACACGCAAAGTCTCAAATATTGGAGAATGGAGTGTCTTTATACTAAGTACCCTCTACTAAAAGTATTTAATTTATTTATTATAATGAATATGTTAGTATATAATATGTATTAGTAAACACTATGGAAAGAAGCAGAAAGATATGTGCATTACAATGGACAAGGTCAACCATATTTGTTTATGGCCGTAAACTATTTGTGAAAGAAGAATTGCTTTATGAAATGACATAATAGGTAATTAAATTAAAATTAATAATAGTCATGAAGCAAATAATCATATAATACTACAACTTAATAATTCAAATCCTGTAAGTTTTAATAACATTTACCTTCAAATACATATTAACAAATCTGTAATCTCATCTATTTAAACTTAATTATTTTGTACTTATTAGGAATTGAGAATTGTATAAGAAAAGCAAATATATATTCACATACATAAAAAAAAATTAAGTGTGTTGTGTGTTTATTTATTTGTTTTGTATGTGTTATATAAGTAAAATGACTAAAATCATTAAAATCTAATTAATTTAATTTGTTATATCATCAAAATTTGCTTAAATGTGGTATGAACAGTTCCCTGCAACATCAAATTACCTATAAATATGTCATATTGTATAGTACTAACTTATTCATATATTAAAGGAAAATACATTATAAAGTTTATAAAAATTTGATTTTGAATTATCAGTGATATAAAATTTTTCACATGCTAAGGTAACAGGAAAAAAGTAAAAAGCTAGTGTTAGGACACTCCCATTCATCGATTTCTGGCAGTTTAGTGGCAGAACTCAATGTCACAACTTGTTTTCATTATGTGGAAAAATTTAAATTATGTATACATATGAAATTATTTTTTCTTTTGTTCTAATTCATATGATATCATATTCCATATTCATTATAGAATCATGTCTCACATATTATGTTTCATGTTTACACAAGTTAGCATTAGCACAATTGCTTATAGGCAACTATTCAAAAATATTTAGTGATTTGATTTACAAATTGTTTGCTCTGCTCGTTTGCATGTTAGAATAATTAAATGGAACATAGTTTAAATTCAATTAGGAAAATTATATTGCCTTTAAATATGAAGTTTTGGGCTAATTGTGCAGGCAAATAGATTCTAGATATAGCTAATTTTAAATGGATAAGATTACTTTCTGATAAGTTTACTTTAATCTTAAATACTTAAGTCATGCTTATTTAAGTATGCATTAAAAATAATATATACATACAGTTGTAAAGAATAATTATATTGTTTACATACTTGTGGTGGTGGGGATGGGGCGCGTGGCGGGTGTGCAGTTGCTTGGGCAGGGCGCGACGGTGGCCTGGATGGCTTGTTATCTGAAAGTCCCTTGATTTGTAATGACTCTGCAGCTTTTAGCAGGGCTGCTAGCTGGTCTTGAGATATGTTCACTTCCCCACGATACATGTAATCCATCATAGCTCTTAGTTCAGCATATTTTACATCTTTTAATATTATTATTGGATGTTTGTCATATTGTTGGGATAGTACACTCTGAAACAATATGTTTATTGATTATTATTATGAATGCATTCAAGTGTACATACAATTTTTTCGCCTATTGTTTTTTTAAATACCTGTCATTGTACAAATTGAGTTGATAAATAAATAGGTAATTAAAGTATAATTAATAAATTAATTACTGATGACATTGTAATTAGTTTAATGTTGTGGCATTTGTAATAATTTTTAAAACTAGTATTTAGAAAAGTAGTAACAACAACTTTCAATTGCCAACTCATCTATACATTAATCTAAACTAATTGCTAACATATGAAAGCTAGAACGAAATAACTGGAATGTTTATTAGAGCAAAACTGTGCTGCCTGCAACTAAGTTATATACGATACCAATTGACCTAGATAACAAATTAGCATAGTACCAACCTCGAAATAGGGACTACACGCAGACAACACTACTTTGTGCGCCCTGAGCGTCTGTCCCTCGGCAGCCAGAGTGCAGTCCACGTGAATGCCCTTCTCCAGCAGAGTGTCGAACACCGACACCAGCGTTGACTGGTGGTTGTTCCATCGCAGGCAGAACTGCTGGTCGTCGTCCATGGTTTCTTGTGCCACGCGCCGCGCCCTTCGTCCTACGACACCCAACACTTAATTGACACTAGCTATCTACGTCTAAACTCTACGCTCTAAACACCACGCAGTAATTAGGCCATTGTGAAAACTTTACTCGAAGTACTTAAATATTGCATTCGACGTGATTGTCACGATATAGCACAAATTATCTCACCGTTTTACTTCATATGATGAGATCACGCCTCAACTTAACTAAATTAACTTTACGGACCACATACGAGTCGTCGTAAGCGACGCGGCACAAAGAAAATGGCCGCTTTTCCAGCGCGACAAAAAATAAAATGGCGACGAAAATTCTAAGTTTTACTATTTTCTGGCCAAAGTATTCCCGACACATTAACAGAATCAACATAAATGTACACACGATACGTGAGAAACTTCAAAAAAGTTTCGAACTCGCTAAAAACTTTTTGAAAGTTTACTTCGAAAGTTCACAAGTGGAAATTTTCAAGATGAGAAAAGTCGTAAGAGCAAGGTAAGCACTTGTCGAATCATAATGGTATACAAAACTTCGTTGGCACTTACCTCAACTATTTCATTCACTATATTATAGAAAATAAGAAGTCGTGTTTCTTCTCTATGTAAATGTGACACAGTTGTATTTTAATCAAAACATTTGCTTTGCACACCCGCCAGCTTTCTTAGCACGAAAATACTAAACTATGCTATGTTGCAAGTTTAGCGAAGCGAAAGGCACCTCTACTAATATCCAAACGAAGTACAAGTTGGAAGCGAGCAAACGAATGACCCAAAATAAGCTCTAATAATGTTGCCATCGTCAATAATAAGAAAGCTTGTAAATAGTTCATTTATAAAATTATCCATATTTAACAATATTTTCTAGTATGAAGAGATTAAATAATTTATAAATTTTCATAAATTTATACAATTTGTCAGTTATACATGTTTATCGTAATGTAAATACTGTTATCTATTCTATAAAACTATTCAATTAGTTCAACCTTGACCTACTTATGTATGAAATCGTCTCGTGATTTATGTCACTCTGTAATAATTATATCCATAGATTTGAAATTACTGAATAATTTTCAATAATTTCATTGCCAAGCCTAAATAAAATGCTTTGTGTTGTTGTACAGTCTTCTATTATATTGTTTTGTTAAGTTTTCTAGGTAAAGTGGCGCCATCTACAACGTGGCATTCGAACTCATTCAAACTATTAAAACAAAGTAGTAAACAACTAAACTTGCAAACGCTAATAAATATTTGAACTAATTTGAATAATAATATCATATATTTATTTCATTCTCTATTACATGATAGGTATAGGTATAGAAACAAATGATGGATTTAGAATAATGACTACTGCTTCCCCAATGTTATTGGCTTAATCGACACGACGGATGTCGTATTAGTAACGTTACTGTGTATCGTATATACGTATGTATACATACATATGCGTATAGCTCTGATTTAGCTCGTTGCACTAAAGCGTGCATTGCATAATACTTTGTGTGCAAGTATTGCTACAAATATGCAAGTTAATAGAAAGCATATTATTTAAACTTTTATAGTTTAAAATCCATAGATCACAAATTAATCATTAATTATATCATATTTTTTAGTTATCTTGGTAAATATAATATTTTTTTTATAATGTTTAAATATTTATTAATATGTATAGCATAAAAGTATTTTGTACTACGAACTAGAAAAGACTGTGCCTTTTATGGCGTTCTAGATTAGGGGCGTTAAATGAATTATGAAATGAAAAAAATATAGAATAAAAAAGGACTTTTGTAAACTGCTTCCTAATTTAAAAAATGTATATTTTATATTAATTTATCTTATGGGTTAACTCTTTATGTCAAATGACTGTGTTTTTTTTACTTATCAATTACAGATGTTGTAGAATTTAGCTTTATAAAGAATATTTTTAAGATTAATTTAGGAGATAGATGCCTACATATATTGATAGTTGAGCTACGATAAAATAGATGCCCTTAACGTTGTGGAAACTTAAAACCCAATCAAATTTCATAATGAATGTCTTGGAATGAACTGGAATGACCTTGAATTAGTTTTCCCTTGTTTTTCAGTAATAAAATTAGGTACTTCATTGAAAAATAAGGCTTACAGTTGATTCACTCAAAGTATTGTGTAGAGGATACTTTATTGTATCTTTTTTGATGTAAATGAATTCCGTGTGGGAAGAACCGCTATTTTCTTGGGGAAATTCAAAAATAGACCCATTTTCAATTTATTAGAAAAAATGTATAACGTGTGTATTTGTAATTCAGTAATAAGTATTTTATATTTATTTGCTTGTTAAAGTACATCACTATTAGCAACGTTTATTTTAGGATATCCATTGGATATTTTTGTTTTTAGTTTACTTAGCTTGGATTTTAGCTAATTAGTTAATTTTATAATATTTTAACCGTTCGTAATGTGCACAAACTAAGATATATATATATATATATATATATATATATATATATATATATATATATATATATATATATATATATATATATATATATATATATATATATATATATATATATCCCCAAAGTTATTACCATATCTAATAGTAACACAAAACTAATTGACAATGCTCTTACTGTATAGGAGTGTAGAAGGCCCAAGAGGCATCTATCTCTAGCGAGGGATTGATATCCATTTGAATCTTGAGAAAAATAAATGCAAAATATGAGTGGTTGTTTATTTCCAACATGACTAAAATAAATGTAAGAAACAATGAATATTCATTTTACATTTTATATTTTTAAGCTTTTTTAGCGGCAATTCCAAGCATATTCACTGAAAAAAATCCTTCTCGAAAATAAATACCGCACAACGTATTGTGTCTGTGTGAAATTGGAGCGCGTGTGGACGGTATTTACGTAATACGTTCAAAAATAATATATATCTATATATCTATATACCAGTAGAGTCCTATCTCGGTTTTGCCCTACCTTGCATTTGACTATTGTCATTATTATTGACAGATAATAATGACATTAGTACGTGTACACTTCATAAATAAGAAATAACATTAATATTAAAATTAAATAGCCTTTAATAAGTAGTCTATTAAATATTTACATTTTAATCAATAAGCATAGTCTTCTATTTTATCTATGTGTGAGATGCAGGGTAAAGTATACGAGTATACCTCGTCTTTCATAACATAAACATAGTGTATCAATATCAACAGTAATAGTTATTTAATAAAATAAAATAAGAAGCTACGGTTTTTACTAATTTTGATAACTGTGATTTATATAAAGTGCGATGTTATGCCATTGTATTAAAAACAAGCTACGACAACAATAATCAACGATTGGAACACTAGGAAATTTGTCTTTAAGTTAAGTAGAGTTAAATAGATTTATTACTAAATGCAAAGATTTAAGAAATTTTATTAATGAAACTACATATTCTGTAGGCTGTAGGAGCTCTCGTTGAAATCACTAGGCATTTAATTTTTAAAAAGATCACGTCTTTCCTGTTTTTGTTTATTTTTGATGTAATAATTTTATAATAGGTGCGATAATAGGTAATACGATTTAAGTTAATTAGATATGTCAAGCCTTTTCCGTAGAATACCGAACCCACAATCGTCGCGTTTACAGACAGCGCTGTCTCACTGCACCACAATAGCCTGAACTTTCAATTAGTTTTATTTGTAAGCGGAAATGTGCACGTATATATATATATATATATATATATATATATATATATATATATATATATATATATATATATATATATAATCTAACGTTAAACAATTTACGTTAAGGCAAAAGGTTCATATTAGGTTTATATTAAGTGTTCCTGGAGTTATAAAAAAGTCTTTTATAAGTATACCAACGGAAAATACCTATTACGCTGAAAAAATGTGATTAAAGAAAACACAAAAATTTGAACGCAGCGGGATTTGAATCCGCACTTCATGGAAACCATCCATTTCAAATGTTTATATGCCTTTTCTATCCTTACTGTGGAATTAACACCTTAAAAATCATTAAAGTATTAAATATAATTAATCTTTACTTCCACAATAAAAAAATTAATTATATAAACTAATTAAAATATGAAAAGACAACACTAAATAAATCTAAATACATTATAAACATTAACAAATTATAATCATACATGAACAACGTCACGGTTCGATCTTCACTGTAAGGAACGAACTATTTTGTCATTTCCTCTGGTGAGAAGACTTCCTCCTCTTAACATGCAATGTCTGGCAGAAAGCCTAAAAAAAGTTTTTATAATATCGATGATTATAATTAGTTGGAATCTTGACTTTTTCCAAGATCAATAGGTACTTTCGTGTTTCGATACTTATTGGAATTTTTACTTCTATCATCGTAAAGTCCTATTGGTAAGCAAACAGATATATATAATAAAAGCTTCAAGTCATATGAAACTAATAATATTGTTATAGTTCAATTGAAAGAAGAATTGCTATAATCCATTCAGATTTAAATAAACAAACAATATAAAAGCTTAAATAAATATAGTAAAGTTTCCTCAAAGCCCGCCAGGATTTCCTTTCCGGTTATATTTGACGAGGGAGGAAGAAACAATGTAGCTTCGTTAAAAAAATCGATAGCATTAGTAACTTCGTACAAATGAATTATACGACTCCCATCTGTGTGCGTCTCGGGCTGGTGTGCGAGAAACAAAAAAAAACAAGTGAAATTCTTGTAATAAAAATCAATCGGAGCGGAGAGAAGGCGCCGCGCGGGGCGCCGACCGGTCGGCGTCGAGAGGAGGCCACCCATGCCCCCCTACATATATACGCTGTAGAATAGAATGCATCTACCCTCATTAAACGGATCTTATTAAATCAAGCGAAATTTTTCTTTCTAGAGAAATGAGTTATCTGCGGATATCCGATGTTGAATACAAATGGCAATTTATACATCAAATTCCAGCGTTCCGTTAGTGCCGCGCCGCGCCGAGACCGACCGCCGACCGGCGAGCGCGAGGGGCCGCGTGGCGTTTGTTTTTATTTCTTTGGCGCGGAAAAAAATCAGCACGCGCCCGCCCTGCACCTCCTAAACATGCGCCACGCAGCGACGCGGCGCGGGCGGAGCGGAGCGGAGTGCCGGATTCACTTTCATTTGCGACATCCCATCCTCCCTCGAAGGTCACGGTGCAGCCGCGCGTGCCGCTGTGCCCCGCGAGTGCTGGCGGCGGCCTCCGACCACCGACTAGGTGAGTGCCCGGCCACTCCGGCTCCTCCTCCTCCTCCTCCTACAGGTGACGGCACGCGATTACCGCGCGTCGCTTAAACTTCCCAGATAGTGGCGACCACTAAAAACTTTTGAATTTCATCCCGCGCAAACGTAAACCTCCTACGAACTTTTGACACGGTCGAGAGGAATGTTCCACTCTCGGTAGTATGCGAGGCGAAATAAACACAAATAAAAAACCCCACGAGACGGCGATGTGCCCTACGGACGAACGAAAGAGAGGGGAATCGAGTTTGCACTCTTCGTCTGTGCACCAATCGAGAAAAAATTCAATAAAGCTCGCTTCCTTTTGTCTAATTGCCTATGTAAACCTACTTATAATATGACGACTGTTCAATCCCCGAGATGTTTGGAGGAAAAAATGGGAAACTTGTTTCGTATTGCGAACGTTCACAATAGGTCTCCGGCTATTCTACTTACAATACGATGTCAAATATGCATGAAGCGCTTTAAATATTTTTTTATATTTGAACTGAATGACTATTTGTAGCAAAGTTTAAAGAGTTCCATTTTTAGGAAATGACTGGGACAGAAGCTTTCCGAGTGAAATGCGAACCGCTGTCCGATGACGAAGATATAAGTTCTCAATTTGCCAAAACTTATTTTAATAAGGTATGTAATGTATGTACTGTTTGCTTTGAATCTTTTATAGTTATTATTCAAAGTTTTATTACTCGTAACATTGAATGACGTGTTTTTTTTTAACGTTTGCTAATAATTAAGGTTATTTAGTTTATTTACTTTCTTTCATATACAGTTTTGAGCCTTGGTTTGCAATTAATATCGAAATATGCATAATGAAATTAAAAAAAAATTAAATTGGTTATTAAATTTTGTGGTCCTAGTTTTAGTAGTATTATAGGTAGATAAGTGCATGTCTAAGATCGTATTTTTGATACATATCCATATGTTACAACTCACGACCAGTGTCAAGAAGATATATATATATATATATATATATATATATATATATATATATATATATATATATATATATATATATATATATATACAAAATAAATGTTATTCAGCGATTTCAATACATTTTTATTTAAAATAGGAGCTTCACGCTTTTTCCCGGATAGCAGGATAGGCAGCGGAAAATTTGTGATAAGACACTCCGATTTCCACTTTCTGCCCAATTTTCGAGATATTGTTAAATCAACTTGCTGTCTTGCTGTCTTCTATATACATCTATTGTTGTTATAAAACATATTTTCACTGCCCCTAAGCTTTCAACTGAGTACGTCCCCATCAAATTGGAGCACATCTCGCATGCAGATGAAAATGTTTCGACGAACCTTCTACACCACTTGCAGGTAAATTAATTTAACCTAACTATTGTATTTTACTCATAGTAATTGTGATTTAAGTTCCAGATAGTAAAGTATTTTTGTTAAACCACCTTTTGCCCGCGGCGTCGTCCGCTTGGTTAAACCGAAACAACTTAGACAGCTGTACCTATATAGCCTAAAAAAGTGCTTTTCCTAATTTAATGAACTATTCAACACACAATGGTGTTTGTGTTCGATCCGGTAGTTCCTGTGATTAGAGCTTTCATCCGGACGAACGCATCAGCTTTATAATATATGTAGCTTTATAATGTACTTATCTATTGTGCTAAAATTTCGAAGTGTCGGATTACGCGTAAAGTGTCTTAATGGGTGGAAAAATAAATAACAACAAAATAAGAATGATTTTATTAACTTTTTTTTCATATTTATATATATTCACGCAAACGAAGTGGCAGGTTACAACTTGTCCGCATATCCAATGCCAAAACACTACGTTTTCCATTTTACGCCGGTATTCATATATATATATATATATATATATATATATATATATATATATATATATATATATATATATATATATTATATATATATATATATATATATATATATATATATATATATATATATATATATATATATATATATCTATATATATATATATATATATATATATATATATATATATATATATATATATATATATATATATTATATATATTATATATATATATATATATATATATATATATATATATATATATATATATATATAGCGAGTTGAGCGATAGAATTGAATGTCGCGATGTTACCGGCAGAGAGAGTAGAGAAATAAAAATATTATGTAATGAATCCCCGCGAGTGAGCATCGATCCGACAACCGTCAGCGTTTACAGTCACACACTGTCACACTGCGATGACATTAATATCTCAAGTAAAAATGAAGATTCCGTTGTTTTCTTTTGAGGTACGGAACTCTTAAAAATGTATTGAAATACGAAACTAACCTTACGATATTCACCGCTTAGTTGGATGTTCTATTTTTCTATAGTATTGTACGTCCGTCCGTACTACTCGTACCTACAGCAATTGACACTTAAGTCGCGGATGTCGATCGTGTACAGTAATCAAATGTGTTTATGGAGCTGACATCGCCACATTATTCAATTACTTGTATTTTAGTTAAACAATGTTGAAATGTTTTTAGATTTAACGAGTTTTTTTTATATTAAAGAGATATTTTATAGTATAAGAATAATGGATCAATTATTAAATATATACTTTTCAGTTGTTGCAAATAGAAATAATAATAAAATGTTACTTGAGCCGTTTATATAATTGAGACTAATTTATAATTGTTAAAGAAAAGTGAATTATTGTCTGAGTGTATAGCTTAGTTAGAACATTCGGATTTGTTGAACAAAACTCGTTACGGTTTTAAATTCTGATTAGTTCTTGTTCTGCAGTTGCACGTCCCCGTGGCGCCGCTGGGGACCGTCCGATTTCACAAGCGATAGTAGCGCGTTCGATTCTTCTTAGACCCACTCACGGAAACGACCAATATCAGAATATATTCGTATTTTTAAATAGTAAAACAAAATATTACGTAAGATTTCATTTAATTCAATAACTTTCCGTAATGATGCAAGAAAAACAACATATAGTATATTTTATTTTGAAAAAAATGTGAAATGTTCCTTCCTTCCAAAAAATTCATAGCATGGCTTGGAGGAGCTCGCGCCTGCGCCCGCCGGCCCCGCCGCCACGCCGGTGCGGGAGCAGCTGCCCGCGCCCTACGAGGCGTCGCTGGCTACACTGGAACCGGCGTTGGATCATGATGTGGTAACAATATCTTTTGGTTTTTGCATAATATTTAAGTAGAATTACTTTGTATATTTATATTGTAATGTAGACTGTATAGTTTCTATTGTTTAATAGCATTGTTGATACTGAGAGTGTAAGTGAATCGCTTCACGCTTTTTCCCGTAAAAGTAGAAAGTAGAAATTGATTTCACATAGATTTATTCGAAACTTGATATTTACTCTTATGAAGTAAATTGATTTAATTTAAATAAAACTTGTTGAATATTACTTTTTAGGGACCCGTACCTCAAAAGGTATGAAACAGAAAGCCTCTAGGATCATTTTGTTGTCCGTCTGTCTGTCCGTCTGTTAAAACCATTTTCTCAGAATTCCATGGTGCTATCAAGCTAAAATTAATGTCAAGAATCTAAATAACTTCTTCTAAGTCAACGCAATCAAAAAAATATGAGTTTTTACGCTTAATTTATAACTAGCTTTTGCCAGCGACTCATCGTGTTCTCATGTTAAGTACATGAGAACACGATGTAATTCATTCATTCACATGTAAATTCATGTAGTTCATGTAAATTCCTTATAAATTTTACAACCCTATTTTACCCCCTCAGGGGTTGAATTTCTGAAAATCCTTTCTTAGTGGTCACTTGCATCATGGAATGAACTCTTGTACCAAATTTGTATGAAATGAGTATATTGTATGAAAACCGCCGCGTAATAAAACCTACAGGGTACTTCCCGTTGACCTAGGTTTATGAAATCCGGCAAGAATGAAGTTAGAATTTAAAGTACAAAAAAAAAAGAAAATCTCAAAAATAGAAAATTTATGTTGCAGAAACAAAATATCATACAAAATAAATGAATGTATTTTTATAATTTTTAAAGTGTTATTCCACACTACGGATAGAAAATATTTAAAGAAAACATAAAAATTGAACGCAACGGGATTTGAACCCGCGCCTCATGAAACCGTATAAGAATTTCAACGTAACTTGATGAAGAACGCATGGCTTATGGCGTATTTAGTCATTTATAAGTTCAACACAAAAAGAAACCATTAAAATCTGATATCTATAGTTAATTTCATACAAAATTTCGTACATACGACCGCAAATTTAAGTTTGTCGACTTTTATAAGTTTTATTTACCGTTGACCTACAATCATGAAATTGCTACAGAACACTAGATTCACGAGTACCACTCGCACTTGACCAATATGTTTTATGTTTAGATTCTCTTTACGATATCAAGACATTTTGAGATTTATTTGCTTACTTATAATATATATTTTTTATAAATAATGTACTGTAATATCTCTGATTACACAGCTATAAGTGACAAAACATAATATATACAAACTGACCAACTATAAAATTTATAATATTATGCTTCGGTTCAAATCATTTAATTGATTGAAGTTGAGTAAATTTTTTTAAATTTATATTTTGTATTAATACGGAACCCCCGGTGCGCTAGTACTGTTTCACACTCGACTGATAGCTTAGTATGGATTCCGTCACTCAATGTTTTGTATCTCTAAACAGTTTCCAATTGGGAAAAAATCGAAAAATGGTAATATTAATGTAGTGCCAATTTCATCAGTGTAAGTCAACTTATAAAAGTTCACGAGCATAAATTTATGGGACAATGCACTAATTTTAATAGACTATGACGGACAGACACACACACTGGATGTCACAGATAACAAACTGATCCTGTCACGATTCTCGTCTTTTTTAACCCTAAAAAATTTCAACTGTAAAATTACTTTGGTCGCTGGTAGCTAGGCAGTTAAGACCTATTGTTGTTTGCTTCACTTTAATTTAAAATATACAACTAATTTCTAGGGAACATCCCTCATTAGTAGGCATTTGGAAATGATGAACGAAGTGGCGGACTCGTCCGAGTTCGTACCGTTGATGATCAAAGACGAGCCGAGTTCTGAAGGCGGTGAGTCTATATTTTTTAGTATGTATGCCCAAAATTGTTTATATTCGAAATTATTTGGAAATATTGTTGAAAATAAAATATATGTACGTTAGAGTGTCGTAGATATATAATTCGTATATTTGGTATATCGTAGCTGAATTGTTCGAAACATATATTTTGGATAAAAGGTATAAATGAATTTACGTTGAAAAGTTGGAGAAAAGGTGATAAGTTCTCTCTGTGTCTATTGTAAGACTTTTACAATAGTTGTATCAACTGCAGAATAATTTTGAGACTATAACTTAAATAGTAAAAGCGCACCGACTCCGTAACATACGGACTCGATTCTTGCTTTATTTCACATTATATATGTGTTTTTTAAGAGAATCCATATATTGTTTGCATTTCAAAATGTAAACATAATGAATAAAATTTACAATTAATTTAACTAGCTGGTACAATCTTAAATGTTCTTTAAAAAAAAAAACTTTTATTAAACTATATCAACTCCAGAACAACCCCACCTAAGCGGTGACGACACAGACTCCAACGGACCAACGCAAGAAACTTTTAGTCGCTCAAGTCCTAAAAGCTGGACGCAGCAAGACATGGAGAAAGCCTTGGAGGCGCTGAGAAAGCACAATATGAGTTTGACTAAGGTGAGATTAGATTATGTATTAAATGAAATATTTTGTGTTGACAGCTGCGGTGGCGCAGTGTGATAGTGTTTAAATTTCTACATCATTGTATTTAATTAATTTTAAATAAATTTTCCCTGCCCCAGTAGGGTATCGTCACTTATCACGTAGTGTCTGGAAATTGGGCGGAAAATCGTGAACTAAGTGTCTTCCCACCATATTCTTTGTTCCAACCATGTTGTTGCCATAAAAGATAACATTCAAGCTACACATGTTGCACTAATCTTCTTCTGATAATAATTCCAGGCATCAGCAACCTACGGCATCCCTTCAACCACTCTGTGGCAAAGAGCACACCGACTTGGAATAGATACTCCTAAAAAGGAAGGTGCTTCGAAGTCGTGGAGCGAAGCGGACTTAAAAGGAGCTTTGCACGCGCTGCGAGCCGGTGCCATATCCGCCAATAAAGCTAGTAAGGCCTACGGTAAGAAATTAATTATATTATATTCATACATTATTTGTGACGAAAACGACTACATCCTATATTTCTTTTACTGATCTAGTAACATAAAATGTTGCGTTGGTTTCCTTATTTAGAATACGCAATGTCATTTAAATGATCAGAAAATGGTGAGTGTTTTAAATTATTTTTGCTTAAACTGAATAGTATGCTCGATAACACTGTCGTATGTAACTCGCTAAGGTCTAGTTTAGTTAAGACGGTGCGTCCTCATATACGCAGGCATCCCGTCCAGCACGCTGTACAAGATCGCGCGGCGCGAGGGCATCCGGCTGGCCGCGCCCTTCAACGCCGCGCCGACCGCCTGGCGCCGCGCCGACCTCGAGCGCGCGCTCGCCGCCATCCGCGCCGGCGCCGCCTCCGTGCAGCGCGCCGCGCGCCTCTACGGGATACCCACCGGTACGGTACCTCCACCACCGCATTGAGTACGGCAGGTCCGCATGAAATTGGTGCTTTGTGGCCACTTTAATCACAAATTTCTCCTCTTTGGTTAGCAGTTCCAAATTCAAATTTATACTATATATATTATAGCTATATACACATGTATTTGTGTTTTGTTTGCATCATTCAACTTACAAAATGGAAAACTTGAAATATCGCGTTATTTACGAGTACGAGTTCCACCGTGACACCAGTGCTGCGGAAACGGCTCGAAGGATTAATGATGTGTATGGCGGTCGTGTCGCGAAAGAAAACAAAGTGCGTTTTTGGTTCCAACATTTTCGTTCTGGAAATTTCGACCTGCAAAATAAGCCCGTGGACGACCGAAGACCCAATTTAATAATGAATAATTGAAGGCTATTGTGGAAGCGGAGCCATCGCAAACCACGTCACAGAAAGCTGAAGACTGCGGTGTTAGTGATAAAACTGTTTTATTCCACTTGAAGCTAATTGGGAAGATTAAAAAGCTTAAAATTTGGGAAAGTCTCCCGACTTGAGTGAAGGAAACGGGCAAACGCGCGTCGACTGCTGCGCTACAATACTTAACCGGTACAATAATGAAGGGTTTTAAATCGAATCATTACTTGTGATGAAAAGAAATTCTTGATAATAGGAAGCGCTCATCGCAATGGCTGGACCCTGGCGAGTGAGCCAAATCCTGCCCCAAGCGATAATTGATCCAACAAAAGTTACTTGTAAGCGTTTGGTGGACTAGTGCCAGTGTTGTTCATTACAGTGTTCTCAAATCTGGCCACACGACTGCGGCAGATGTCTATTGTTAGCAATTGTACCCCATGATGGAAAAAACACTTGCTAAACAACCGAGGCTGGTCAATCGCTCTACGCCACTGCTGCTTCACGACTACGCTAGACCACATACTGCACAACAGACGGCTACCCAATTAGAAGAGTTTAAGATATCCACCATACTCCCCGGACCTTGCTCCAACAGATGAAAAAATTTCAACTTCGATGGGGCAGTCCAAACCTCATTCAAGGATATAATTGATTCCCGTCCGAATGTTTTTTTTAGTAAAGGGATAAATGAATTACTTATGAGATGGCAAAAGTGCATAGGTAGCAATGGTTCATACTTTGATTAAATAAATATATTATATTATTACGTAAGGACAAGGTAAGGTAATTAATATGTAAGAACCTAATATTATGTATTAAAAAACTTTTATTTATAATGACAAATTAATTTATAACTCAAATGGCGACAGCTTGCTCAAAATGGGAAAAAATTGAGTAATTCCTGATTTGATCTGGTACGAACTCTAAAACAGTCACTTAAGCTGACATGGAAGTGGGCCGGCCATGTGGCACGACTGCGAGGGAGGACATTATAGGTGACGTCATGACGTCATGGCATGGAGCTGCGGGCAAGCACAGGGGAAGGCCGTTGACGAGATGGCACCACGAAATAGTTAACTTGGCCATTCTTGGTTAAGACTTAGTAAAAATAAGCAACGTTGGCAATCAGTGGAGGAGGCCTTCCCCCATGGAGGGGTTCTTGTAAACTAATGTCTTACTTTATAACTTAGAACTTATTTTGTAACTTTAAAACTCAAATGTAAGAAATAAAAGGCATTTTTATTTTTTTTTAATTATTTTATATCTGATACGAATGTATGTGGTAAATAATACATAACGCGAAGGTTTGCTCGGCGAGAAGGTGTTGTAGAAGGTGACGCTGTCGCAGCAAATATACTCGAAATAACAAAAGTGAAGAAATGTATTGTATGTATTCCAGGCACGTTATACGGGAGGTGCAAGCGAGAGGGCATAGAGCTGTCCCGCTCCAACCCCACGCCGTGGTCGGAGGACGCCATGGAGGAGGCGCTGGAGGCCGTCAGGTACACACTCAGCGGCGGCGCGCTGAATCTTTTAAATAATAGTCATATTCAGTAGAAAGACGAGTAACTTATTCTACAAAATTTAAGTATTACGGTATATACTTACCTTGCGTAACGTAACCGATGTAATTTAATGCGTCTTTTTTTTTTATTTTCCTTCAAAAGCCTCACTAATTTTACTTTATAGGTCATTAAGTTTTTTTTAAAACATTTGCACTTTTATATCCAGTAGTTTTGCGTGTATCGCGAATAAAAAAATAAAAAATACTTCTTGAATTTAAAGAACAAACAAACTTCTTTAAATTGAATTTTCCTAAAACAAAATTGACGTTTATTATTATAGGTACAAAAGTAAAAGTATCTTGCCAGCGTGATGCAGAAATGTCATTACCATCAATAACGACATATAACAGTAAAAAATTCCTAGACATTTTTAAACAATATGGTTTTTCGAAAATGATTTCACTTAACTGTCTGTGTATGTCAGTGTCTGTCAAAAACTACTAAATTATCTACTCACCGCAAGATGACACTGTAATAATTATAAATAAAATGATTTGGTATTATTACAGTGACACCTAGCTAGACTGTGACAATTTTTTTTATATTATAAAATGTCTATTACAAAACCTCCACCATTTGCCGCTCTTTATAAGGGAGAATGTAATAAAACTATCTTTACTTTCGAGTAATTGACGTAATTTAACCGTACTGATTGTATTTTATTTTTATGCGAGTCGGGACTGTAAGCTACTCCTGTACATAAAATCATTCATTTCTGTCCACTAGTTCTTGCGTGATTGGAGGACAAATAAACAGACTGATAGACAGAAAGACAGACAGATAGCAAAAAATTCTGTCGAGTGATTTTTAGCTTCCAATCCAATTAATATTTTTTTTAAAGAAATGACTTTCGTATCCTTTTATTATAAATATTATTATTAAATACAATTAATATATTTTATCATAAGCTTCGAAATTCGAATTTAGTTTATTTCCAAACGAGAGCCTTCTGGTGGCTGGGCGCCATGACTGATGAGGGCGATGTCGCGAAACAGTCGATGCACTTCTTTCATTTACGTTATTATATTATTTGTCGTGGTAACATTTCTATCATATGTTTGTGTTTCCCTCATCGTGTTCTGCTGTGTGTTTGAGTGTGTGTGCGTGTGCGTGCGTGTGTGTGTGTGTGTGTGTGTGTGCGTGTGTGTGTGTGTGTGTGTGTGTGTGTGTGTGTGTGTGTGTATACGTTTATATTACACGTACTTTTATAGTGGTGTTGAATATATTGACATCAGAGCTTACCGTGATTAGACTTTTTCTTCCTTTCCATCAACAACACAAAAGCATATCGTTTTTCATTTATTTGTTTATTCTTTTTTTTTATAAACTCACTTAGTTTCATGTGACAATATCAGGTATACTCCAAGTTAAACTATTTAATCCAACAGATCAATTTTCAATTAAATTACAGTTTACTTAAATTTCAACTTTAAAATCAAAAATCAAATTAAAAAATTTCAAATTTTTAAACTTTGAAATCAATACAATTATACTATTAAGTTTTTTTACTTTGTAGTGATTTTATCTTCTAATATATGGTAAGAATGAAAAAGTATAAAATTTAGTGAGAGCAACATTATTACAGCTCTCCATATTTCCAGGATCGGTCAGATGTCAATAAACCAGGCGGCCATCCACTTCAACCTGCCGTACTCCTCGCTGTACGGACGGTTCAAGAGGTGTAAATTTCAACCTGTTCAGGTAATTCAGCTACCTTCATAGCTTCAGCTACATTCAGCTACCTTCATATTTATTTTTCTTATTAAAAATTAATTAACTAACTATAAAATATACGTTTAAATTTTAAATAGTATTGAAGTGAACTCCTTTACGCACGCTTGACTCGGGGAGTGTGCACGATGTGTGCACTCGGAGACGGAACGTAAGCGTATCGAGTCAGTCAGTCGAGTCACGAGTGAGGTCAGTCAGCGTCTGGACGTGCCGCGTACGACAGCGCGGAGTGTAGTGTGTGATCACGTCCGGTTTCACATTATACGAGATGGCTGTCGCTGCCATAGCATAGATGATGTCGAGATATTGCTCTTTTATAACATATATATTTCTATTCTGTGAAAATATCAACGTGTATCTTATATAAAATATCAAAATTCGTATAGTGCGTTCAGCAAGCAGAGGTGCGGGGCGGGGACGAGGAAACGGAAGCTAGCGTACAGAGCCAGCCCCGCAGTGACACTCTTACATTACGCTCCGATTAGTTGCTTTGCAGTCACTTAATATCCTGAGTCCCCTAGATGGGGCAGAGGGCGTCCACAGTGACTTTCCATTGCGACCTGCCTTGGGCTGCACGCTTGATTTCCATATCTTGCCGATGTTCTTCCCCTCGTCTATCTTTGCGCTAGGGCGGCCATGCTTGCGCTTTCCTTGTAATTCTAGTCCAGCGCCTGTCTAGGGATGTATTCGAAATCCCTCCTAAGCAGGTGTCCAACCTAGTTCCATTTGCGGCGCTTGATCTATTGATCGATCGGTGATTCGTTGCATCGCTAAAGTTGCTCATTGGAGGAAAACCTGGAGTTGGTCATCTGAGAGTCAACTCTCAGACTCTTCCATGTTTCGTCTTCGTAAATTCTAATCCAAATTCAAATAATTTTATTCATGATTAATTGTTTGAACGTCAAAAACGTTACCACCGGTTTCAATAAAGTTAATGCCTCAGACCTGAGAAGAACCGGCGCAAGAAACTCAGTGGGACATTTTTTTTATAGTCATTTACAATTATTCATTGTTGACAATGATACACTTGACATAGGCTGGAGCGTGCATTTCATTCCCAAGGTGTGTTATCATTCTTTATCTAAAACATTCTTTAGGGCTTAAGTTATACATTGAGCGAACAGATCGCTTCTGCAAGACAAAAACTGTATTGATCGCGGCTGCATTACCCCAGAGTATAATGCCATAAGACATAATACTATGAAAGTAGCCAAAGTAAACAAGGCGTTTCTACGTCAGTTAACGATCTAATTTTCATAACCGCAAAAGCTCTTGAGCTCAGTCTATTCGCCAATCCATCAATATGAGGTCCCCACTGTAATTTAGAGTCTATGGTGACACCGAGAACTATCGTAGAATCAACAGGATCCGCGGTCTCACCATCCAATAGTACATTGGGTGTTCGAAGAATTATACATTTTCTTTTTGTATTATTTAATAGTAGGTTGTTACACCTAAACCAATGTACTTCTTTCGAGAGCGCATTGTATACATCGTCAATTATATTTTGTTTTTTCTTTATTTTAAAAATTAATGAAGTATCATCAGCCATCAATACTATCTCATGGCTCCTTCCAACTAAACATGTTAAGTTATTTATATATATAAAAAAGAGAAAAGAACCAAGAATAGATCCCTGTGGTCCCTCAGGGGTCTATTCTTGATCCCATATTGACTAATGACCCTGGAGTTTTCTTGCCATTCACATCAACCCTCTGAACCCTATTAACTAAATAAGAGGTCAGAAGATCTAGTGCACGTCCTCTTATGCCATAATGGTGTAGCTTCATGACCAATGTAGAATGCTGCACGCAATCAAATGCTTTGGAAAGGTCACAGAACATGCCAAGAGTATCCTGTGATTCCTCCCAAGCCTCGTATACACTTTTAATGAGAGCTATTCCAGCCTCAGTAGTAGAATGACAAGTAGTATGGACTAAATATTTTCAACTTAACTCTGCGAGTCAGTTTCCTAGACTACCAAATTAGACGAAGTCGTACAAAGGTGGCTCGGGCTTTAGAAATGCGCGAAATGACATCTTCTTTGGTACCCTCAAGTTCAGCTACGATGCTTCAAAGGTACGTGAATTTTTGTACGTGCTTCTACTTGTAACGGTGTGTGGTGAGGCAGCCTTGACGCACACCATGAGTCATGAGTAATTCTACAGGAATATTTACTGTAGATGGCCTTTAGTAAGTTGATGATCTATGGGGGAACACCAATCTCATAGAGACGTCACTATATGCTTGACCACTTCATCGTATCAAAGGCATTTTCGGAGTCTACAAAAGTGAGATAAATCTCTGTTTGCCACTCTGATATCTGTTCAAGGAGCGGTTCGAGCGGAATTCAGTTTGTTCTTTTCTCCGGTGGGCTTCTATTGCTGCCGTAAGCATGTCCAGTAAGATCTTGCACAATAGTTTTGATGGTATCGAGAGCAAAGTGATGCCGCTCCAATTATTACATTGGCTTCAGTCGCTTTTTCTGGACATGGTTATCAGGAGCCCTTTAATCCAGTTTTCTAGAAGGATTTCATCCGTCCATATTCTTGCAGTCAGGGGAGTAGCACTTTCACAGCGAGGGGTACGTCAGCTGCCCTTCAGATGTCACAATGAGCTGACAGTTTTCGTGTTTCCTGACAGGGTTTACGGTCTGTTTCCGGATTGTAATGTTGCTATGACCCGAAAGCGTCACGAGTGTTACGAGCTTATTACTGTAGAGTGTAAGGGCAAGAGAAAGCATTGCGTGTGCACATTTTTTTCTCTCTTTCTCTCATAGCCAGTTACTTAGCTCTAGTAGCTACAGCTAAAAAATTTACGTTGATAAATATGCTTACAGAATCAACCACCAATCGCAGCAGACGCCGAACCCCGCGGCCCCGCGGACCCCGCCGGCCCCTACCCCCCGTACGGGGCGGCGGCCCCCTCCCCCGCCCCCGCGCCCGCCCCCGCGCCCGCTCCGTACGTGCCCTACGAGAGCTATCAGTACGCGCAGGTGTACTACGCGCAGTGTGACGTCACGAGCTGAGGGCAAGCGACGCGCGAAGCGTAGTGACGGGACCCTACGTTTTGTTTGTGATACTATTTTTTTTTATTTAATTATTTTGTGTGCAAGTTTATTCGATTGGTTTCTGGTGAGTGGGAATGTTTTGAGATTTGTTAATATATAAAAATACAATGTATGAAAGTATTCATTAATTTTATATGGAACGAGATATTTAAGCTAACTGTAAAAAACTACATCATATTACATTGTTGAGGAATATGTAAATCATAAAAATGAGTGAAATTAATATTACTTAAATAATTTAATTGGAACATCAATCCTGAAATACGGAACGGATTTGTTGCCGAGTCCTCTCAGCAGAATTTACATTTTCATTCAACAAACGAACCGTGTGCATAAAATCTACTTTAGTAAGAAATCGTTTATTTATTTTTTTTAAATAAGTCGTTAAAGCGAGGAAACAAAACGAAATTTAAAAAATTAAATGAAGTACAAAAGTTATAATAATATAAAATAGAATTTCCTTTTACAATTTATTAAATGAAATAAGAGTTCTGATGAACTCATTTTCTTGATAATGTATAATTTAAATTTTGTATAAAAAACAATATTCTTTATTTAGTAGGGAATATAACGGTTGTTGTCAGACGGTTAGTGATTTTACACATTTTAAATTCATTTAATACAATATGTACAATGTTAGTAGCGTAGAAATTGCTAGAAACTAACTGCCATATATATATATATATATATATATATATATATATATATATATATATATATATATATATATATATATATATATATATATATATATATATATATATAGATTTAGAAGGTAGGTATTTAGATTTCTTGTATTTAAAATCGAGATATTTTTATTATAACAATCTCTCCGCGTAATAACGATAATTTATCACAGACATATGAAGAAACTTCTTAGCATTACATGGAACTGATCCTTTTTATAAAATTTATTATGGCGATTCTATTTACTTTAAATTTATTTAAATACTCTGTCATTATTCTTTTCATTGGTATATGTTTAACCTAAGAAAGCATTTTATTCTAAATGATATAAAATTTCTTGAATGATATAGAATTGACTTATTACAATAATAATCACAAATCACAATAATATAACATTACTGTAATATTTTTTTTAATTTAATATTTATAATGAAATACAAAACTCTTATTATAATAATTATATATGAAATATAATCTGTAAGTAATCCCATATATTATCTATAATTCTTATTTAATGACTATATATTAAGTATATTTAAATAGAGCTAGCAATATTTTTAATATAAATCTGTCCATAACGATATACGTAATTTTGTATGTGATAAGTAATTACGTATCTTTATATAAAATACAAATATGATTAGTGGTTAAGCTAATTTTAGAACGTATCGTTCATATTTTGTATGTTTTGGTTGTTTGTTCATTTTGTAATCGTTAATTATTCTAAGTTAAAGTTTTTGTCATTGTGGCAAATTATTGTCGCTAGTGTAGCAAATTTAAATTATATGAATACAGTAGTTTCAAACAGAGAGAGTGTACTGATTCTCAATTATGTTCGAGTACTAAAAAAGCAGTAGTGTTTCCTTCCATTTTTATTTCGTAATAATAATATAAATAATTAATAGTTACTAATAATAGTTTAGTTATGGCCTTTTTAAATTCTTCCACTTGCTACAGTGGCGCCACTTCAATTTGCCTCCTTTCAGCGGAACCTTTTTGATTAAGCTCGGTCAGTACTCTAAGAATATACTCCGTGGTTTTTGTTTTGATTTGTTGTGACATTTAATATTAGAAGTCAAAAATATTTCTGTAATATTAGATAAATTACAGAAATATTTTAGTAGAATAATAACTGAATGTAATTATACTACAAAATAGTTTATTTTTCATAAATTTCTTGACTTGTCATCGTATTAATTTAGTTATAATAATAAAATTAAGGGTTATATTTTTTTTTGTCATATATAAATATATGTATAGACGTAAGCTTACTTTATATACGGGGTTGTTGGAAGCGTAGGCTCTCGGTAGGAGATGGCGCTGCATTTCTTTATAAATGCGCCATATAGCTTGATAATAACAATGTAGTATGTCAAAAGTTTCATATTATTTAATATCCCATAACATCTGCACTCGGAGACGTCCATTAGGTTTTAACTAACATTAAATTATCACAAGTACTAGTGAACGAGATTTCATGCGAGTTAAGTATATAATTGACATCTCCTATAGTTACTTTTTAGTATTTATTTATTCTTTATTTAATTTCCTTAGAATATTTTCTTACAGACGACAAGTTTTTATTTCGCTCCATACAGACAGACGTCCATAGAGGTAGGTGTTTTATAATTGATACGTTGGTGCCGACGTCCGTACGAACAATGTTCAAACTAGCAATAATATTATAATCTATGCGTAAGTAGTCATTTAAATAAAATTTACAGACTGACAAGTTTTGTTATTTACCAGAATATTTTATTAACATAAATAATTTTTTTTTTCAAAATACGTCTCCTTTTTTACATTTTATCGTGTTTTTTACATAATTTGTACACAATACGTAAATTAAATTAAATATTTGAGGTACAGTACAACCTCATTGTCACATTTTTATTCTTACTTAAAGTAGTATTACAAGAAAATGTAGGACATCATTCAATCTCTTTATTATTATTTTTCAAGCTACCAAAAAAATCGACAGTACTTTTTATTTTCAATTTGTTTCAATACTATACAATAATTACTATGAGATGTAGAGAAGCTCGAATTTACCATCTAAACATATATTGTTAATTAGTTAATATTAAAATGTATGCAGAATGCAGAGGTTATTTCTGATTGTGCTAAAAACGTACAGTAAAAGACTCTAATTAATAATATCGTTTCCATTTTTTATGAGTATTTTTTTTTACTTTGTAATTTTCTCTCATCGCTTTCTATGTGACATACCCTAAATTGATACAATTTAATTATTCTAGGCCCATCATACTCTTCATTTCATTTTTATTTTTATTGGTCAGTGTAATAACAGGGAGTCGAAGATAGAAATTAAACACATATAATTTTTTGATACATAAAAAAGTCACTTTATTTATCTACAGTTATGATATAAAATAAATTACATAATGATTTCTCAGCGCCGGCGACCGTGTATAGTATACATACTCGTACGTAGACAACTTCACGTCACCACTTACATTTAGAGAGGGAGCAACCGGCGGCCATGAACAGTACTATATGTATGAATCTCACAAAATGGTTTACCAATCAGTCGTTTTAATGTTAGAATAAAAATTGGGTTCATTAATGATGACAGTATCCATTGATAGCCGTCGTTTTCTAAAAGATATACAAAAATGTCGCATTTAAATATGCTTTATACAAATCTACGCCACGAACGCTACTACTAAGTAATAGATGGCAGTATTTGTTATTGCTACTCGATCAGAGGTGGCGCTGTCTCCACTCGATCAACTACGGACTAAATACAATAATGGCGCTTTACATTTTGCAATTTACATGAACTTTACGTGTCAATAGCTTATTATGTACAGGTGACTTAGATTAATTATATTTCTCTATGTAGACATTGGGTTTCGAGTCCCTGCGCGTCGTCCGCTCGTCGCGGCACGCGCGCCTCATGAGCCTCCTAGCTTACACTACCTTCAAAAGAGGTTTAATTTGACATTAAATTACAGTGACACGCTTTTTTGAAGATAATGTAAGTAGCGGTTACAAGTCGAGTGGTCAATGCGCACTTCTACTCTATTCAATCATTTCACTGTGACACAGTACTGGCATTAATCAGGTAATGCCGCTTAATGCACACTTTCCGCCGAAACAAGGTCGCAAGTTCCCGGACTATTTAGCTCGTTAGCGCTCGAGCGGCGGCGGCGGTGTGGCGCGTGACGTCACGCGACTAGACTGGCCCGTAGTCGGACAGCGGCTGGCCGGAGCGCGCGGAGGGCGCGGTGGCGGCGGAGGGCGCGGCGGGCGCGTGCGGGGGAGGGGGCGCGGGCGCGGCGAGGGCGGGCGGCGGGGGCGGCGCGGGGGGCGCGGCCGGCCCCGCCCCGCGTCAGACGGCGCCCTTCACGAGCGCGCGGTGCGCGGGCGGCGGCGCGCGGCCCCCGCGCCACACGCGCCGCCACGACTCCAGCGTCTTGCCGGACCAGATCCACACGCCCGACGTGATGCCCACCGCCAGCGCCATGAAGTACTTGAGCATGAGCGCGGAGTACAGCGGCGCAGGCCCGCACGCCGCGCCGCACGCCACGCGCCGCAGCCAGCGCTCGCGGCCTCCCGCCTCGTACGCCAGGCAGCCGATGACGACGCCCGCCGGCACCGCGTACAGCACGCTGAACACGCCGATGCGGATCATCAGTTTCTCCAGCTTGTCCGCCTTGGAGCCGGCGCCGATGCCGCCCTGCCGCTTGATGACCGAGCGGATGCGGAACAGCGACACGAACCCGGCCAGCAAGAACGTCGCCCCGAGCGCGAAGTACACGATCAGCGGCGCCAGCACATACTTCTTGAGGTTTTCGGCGGAAGTGTTGCCCACGTAGCACACGCCAGCGACGGGGTCGCCGTCCACTGCTCCCGCCAGCAGCACGGCCACAGTCTTGGCGGCCGGCACCAGCCACGCCGCCAGGTGGTAGTACTGCGCGTGACCCGCGATTGCCTCGTTGCCCCATTTGAGACCGGCCGCCAGGAACCACGCAAACGACAGCACAACCCACCAGATAGAGGACGCCATGCCGAAGAAATATACGAGTATGAAGACGAGTGTGCACGCGCTCGGCCCGTTGGCAGAGGTCTTGAGCAACGGGCCATCACACGCGACCTCCTCGTGGCCCACGGCGAGGCGCGCCAGGTAGCCTAGAGCCACCATGAAGTAGCAGGCGGACAGATACACGATGGGGCGCTCGGGGTACTTAAAGCGCTGGGAGTCGATGAGGAAGGTGGTGAGCGTCATGAGCGTGGAGGCGGCGCACAGGCCCCCCCACAGCGCGACCCACACGGCCGCGAACTCCTTCTCCTCGCGCGTGAAGAAGGCGCCGCGGCACGGAAGCGCGCAGGCGGGCGCGGGCACGCCGGCCGCGCTGCTGACGTTGTGCGTGCGCACGCTCACGAGGGGCGGGCGGCACGCGCACGCGCATTCTTCGCCGGCCTCGCCCGGACTTGCAGGCGGGCCGCTTTCGCAGTTTTTTGGATCCTTACAGTCTTTTTTATAAGGCCGTCTGGGCGGCGGGCGCGGCGGCTCCGGCTCCTGCGCGCGGTCATTCTCCTCCATGCAGAGGTGATCGGGGTCGCCGAGGCGCGGCAGCTTCTCGCACGCCATGCGCTCAGGCCACTGGAACCCGTACTTCTGCATGAGCGGCGCGCAGCCGGCCCGCGCGCGCTCGCACACGCTGCGGCACGCCGGCAGCGGCTTTGCGTAGTCCTCTATACATATCGGCGTGTATACGGAGCAGAGGAAAAATTTCAAATCGGCTGAACATTTGATTTCCACAAGGGGCCAATATTGGTGAACCTGGAAACAGACAGTACATTATTTTAGATATGATTCTGTTTTAAATACAAAGTAATTAAAATGATATAATGTTATTATTTACAAGTACCCACTAATATTAATTTATAATCTAATGTTATCAATACCTCAAGTCCGGCCTCCTCCTGCGTGTCGTGGTCCAGGGCGTTCGGGAAGGAGGTGAGGTTGTACCCGATGCCGCGGCACATCGGTATCGTGATCTCCTCACAGCGCGGCTGCAGCGCACTCGCCGCCGCCGCCAGCGCCACCAGCGCGCACGTCACTGTGCGCCACATCGTGCCACACTACGCTAGCCGCATCTGCAACAGATCAACATATCGTTAGATGACAACATTTTCACAAATATACAAGTATGCCCAATAATAGACGTCAAGTCTGATGAGGATAACTTGAAAGCTTTTAAATAGAATACCTTGTATTCCCACACAATAAAGGACGATAAAAGTATTAGTAATAAAAGTTATTAAATCCATCAAAAGATATAAATTAAAAGCCACCATTTTGGTATTGTACATTAAGCTTTATATCAAAATAGATTTTATTCTAGTAGTTTCAATAAAGTAAACTAATATTTTTTACTCTCGTATCGATATTGTATTCGAAAGAACACCGCTTGGAATGCTTGCTATGAATAACAAATTAGTCTTCAGGCAAAAGGCTCTCAACATTCATCGAAACCGCATGCAGATGGTTGAAATAAACTCGCAAAAACTCTCATGCCACTTCGCCTAAGTCCTTATATTGTTATTGTAAAAGAATGAGAATTGATGGGAAAACGTTACTTGAACGACATACCTAATGTGGATCTCAATATAATTCTAAATCTAAGCGATCTTTTGCACAGAAAGCGTGGCGGCGGCGTTTTTGTTTTTGTCTACAGCATCAAAAGTAACTGATGTAAAAAGGAAAAACTCGGGTATTGCGTTTAAAAGTGGCAATTAGTGGCTGGAGCAAAAGCTTCGAGTTAGAATGTTATAAAATCGCTTCATTAGCATTCATTAGTCGGGTCGGCATTCGTACAACAAATACGTGAATCAGTAGCTGTCATTAATATTCCTACAATTCCCGACCAAGGAAGATGGGAGAAAGAATGAAAAGAGAGCTCCTGAGAGGGCTTTGTTTGTCTTTTGTGATTGATGTCAAGTCGTTCTATACATAATTAAATAGGGATGCCTTGTCTAGTCGGCCTAGGAGACGAACTATCATCTTCAGTTTAGTTAAGAATTGATTCCGAGGTTATATTTTCCGTTTTCGTTTTAAATTATTAATGTAAATAAATAAACCGAGATTTTAAACCTATACATATAGGACTATGGGCAGTCAAAATAGGTAAAAGTATCGCTTTATAAATAACTGTAATTCGTTATCTGTTCACAATTTTACAACTGTTGCTTACAAGATGGTACGTTTTAGGTTCGTCGAACGTAGATTTAGTTTAAGTCAAATGGCATTATTTATTTTAGTCAGGCCATGTGCCGATACAGCGAGGTCCGACGATTACTCTGCGGCGGGAGAAGAGACTTTAAACCTTATGTGGAGTAGTTTTATGGTCGGTAATGACCAACAGGGTAACGATCCAAGTTCGGTGCGGTCGTTTGCATCATGCAGAGCAGAGCATGCGGTGGATCATATAAGGTGTCGCTCGCGAGGACTGGTCCGTCAGTTGCTTAATAGTATTTTAATTAATAATTAAGTGGAAATATGGAAATACAAACACATTTTTATTTAAAAATATGCGAATATAGGTGCGCTGCGTCGGTTTTTATATAGCGGAGGGTTTCTGCAAATTTGATCACCTGTAGTCCAAATTGAGCATTGCCAGTTTTTGTGTGACATACCGTGAGCGAGCACAGGTGACGGCGTCAGCACAGCTCGCGACTGGCTGACTGACTAGCGTTGTGTATAGTGTGGAATATTATTTTTTTAGCTTCACGCTATATCCCGCACATAGGCAGAGGAAACCGTAGGGTGAAGGGACCTAGTGTTAAGACACTCCGTTTTCCGCTTTGGCTGAGTGGCTGCACTCAACGCAGCGCTTTTGTCTTGTTGCCAGAGCGAAGAAAATGAAAATAATTCATTCTCCCCTCATGGGAATCGAACCCACAAGCCGTCGCGTTTACAGGCAGACGTTGTGCTTCTGCGTCGCGACGGTCCTCTAGAATGGAATATATATTGGAAATATAATTCTTAGTGAGTATCAGATTTGATTATCCAGCACGAGCTGGAGGAAAGTAATTGTCAATAGGTATTATTTATCATTGTTCTTCACTCGCTCTTATTGTTCCCGTTATTGTAGAGTGAAGAATTCCGGTTCATTTTAAAAACGTAACAAAAGCCCCTTAAGTTGGATTTAAACAGCCATGCGTTCGCGTTTGAACACGACCAACCTACAAGTACCATAATGGCGTCATAACAAAATTAACTTAAGTAAATACAACAAACAATTAAGATAATATGTAAACTAGTATAATGCATGAAATCTGTCATTATACCTCTACAGTCTACAGTCTACAGTGTACAGTACACCGTCTACCCCGTCGATATATTCCCGATCAGTATCCGGTGTGGTTAATGCGCTTTTAACGACGCGACGCATCGACACGTGGCCTTCTTGTGTTCTGTTTGACGTCTTGCACCGAGATGTAAGGAGCACTCGTATATTATATTTTGGTATTAACTTAAATGTAAATATTCTCACTTTTCCCATATCGGGAGAGTATTTTTAGCGGTATCCATTTAATATGTTTTTGTGTGTGTTTAGGTTTAGGTAGAAAATAGAGAGCGGAGTGATCTGATCTTGTCTATTTGTCTATGAAAGATGTGTGAAGCACAAACAAGTACTGCAATTTCATTTAAATGTATACTAAAATACTAAAATACTTAGCTAAAACAAAACAATTCCTCTTAGAAAATATCCTCGCCTTTTAACTTGTATGTTGTACGAAGAGAAAATTCCATACAACGAATGGTATTTTTAATACTTTTAATATTGGATGTTTCTCTTTATCTTTATATGAACGGCAAGGCGTCAGTACTTGCTGTAAGGTGCACGCGCGAGCACAATACCTATACAATGCCGTCGTATGCTGAGTCGATATCGTTAAAGATATACGGCTTAGTAACGATGACTGTCTGGAGTGGAGAAGCTATAGGAATAAATAAGTATGGCTGGATAAGTCATATTAGACAACTTCAATGGTACATATACATACATTATTTCAAATTTGTTCACATTATTTATTTCGAATTCTTTCTACATCCTTTTGCTTTGGGCGAGAACATCGTAAAAATAACTTTGATCTTTTTGTGGTTGGCTAAAAAAAAAACAACGCCGCACAATCAATATCGGGGAAACCTTATTATTTGTTATACCTTACTTTCTACTATATACACATATATTATCACATTCAGTCAATAAATGAAAAAAAAACACGTTAAAATTTCAAATAATATATAATATTAATAATAAATTACAAATAAACATTCTTTTCGTTTTTTTTTTTAATATATAAACATATATACTATAGTCTAGAGATCCTAACTCAGTGGTCCATGGGATTATATCTTTAAATAACATATCTTATATATAACAAGTGATAAAGACATGAAATATATGAAGTACGATATAACATCTTAATTTTCATCTTTTACAGCAGGCTAGAGGCTGTGAAAGTAATTCATCTTTACGATGTTTGCACGACATTAAATGATAAGGAGACATTCACGTCACTTGTCATTGTTTAGAGAAATTTGTTTTTGTGGAAAATGTACTGACTATAAATGTAATGACGATATACTGGCGCAGTTGACAGGCAAGTATAGGCTACTGACTGTACACGAGGCTGTTGTACGATTTTGTATCGGAAACAATAAGATATTATGGTTTGGAGGACTGGTTGTGCGAATAGGGCTTTAGGCGTACAGTTGCGCCAATGAACAAGCATACCTAACTCTTATACAGGCTGAAGTGAAAAATGGAATAATTAATAAATATATCTATTAATTAATAAAGTTGTCTACGTCCAGTTTGCATGTTGCGGTCAATTTGCTGTTAAACAAACGAATGTTTCATTTCCAAAATATTGTTTTGTTTTAACATTCAATTTAGCGATTGTTTACTTCGTCAAGAGATTCACAATGTACAAACAGATAGAATATCACGAGCTTCAAATTAACTTTTTAGATTTAAGTAAAATAATATTGTTGTCGGATAGATTCGATAAAGCTGGATTCAATTTCGATTTGGCTTATCCAAATTGTGTACAAAATGTAAATGTAATATAGACTTATATAAAGGAATGTATTGACAGGAGGAGAACGAAGTGATCTATCATATGAGCTTCCACCTATCTCTCCGCTTTTACTGACTGAATTTAATGACAAATTAAGTTTGTTTGGGACGGTTAGGAGTATTTTATATATAATAATTCAAGTCACTAAATTAGTATGAAACAATTGTGTTTACGTCCGCACACGGCCAGGTCGTTGCTAGCTTGAAGTGATATTAAAACGGGCGGCTATCGGCGGAAAGCCGCCTGCAACACGTTCAAGTAATAATACTGGACTTGTTAGTATTTCCAGTTACAGGAATAAACTGTATACATACATACATACATACATATACACGTAGGCGCATGTATATCGTGTCACTCGTGTTACATTATTATACTTATTAATAATTTATTATGTAGGTACATATATTTTTTCACTATAGCAAAGGAAATGTCAATTGAGTACTGATGTCATCGTAGGTTCTAGTTGAAATGTACCACATACGTTATTAACCTAAACGATCGAAAAATGGACAAACAGAGGGACCAGACCAGATACCTTGTTATCAAATCCTCCCTCACTGCCTACCTACATATTATTTTAATCGTATGATACAAGAGCGTAAGAAATCAGGTAGGTACGTACCATATTAAAATACAAGACAGTCCTATTTTGGTATTTTTACGTTAATTTTTTTTTAATTTTAGTAACAATCAGAGTCTGGAGCGTTATCTTGGATAATTCTTCACAGTCAGCGACAGCGGTCATTATACGGTGGGTGGGGGCACGTTTAGAACGGTTTAGAAGCTTGACGTCCATCGCTGGCCATCTGCCAATATTCTTAACAAATATATATTTTTAAATTGTTTATTAAAATATTCATTTGTTTTATTATATATATAATTTATGAATATGATGTTAATGTAATATATTATATTATTTGGTTGCGAGAAAGAGCGCGGCGTTGAGTTCCGCCACTTACATCTCAACAGACATCTATCGATTTCAAGCGGAAAGAGTATCTTGTATTGATTTTTTTTGCCAACGCTATATGCGGGATAAAACGAAAAAAAAGGACTGCTATTATCTTCGTAACTATATATATATATTTTGTTATGAACGGAATCAAACCGGCTTCTAACTGAGACCTATACTTACAGTATCTACCGAATGAACCGGACGGGTATTTATAATATAGATTAAGTTGTCAACGTGATTTATCTATCCTTATCTATGTACACACAATGTGATACCTACCTACATGCTAAATCTAAGAGGATTTTTTTGTTTTTATGGCTTTCACGTGTTTTTTTCAAGTATATGTGTATATAGTCCTGTATAATAAATATACTTCAATTTAGTAAAAGACAATATTTGATGCTTATATATATTTTTTTTATTTTTTTCCATACTACAACGTCTAGTCTTTCTGTCAGCTTCACGCTGTATCCCGCATATAGTAGATAGAGACTTGGCGTTAAAGCATTTGGGTCCCAATTTTTCTCTCGAATTCGACAAGTTGCTACATTTTGTCTTATCAAAGTGGTCTCATTTAGAATCCAATCCAATTACTATTCAAGGAAATTATGTTAATTAATCTTCATAACTAAATACTATATATATATATATATATATATATATATATATATATATATATATATATATATATATATATATATATATATATATATATATATATATATATATATATATATATATATATATATATATATATATATATATATATATATATATATATATATATATATATATATTACAATTGCAATGAAGTTTATTAATTTCCTTATTAATATGACTATTGCGCTACTATGAGTTATGATATGTTGTTTATAATTTTAATAGTAATATACATTACGTCATAGTGGTACTGTGCGACAGCGCCTGGCTGTACACACTGTTTGTAGGTTCGATTCCCACTCAGAGTTTAAATATATTTACATTTCTTTGCTTTGTATGATAAGATAAAGCGTAGTGTGATGCTAATCAACACTCAATACCTCAAAATGTCACAAACTACCGGGCAATATCGACTTGTTTCTAGAGATAACTACCTACAAAATCTACCTCGAATAGATGTGAGCGAAAATAACGCAATATAAATGCAAATCTAAACAAACTTAAAAATACGGTATAAACAAACAAAATGAGATCCAATTATCTCGTTATTACGTCGAGTTCAATTTTATCGATATCCAATTTAACGGTGTAAATAAATATGCGCGTGCGTCGGCGATTCGCTCCCGACGATTTGCATAACCAGTTGCTAATACAGTCGGCGTCGGGAGAACTACACAATCTGATATAAGACCTTTGAAACGTGCCGCCTTTTCGGCACGCCTTTTGAGAATGTCGATACAAACGACTCATAGGGGCATGTGCATGTGCATGTGCAGATATATGGATAGATGTTTTATAAATTTTACCTTGAAGATGATATTTAAATATATTAAAAATGTAAAAATAAAAAAATATAGATTCGAACCCGCGTCGTCTGGTTGTGATGACAGCATCTTTATCATTTAAGCCAAGTTGTGACTATAGGTTCAAAATTAGCTACATTATAATTTCAATATATTAATTTGTAATAATATAATATATTTCAAGCTATATAGAATTTTATATATATATATATATATATATATATATATATATATATATATATATATATATATATATATATATATATATATATATATATATAAATGTATACCTACGTAGGTATAGAGAAATACATTAATGGGAAAATACCTCTACAATTGCAATGAAGTCAATCACAACTACATTATAATTTCAATATATTAATTTGTAATAATATAATATATTTCAAGCTCATCTCTCCCGTCTCCCTGATAAGATTGCAAACGAGGTAAAGTTTTAATGTGGATTAGAACCCACGATCGTTCCAATTTATAACTATGATAGATATGTCAATTTATTTAAATATAATAAATAAATATTACACAATTTCCTTCTAAATAAGTTTTCAATTCACATGTTCGCAACACGATTGATTTAAAGTACCTACCCGCATCAAACCATCATTCTATATAGGTATGTAAGTTTACCCATCTACCGCATTTTGTGGTCATAGAGTACCATCTATCAAATATATCGCGGGTAGCTTATGACCTACCTACCTGATGATAAATTACACTTTGCTTGACCAGATCGGAGATAATCTTTTATTATAATGCTCGTTTGACATGTCACTCCCATAAAAAGAAAATAGTGCACATAAAGAAGGTAAAATACACCCCTAATACGAAAATAGAAGTTAGAAATTTGTATGAATAATATTTCAAAAAGATAAAACCCTGTTGTTCGAAATTTAAGCTCTTATTTAATAAATAAATAAATAAACGGTTATTGCTTTTTGGAGATAGGTGGATTTTGTAATGGGAAAATTGAATACTACGCGAGTAAAGACACGAGCAGAGAGCTAGTGACGTATAGGTACATTTATATATAGTGTGTACTTTATTTATTGGGACTATTTACAAGGACATCTAACGGAACATCAATGATTTGTATATCTAACGCAAGACGGGATGTAATTCGGTAAATATTTGTGGGCTCCGTGCAAATATTACGCAGGGACGAGTGGAGCCTCGACTTGTGAGTCAGCAGTGTTTGTTTTGATGTTGAAATGTAGTAGTAAATTGCGTTTTAGTACAGGAGCTAGAAATGAAAAACTAAACAAAGAATATAATTATATGTTTACGGTGTCTTGTAGCACGGTGGGTGCAGGTTTATATTTAAATTCAACTATAGGTGTTCCTCCAGCGATGAGGCAAACAAAGGAGGCTAAAAAATATTTAAATAATTCTTCTCACCTATTCTGAATAATGTGGAAAATTATTTAAAAAAATCTATTTAAACACACAAACCAGATATACGACTAGAAGTTGCTGAAGAAGAATATACTAGTACAAAACAAAACAAGGCACCCGAAAGAGACCAGGTTGTTATCTACCATCACCTGTCACCACGCTTAGTCACCAGAAATCCCCTCACCACGGCTTAGGGTGAATACATTACACGTAAGACGAAACGTCCTAGGGCCCTATTTGCGTGCTATTCATTCCTTAATACAATTATTTATAAGAATTCTGTGAAACACGTAGCCGGCGAGTGTAATTCAAGTTTTTAGTTTCATTACGAAAGTTATTGTTATTTGCGGTGCGGGTCGCGGAAACCGCTCGCTCGTAAACTCGTAGCAAGCGAGCGTTTTATGGGCCTGCATCCTGCGACATCTAGCGCTGGTCAATGCCCACCACACACTGTTCTTGAATGTGAACCTCGAGATTTATAGTTGAATGTTATTATTTGCTTTTTATTGAAGTTAAGAATATTATATTGAAGTTGCTATTTGTGAAAAATTATGGAAATATATATATATATATATATATATATATATATATATATATATATATATATATATATATATATATATATATATATATATATATATATATATATATATATATATATATATATATATATATACTTGAAATCCGATAGGTTCTCTGCTACCCTATTTAAAGTATGTATGTTTATACAAGAAATCAAATATTTAATCAATTTAATTTAATTTCAAATGCGACCCGATGATTTGTCTATATTAATTATAAAACATTATTTATAAAGCTCTATATTAATTATAAAGCATATACAAATACATTGAGAATATAACTTTTCTGGTAGTAGTAAATATAGTTATAATAAACCGCCAGTTAAGAGGCGGCGTCGCAAAAGAACACGAACGTGCGCCGCAGACAATATAAAGGCTTTGGCCGAGTTACAGTGATCATTTTTTGTCAAATCATTTTATATAAATGTTCTCTTAGCAAAAGGCTACCAACATGATATTTTTGAAGTTATGGTGCGAAGTTAGTGTTTGACTGTACACTTGATGAATCTTGGATCGATCACCACTAGCGGGATTGGTGACAATATAATTCAATATTTTGATTTCAGCACTCGCTTGCGCTCTGATAAGAGAAGAAAAAAGTGGCCTTGGCACTAGTGGTCACGTAGAAAACAGAGTGTCCTCTCTCTCTCCGCTTACTTTGTTAAAACAGCACCTCCGTGAAGTTAATATTAACAAAATGTTCTTCATTTGATAGTTACTTTACAAACTAGGTCGGTATTCCGTATTGCATACTGTAGTGAGTGTGAGTAAACGAATCGAACAAATCTGAAAGTTAAAACGTTTCCGACAAAAACCGACTAACGAGAATAGGTCTTTTGTGAATTTTAAATGAATGAAGTTGAATCGTTGGTAGGTGGGTATAGGAAAGTTGAAGCGATGTAATAGTTTTTATACTTTTAAAAATATACTATAGAAATTTGTTTCACAACATTTTCTATATGATGAATGAATGACGACCTATGTATATAGTTTAAGTTTGGCTTAAAAAAAATACATTGCTTGTATCGCCCACTTTATTGTAAAATAAATGAAATTCCTCTTGCTAAGCCAATTCATTTTGAGTAATCAGAGGAGGAGAGGAGAGAGAGAGAGAGAGAGAGAGAGAGAATCATTTATATCAATGTGATTATTTTCTCAAATTAAATTAGAACCTATGATTGTGGTAAGATAGTATACCTATTTTATAGACTATATTAAATGGTCTTATTTTAATTAAAAAACATAATAGATAAAAATAAGTGTTAAAATTAAAAAATCTTTATAAAAATCATTTATATTAGCATAAGTATTAGATTTAATTATCGATTGTTCAACTTAGTTCTCTTTGGCCTCTCATCTCCAATGAGCCGTTCATGCATACAACAATGGCTACTACTAATTGTAAACTTAACTTGGAAACAAGCTTCACTGCACACAGACAGCTTTCAGGTTTAAAGCTCGCTCCAAAGCTTATTTTGACCCGAACTCTGTCCGTAGTGCGAAGCCATTTATTGTCACATCCATTTCGAATGTTTTATTCATGAGAAACCTCGAAAATCTGGTTAAAAGATAACGGCAGTGGCGATTTAAAATTTTAAATTCGATGCCATAAGCTCCTCTCATTTAAATATTCGGCACCAATAATGAAGTGTTAACTTATTATTCATCGTGACTCGTGTCGTGACCAATAACGTTATTAGGCAAATAGCTTTTTTTTTGTTACATTTGGAAATTTAAAAGCCAAAATTTATATAAATATGTACGTTTTTATTGTATTTCAAAATGAGGATATATGCTAATTTCATAATATATAAGATTATTGTTAGCAAAGTTGTATTAAATAATAGATTAGTTTCGCTTTATAACGTGAGTAAATATTTTTATATTTACGTAACTTCGTCGTTTCTGGTGAAAGAAGTGATTGTCCATATTTAAATATCTTACATGAATTTATAATAATAAGAATATAAAGATGATTAGGTATTATTACTTTGTAGTAAATTCTTTACTTTAATGCTTTACGTTTAATATCATATGCCATATGCCTGCAGAAGACGGAGAGAGATTAGTGTTAAGACACTCCGTTCGCCGCTTTCCACAGAAATTCGAGCTAGTGTAAGTGACGGAACCCAATGCCCCACTTAGTCTTACTAACAATGTTGTGAGGACATGTTTATTGGTTTATACGAACACACATGTTTGTCACCACAAGGTGTTTCGAAATACATTGTTATTATTTTTTTTTAATTATTTACAACTTTCAATTATTATAGCATAGCTGCTGCAAGCAAGGTGTAACATACTTTTATTTATTTTTTTTTTACGTTTTTATTTATTTCTGAATTAGGTAAGTACCGGCCATATACAATTTTAAATGATTCTTATTCTTTAATAGACATTTTAATTAACATAAGGTAAGTCGGCGTTGAATAAAAAAATAAAAAAAAATAAGGACAGTATAAAAATTGAGCTTAGTTTAAATTGATCTATAGTGAGATATTTGGTAGCTAATTATTGATTATTAAATTTAATAATTAAAGATTTACAAAATGTAACCCGATGGTAATCGTGTAGCCGCAGCAGGTACAATTAACTTAAATACAATTAAATATAGTCTTAAATACAATTAAATTGAATTCAGAAATATAATATTTCAATATTTACAATAAGATAAAGATATAAATGGATATTTGTATACATTAAACGTTGTGTCAACGAGTGAGTCAGTCAGTCAGTCAGTATTCTTAACTAATTACGTATAACGTGTACGTGAAATGGCAGCTCAATATATACCTCTAGCTAGGTACTATTGGAGAATAATAATAGAAAATCGGCTCTTTTATATAAATGAATATTTACATAGTATAGTCACTAGTGCTTAAAGATCTCAGTGTATACCTTTATAAGGCAAGACATTATTCTAGCGGGTTTCTTACGTTGATTCTACAGTCTTTATAATGCCGCTGGAAAAACTAATTAAATAAAAAAAAAAATAAAGCTTTGGATTTCAAATAATTAAATATTAACAGGAGGTTTTGTTGAATGAAGAATTTATAAATGTCTTGAGAATAATAAATTATTTTACCTTTACTTTTATTATGTAGGGACTTTGTCTTGCAATTGTTTTAAGTTAAGACGTCTGGGCAATATTCTATACTTTGTAAATTATAAAAATATATACAATGAAGTATATATACGGATGGATTCATATCAAGCTATAAGCTCTTAGCGTCAATAATGGCATTAAAAGAAAGAGAGACTTTAAAATCAGTACATAATACTATGGGTAGGTACATTAGTTACCCGAAATTCAGGCTAAAAGGAGATTTTAGCCTGAGTGTCGGCTAGAAGTTAAGAAACTACATTTTAAACGTTAATAACAAAAGTAAAATATTTTACCCTCAAGCGGACTCGAATCCGCTACTATTACATACATTATAGCGCCACAACCGCGTCATTAATAGTTTTATATGCGGTAATAAATAAATTGAGCTGTTAAACGTGAGTTTAGCGGAACTGTGAGAATTCCATAATACCAGCACGCTAATAATACGTTTTACGTAGAAATCATAAATTGTTTCTCATGTACAAATAAATTGGTTACAACAAAAAAAAAAAACAACAACTGAATCGCTATCGCTGAAAGGATCTGGCAATAAATCTACTATTGGCCTTCTTTTGTGAATCCAACGATATTTCAGACTAGCACTTTTCAGACTAGACTGTGTTGGTTCTAGAGGCATTATTAATCATTTAAACTCGCGTACACATTACGTACGTAAATATCGACAAATCTTTATATATTTATCGTTTTAAATACAAATTTCAATTTAAAACGCGGTCAGATTTATTTAGTTTAAACAATGAGTCTAGTGGACTAGTAGTTATATATATACCTACTATGACAATTCACTATATTTGAAAGTAGAATAGTTATAAAAAGGATTTATAGCAATTAATTTAATTTAAAAAAAAATTGACTGTATAAAGTACAATAATATCAAAAAAAATTATTCATCTTGCACTTAGGACCTAGTGTCTAGTCACACCGTTCTCAGCTTTCCGTTCTATATCTATAAGGACGAAAATTCTTTTCTCATTCGAGTAAGACCAATGACCGCGTTTACAATCACACAACGCCACTATACTGTCAAATACGTAAAATATAATATAATATATATAGTTTTTATAATGCTACAAAAAATACATAAAAATACAATATAACTTAAATAATTATTCATTATAAATTTGAAATGTTCTAGCATATTGTTATTATACAAACATTTAGATATATATTTAGCTAGTATCTTGTTGTTGTATATAAAATATGACTATATCTTCATACGCCATTGTACTAGAGACAAAAAAATTTAAACACTGTTCAGTTATATAAATTAACATAACAATCTTTTGGTAGTGTTTAGATTTGTTTTTGTATTTTGTACTAAATATTCATATCACAGGAAAAAGAAAGCTTTCAAATTTATAGGGAAAATAATAGGGAAAAATAGAGCTTTCGAACAAAATCTCTAAGCATATAAAAATTTCGGAGTGAATTTTGTGTAAAATGGAGTGATTGTACCCAAAATTTTCTCCGAAATTCTCTTCAATTACATACATTTTGAACAGAATCGTACTTAAAAAACATTTCTTTACACTAACCGCAATTCATAAATATGACTAGTAAAATTTCACTTCAATCTAAAAGCTTTATAAGGACATAACAATTTTATTATTTTTACTACTTGTTAATTAGTTTACGGTCGCTATAATTCGTAATGGAAATACTCAAGCCCTCGGCCCTCTGCCCTCGTCCTCCGGGAGTTATCGTATCACTCATTTATCATTCGTACGACGTTTTGGCATTTACAAGGCAGATATTTGATTTGTATATACATACTTGTTTAGTAAAGAAAATGTTTTTATTTTACATATTTAATATAATATAATGGAAAAAAGTTAATAAATACTGTATTTTTAATAGCTTAACTAAAGCTTAAGAAACTGAATTTGGCCCACTTGTATGTATGTAGTTTAGGTTATCTAAGCTGTAACATGGTGTCCTAGAGCTGGTCTGAGGATGGAGCCACGGCTTAAATGGTGAAACTCTTCAGAGGTTACTAGTAAACCACTTGAAAGCGTGTTTTCTAGTTTTTTTTTCCAAATCATATTTAAGTTTCGTTATTTTTTGGATATTCAATAAGGGATTATAAAAGTTTTTTGTTTGTAAAATAAACTCGTAAATCTCGCTGATCGGATTTGTATGAAATTCCGAGCACATATAGTTCATAATCCGGATTAACACATGCGATACGGCCTACCGGCTATTGTTTATATTAAAAAACGAAAAAAAATGCATGCAAAAATAATTTTGTCCATACATAAATATGTTCTTAGGACCTGTAGAAGTAATACCGCCCTTCGTTTTGTCTTAACTATTTTATAAAGATAAATATCATATTTATATTACCATTAAACTTCATCTCAGAGTAAAGAAGTATTTGTCAAAGGAAACTCAAATCCAATTTAAAGTGTGAATAAAGTTCATCAAAAGCTCTACTATAATGTCGTCATCGCTCGAATGCTTCGAACAAGCAACTTTTAATAGCCAATCAAAGATGTTACAACTGTTCAGAAACAGCGGCGTTACACTGATAGCTTAGTTATGTCTTCTAGCTACAAGCAAGTTATATAGATCTTTGGGGATTTAAAATGTGATTTAAGTACCCAGTAGGTATATAGGTAGACAATTCCTCACTTGGATTCGAACCTACACCAAAGCTCAGCCACAGCGCCGCGATCATGACCGCTATGAACTTGTTTTTTTTAGAAATACGTGGCAAAGCTCATGGTAATACAACTCAAACGTTTCAATACTCATTGTAATATAATAACGAGTGTATTAAAGCGGGCGTAACTCAGTTTAAGCGATAAATATATAGTATAAATTAAAACTTTATGAATAAATTTTAGTTTAGTAGGTAGCTCTAATATGGACGCGTAATAAGTCTTGAGCGCGTTGGTTGCGGGTTTATATCCTTTATTTTTTAGCTTCACGCATTATCCCGCTTTTTATATGAAATCCGAATAAAACGTACTATCTCTCCGACTACTACTACTACTACTACTACTATTATGTATGATAATAAATATGCGGATGAAAAATGACTATCCTTAGTTTTATTATACGTCGAGCTTTTTCTTTTGTTTAGAAAAATGTTTGTGACAAAGCTTAGGCTTTAAACTAAAAAGCCAAGACGTTACGTGTAATGTAAACCTTAGCAAATAGTCTAGCGCGGGCGCGGAAGCGGGCGCGGGCGGTGGAGCGCGCACCTAACAGCCCTAAGGTCAAACTCTCGTTGTTCACTCAATTTACCGCTTCGCAAATCAAACTTGGCCGTCGTAACTCAGGGTGGCGATGGACTGATGACATGATTTGCTTGTTCTTGGATAAAAACGTACCTTTTACAAGATTTACAATGTATATTGTATACCATTTATGTTTATGTAGGTATAAAAACTACATTGATATAGTAGTTTTGTTGTTTAGAAGCATAAGTATAATGTTTTGCTTCTCGCTTTATTCCATATTGGGCAGGTTAGCAGAGAGAAGGAAGGTAGGTTAGGACACTCTGTTCTCTATTTCCCACCTGAATTCGGCACATTGCGTGGCAACTCGCCTCAAAGAATAGGTTAAAAATATACAAATTGGCTACGTTCACCCAAAGCGTTTTGTTTATGGAAAATTGAAAGTTGCTTTCTATATATAAAAATCCTAACTATTAACGTTTTATTTTACAAACAAAAAGAATACCTTGCAAAATCTATAAAGCATTGACAAAATTCTATAGAAATTACCTTGAACAAAAATCGAAGGACTCGAAACGCCATAAAATCTACACAGAACAATTAAAATAGATATTTCTAGGAAAAAAATATCACATTTAAATGTCAATGGCATCATATAAATAGTAATATTGCAATATTTTGCGTGAAAATTGACAGTTGTTTTATTATCATAGTTATAACAATACAGAGGCAATTAAAACTATAGTTGTCGGTAAAAGGACGAAACTTTATTAGTATCATTGTTTTTTTTATAGCTGTTTAAAGTCTGGAATACATTTTATCTACGAGCAGATCGTAAGGAGACAGGTGGTTTTGTATAAATACAGTAGCTTTTAAAAATTATACTTTTAAGATCCGATAAAGAATGTTGAAGTTGTTTAGCGTTGTAAGAGAAAGGAATGGCTTACATACAATTAAAATTCTGTAATAAATTTAACGACCAGGACTCGAACTGGAGTCCTCCCAACGATCTATATATAAGTAAAAACTTGACGAACTCAACTTGCGGATTGTTTAACTCCAAATAATTACAAGTTTGTAATTTAATTAGATTTACATATTAAGTCCACATAATTAATTAAAAATATATATAAAAATTGCTTCTCGTAGATAAACACATGGACATGCCGCCCTAAATACATGTCATATAGATAATAAACATAAATATTCACAAAAAACAGGTGCCTCCATATTACACGATACGTTTACGCATTTCGGTAGCTTTTAAAGTGTCATTGACATCATATTTTTGGCGACTGCTCGACGGAGACCACTTACTTCTATACTATCTACACATGTTTAAAAGACAATCTCTATTATTGTACTGAAAAAATACTTTTGTAAATAACTACCTAATACACTCTTATTAATAGGAAGGTCTCTTTTGGAGGAACTTTGACAAATCGTCTCTTGAGACGATATCCAAGGTACTTAAATGCTAGATCCACCGTCTGTCAGTAGTTTCGGCTGTGTATATATATAGTATATATATATATATATATATATATATATATATATATATATATATATATATATATATATATATATATATATATATATATATATATATATATATATACTATATGCTTTGTGTGAGAATCGTATCCGCGACCTTCAAGCATACTAGCAGGCCGTTAGTCAAAAGTTTAAGTCTGGAAACTTAAATATGCAAACAATAAGATAATAAACGATCGCAAACTGGTTTTTTAGATTAGTTATTCTGTATACGGAATGTTAATAAACAATTCATTTAAGTTATGAGATGGCCAGTCATAGATATCATTTTTATATGCTTAAATTTTAATAATTTAACGTTTAATTTACAATTTTTTTAAATATATATGTTTTTAGTTATAAGGTTTCTATTTTTTTTTATTTGCTCAGAGTTAGCTCCCTTGTTGACCCATGTAATGCCAATTCTACATCGAAACAATTATTACCGGCACGTTTAATGGCTACATTACATCACATTATACGTATAATAGCTTTCCGCAATAAAAAAATTATCTAAACACAGAAATAATTGTAAAATTAAAAACTGCAACTAGTGCTTTGACGGTAAATTGTCTATGAGTTAGGGTAATTCATGTATTTAAATTATATTCATTTAGTTGTCCTGGTAGCTGGTTGACATAACGCGGCGTTGAGTTCCGCCAGACAACACGCAACGTCCAGAAAATCGAGTGGTAAGTCGGGAATCGGGAACAAGCGTGAAAATACTATAATATAATGCTTTAAAACAAAAATTTTCTAAACGAAGTAACAAACTGATTATGAAATGGACCGTAAAACCTGATCCCATACGATTTGCCGAATTCACGAACGAACCTTTGTTAGCACATGTGATATTTTTGAACAGAATTAGACGCAACTAAACGCATTGAAATATCATCCTAACGTCCAATGATTTAAGGGTGTTATTTGTGTGTAATTTGGGTAGTCACAAATCGATTATTTGAACAAATAAGTGGATAATAAATCATCCCCGCTACCTGAGAATGAAGGGAAAAAAGGGAATTTGGAAACAAAAGACGGTGACATTTCTTACTAACGAACCGAGTTTACTGACCCTCCACATAATTCAAGTGCAACGCACAAATTTTCACGTTTTAGGTAAACTCAATGATTTTATATGACTAGGACGATATAAGTTTTTATTACCTGTCTAATACTGTGCATTTTTGCCACGTTTATGAAGAGGTAGTCGTGGATACAAATCTTATTCGAGGGAATATTTAAGTATATAATATAATATAATATAATGTACACGTGATCTATAAAACAGTAGAAAGTGGATAAAAACGTTAGATACGACAAAATTTAAAAAAAGTTCTTTGTATTAACTAAGAAAGTGTGTCAATCAAAAGTCAAATTGTATAAATAATGTAATAAGTAATGTAAAATAACGGAAATTACATTTAATTCAGAATGAAAATTTACTATAGCATCCATCTACGAGTACAAAACCCATACGTAGTATGAGACGTCCCAGCCTCATCTTACTCCCCGTAGTTAGAATAGGGTCAGTTCAGAATAATATTAATATGTGTTAGGGTTGCTGAGGGGTAGCGCGGGTACCTATACACTGTAGGGGGGTATAGGGGCGTAGGGGTGCAGGGGGCAGGGGTGCAGGGGTGCAATCCCCTTACAGAGAAGATGGGTAAATTCACAGGAAATGATTACGGTTTAATGTATTTTCAATGTAGTAGATTGCTTTTATTTTTTAACTTCAGGCATCTTTAAAGCTCTCGTGGCGCAGTTGTGGTCGCGATGGTCGTAGATTCGATTTGGAGGCGGTTTTTTTTTTTATATTTTAAATGTAATTTTTTTCTCAGTCTAGTTAAAGAATAAATATAACCGGTTTATAGCGGTTCAAGAAAAAAACTTTCATATATTTGAGTTGACAGATAAAATCTAGTTATAGATCAGCTCATTTGTCATTCTCCCCCGTTTAAATGGTTTACTGGTGGGTGGTGACGAATACCAATGCAGAATTCGTAGAACTGAGCAGGGGTAATATCAGTTTATGGGTTTATTAAAAAATATAAATAATGCAATTAATAGAAATTTGTTATTAAACACGATACTTACATATGTAAATATAAAATTTAATTTTGTAAAAAAAAAAACTGGTATACCTGCCTTCAAAAGTTGTTCATATAGGAACTGTATGTAAAATTGTTATTTCACTTTAAAAACCCTATAAAATTTTAGTAAAGTTATAAAATAGTTTACAGTGTATTACAGTTTATTTAGAAGTGTAAATATGAAAGAGATGGATTTATTTTTTATTCATAATTTATAAAGAACTTCGAGTTGGACCTTAGAGTGACCACAAATAATATAATAATTTTTTTATTTTTTATTCTTGCCAGTAATTTTCGTATTAATTATATAATTCCGTTGTAGTTAATTCAATTAAAAAAATTAAGTAAGTCGATCATTAGGTCCTAAATTCCATTACATACTATGTATACCATAGGTAGTGTTGCTAGTGCTGTTAAATTATACGCACATCGCATGTGAAACTTTCTAGACAAAAGTACAAAATAGGTGATTGAAATGAAGCTCATTAAAAATGTTCTACATTACTCCATATGGAACGTGTTTAAAACATGATATATGGGAAAAGGCTCTTGGAAAACATGAATACAAAAGATTATATAGATCTTAAGTAAAAAGAAGTGACATTACCTAAAAACTCTTAAAGAACCTATACTGGTCTCTAATAATGTAACATTTTATCAAACATATATATATATATATATATATATATATATATATATATATATATATATATATATATATATATATATGTATATACATATCATCATAATCATCACCGACGAATCCAACTAAAAACTAATTTAGGAATCGAACCCACACCCGCTGTTACTAATAAAAAGTAATCGCAACTAATAAATGATGAAAGGCTGGATTTAATTTATAAATAAGTCATAAAGTTGTAGTGCGGTTGTAATATCGTCGTTACAAGGTAGATTGCAAGATATCGCGATAAGATAAATAATAAATATATATATATCGCGTACGAAAATATTTTTTATCGAACACTTCACTGGACGCTATTTCTGTGTCATTGCGGGAAATGTAACATTTTTTTTTAATTATTATTTTTTTTTGTATAAAAAATTTCGCCTCTGTGGCTAGAAAATGTGGCTCTGTGTATGCGCAGAGCTTTCTTCCACTATATAAGATAATTTTTTTTTTATTTTTTACTAGTTCCTGGGTTTAGCGTTTCAGCCAAGCAAAGTTTTTTTTTATATTTGCACAGAAACAAATAAAAGTAAAAGTTAATAAGCAAATTTAATAATAAATAGAGAAAACAGAGAAGAGGAGTTACTTTTTTTTCTGTCCGTCGAGATAAATGCGGGATATGCAAAAAGAAACATAAAAACTGCTTTGACACGGCATTTGTAAGTCAGCGTTGGACAGTTCACTGTCGCAATGATGAATGAATGTGAAAGTTAGGCTTTTTATACTCATGACAAAATTGAAATTTGATTGAATGAATAATATCTGTATATATCCTTGTATAAAGTCTAAATGCACTTTAACGTCCTTTTTAGAAACATAATATATACATATAAACATAATATATACAACATACACATACATATATAACATATAACATAATATATAACATAATATATTGAAGTTGATTCAAATCGATTCAGTTTTTTTATTTATTGCCTTTGAGCGTCAGTCGGTTGATTCAACAAATAATGAATTCAATAAAATGTCAAATTCCAACATTAATTTGTATAAATTCAAACATACATATTTAATAAAAACCGAAAGTCGAATAAAAAATCGATTGCTATTATTATTCGTATTAAATTTAATATTTTATTTTCGATGATTGCTCGCAACAGATAATAAAAAAATTAATTAAATAATTTTTTTTTTAACAAATCATCTGAACGACAGTCACAAGTTAAAATCCTAGCAATCTGGAAATTACATTTTTAAGAAATAGTACCTAGTATCTCAGCTGGGCTTGGTAATAATTTTATTTAGTGCAATTACAATTTAAAAAAAAAAACAATTCTCAACAAGTTCTATAGCATTTATCGTAACACATGTAACGCGAAGTGATAGCCTATCAGTGATGGATGCTTGCGTTTAATTACACTCGCTATCGATCCGATGATTTATTGATATTGCAACTTGTATTGTACAACTTCTATTGATATAATTTGGCTACCAGTTGCCGTGGCCTTTGGCCTAATGGTACCTAATCGAGAATATTCTGAAATTATATATAATACCGTCTGCCTGTAAACGCGACTGTTTGTGGGTTCGATTCCCACTAGGGGAGGATGTATTATTTTCATTTTCCTCTCTCTGGTAACAAGGCAAAGTGTGGCGTTGAGTTCCGCCACTCAACACGCGATGCCTCAAAAGGCGGAAAGCGGGAAACGGAGTGTCTTAACACTAGGTTTCTACAGTTCCCTCTGCCTAGCCTGCCATGTGCGGGATACAGCGTGAAGCTATTATATATTATTATTATATGCAATATTTTCAAATTGATAAATAGTTTTTAAAATTGATTATTAAATATTTGAGCCAAATTTATTAATTTTATATTACTCTAAATCGATAAATTAAAAGTGAATGTATGTTTATTTATTGAAATTAGAACTATTCACTACCCAATTGACCTACAATATCGACAATACAATATAATTTTCCATAATACAAATTTCAATTTGATTAGAACAATAGTCTCTGTATAGAACAATCAGGGCAATAGGTTAAAGCCTAGCCTATATTGGCCTAGTTTATCCGGCGTACGTTATAATTGCTGTTGCAACCTGTTTGAATGCCGCTCACTGTCAACATGCCATTCGTATTTGCCATAAAATTTGGCATTGCACTATTCCATTCCCATTTGAGGGATTGAATAATTTGATATCCTCTTTCCTCGTTCGTAAGAGGACAAAGCGCGGCGTTGAGTTCCGCCACTAAACACGCAATGCCTCGATATTTGGGCGGAGTGTGGGGAACGGAATATTTTAACACTAGGTTCCCTCTGTCTGGTTCCCTTTATGCTTTCATCAGATGCAATAAGCTATGCAGTTTTCAATTTTAAAATGATATATCACTAGGTACAAATCAATAAATACTACGAAATATGTAAAAGCTGAATTCTAAATGTTTTACGATTTATAAATGTCACAAATGTATTTTATTTTATAAAGGCATCCGCCGAATTTAAATACTTAATTCCACTTAACGCTTTAATATAGATAAAGTTAATGAGCGATTAGTATTTTCAGTTCCAGTAGTTTTTTTGTTTAATACCTATCTATTTGATTAATTAATTTCTTTATCAAATTAGAACAAAATCGTCAAGGTCTTGAATATAAATATACGTATTTTGGTCGTGTATCTCTTTTTAATATGAAGATGCTATATTGAAGTATATGCATACAAGTCTCTTTTGAAATAACAGTTATAGAAAGCTATTATTATAAAAAGCTTTTACATATATGTGATAATGCTAATAAAACGTCTCAAAATTGTCACACACAGAAAGCGTTTGAAGCGAAAATTTGTACAAACACAAATTAAGCCTTTATATAAAGACAAACAGGAACGAAGCAATTTAAAAAAAACCACCCCAAAAACCAATTCCCAGTGTGAAATGTGAAATTCAGCTATATTTTCGTTTTAAAAATAAAAAGCACTACTGTTTTTAAAACTGGCGCTCCCCAAAACGGGGCTTAGCACGTGCACAAAACCTTTACAACGTATTGCGCTTTCCATATTTAAAGTATTTTCGCCGCAATCGGTGCCTATAAAGTCATTGAAAATATAACACCGAATCACCAGCGGGGAACGTTTCTAAGGACTGTTAACTAGATTTTACTCTTGCTTGCGGCTCTATATGAGTTTTTCGGTCGGAATAACCTGACAAGTCTATTTTTCAAATTTGAATATGATCATCGGGAATGGCGAGACGGGGCGGGCGATTTTGCTTCAGTAGCCAACTATTTTTGAGAAAAAAAAAGCTTCTTTTCAATTTAAATTCAGTAGTTATCGTTTGTGCTTCGCTTTTATCCATATCCTGTTTGCTAACCTCTTAAATGGGAAAAATTCTTGGAGCTTTTAACTTTAATCTTTGTGCCATTACATTTAGATAGCGTGCTGAAATTATGTGTTCGCGTGAAGACAGTAAAATAATTTTTTTTTTATTTGTAGTTCACTGTATAAATTTTTCCGGTTAACTCCGTTTTCCAATTCCAGTTCAATAAGCCGGAGAGTAATGCAAGCCATTTGTTGGACCAGATCATTTTTTCCTTACACTTCATCTCGTATCTCTACACACCTTATCTCTACACACTCCCGTATCTTTACCACACAAGGGAATATAGATTCCCTTTCTCGCTTTTCGCTCCAATTCGAGACACTGCATGTTTAACGGCGGAACTCAACGCCACACTTCGTCACCTTAGAGCCAGATAATCAAAATAATTCAATCCCTTGGGTGAGTCCTCAACCATCTCGCTTATAGCCATATCTCTCTCTCTCTCTCTCTATCTCACTGCGTTACTATATAGTTCACTATAGAATATTATTCCATAAATTTACGTTTCCAAATCAAACGTTTGAGCGCTCAGCGAGGCACGTGTTTATTGCGTCACGATGGCATCTGGTGATATACGATTTGAAAGTTCTATCTCTATACAGCTTTTGCTCTCGAATTGAAAAATAACAGCATCATAATATGCAGGCGTGAATAACAAACAAGCGTTGGGTACGCGGCAACTAGACATATGCATTGAAATATTAAATATTTGTTTGAAGAGACAATACATTTTTAGAATTTTAGGTTGTTAACTGAACTGAACTGAAAATAAATCCAAATATAAATAAATCCAAAAACCAGTAGGTAGGTAGGCGATAAAATATATTTATTATTTAAAGATAACTAAAATGACTACTAACAAGTGACGTCATAAACAAATACTGAGCTTCAGATTATCGTCACTAAAACTATTCTCTACTGTGCACTCTTCATTTTATATATAAAATTATTATTTTTTTGTTTTTTGGTCAAAACCAGAACAGGAAAATGAAATATATATATATATATATATATATATATATATATATATATATATATATATATATATATATATATATATATATATATATATATATATATATATATATATATATATTATCGATATTCCGTAAACATTTAAATTGAAATGACTAACACAAATAACTACACGAATATTTAATAACCGGCCATTGGGGGCCACGTGTTGTGACTTGATGAGCTCGGTCCGTCCACACTGTCCCAGTACTTCAGTACTAGTACTTACCTAATATAAACGTTTGTTATGAGACCGATATGACAATAACGTATGTGCCGTTTACACTAGCAGGTAGCTGCTAGTGTAAACGGTAACTGTTATTGTAAACTTCGTATGTGGAGTTTATACAATTTATTGTATATATAAGATTAGTTTACATTACTTGAAGCAAGTTAAATATTAAAAAGCTATTTTACATGGAGCGCTTTTTGTCACATGTACACAGATTATGCTTTTTAGCAGACTATTAATTTGGAGGAATAAAATGATGAAAATTAAGAATTTAATAATAACAAAATCATAATTTTTATCAAGCTTTTATACTAGCTAAGTTATGATACCAGATATTTATGATGCGATCTATTTTTCACACAATATGCATAATTGTATTGTCGAAACAAGAATATGCATTCCACCTTAATTAGAAACCGGGAGTGGATAAAAATTAATCGATTTCAGTACAAACGGGTGTAAAACAAAGCTAAATAAAAAAGCATCTACACTCACGACAGGGTGGAGAGAGGGAAGAGAGAACCTAGTGTTAAAACACTCCGTTTAACTTACAAAGTGTTCCGTCCAAGTTTCCAGACATTGTATGCTGTGTAGCAGAATAACGCCGCACTAGCTCAACAAGAAAAGCTCGTAAAATAATATTCAGTTTTACTTAATATATAACATATAGGTATATCTAGTAACTTAATTTGAGGGAAATGAAGGAAACGTGCAATCAAATTTATCTCGATTGTACTCGCGAGGAATGTGTACACAAAAACGCGAACGACGGCTTACACAATTAGTCTTTTATTATAGTCATTTGTAGCGAAATGCTCTTCGTTTGTTTGAATGTTGACTTTGCAAATTCTCATGAATGCGCTTAATCATAAATAGAGGGACACGTTTAAGTGAAAATAAGAATTATTTTAGAGAATTATTTTAGAGAATAAATTATTTTAGAGAATTAAAGAATAATAAGAATGAAAATAAGAATTATTTTAAATATATAATTATTAATGTTTTTAGATTTATATAGAATTAAAAACAATATAATTACGTTATATATATATATAATATATATATATATATATATAATATATATATTATATATATATATATATATATATATATATATATTATATATATATATATATATATATATAATATATATATATTATATATATATATATATATAATATATATATACTAATTTATAAGTACAGACATAGGTATTTTTAGCCTCTTACTGTAACTCGCATATAACATGGTACATAGAGAGAACATACACTATGTTCTCCAGACATTCTTCACCGCTTTCCGCAACACATAACCAGAAATGTCTGCTCAAATTCCGTAATGATAATAATACTTGGCACATTTTTGCGTCAAGACAATTTCTGCGTCAAAACATATTACATATACGTTCTGTATCCATTTACGCCCGCCATCTTAAAGTCAATGTATGTATAAATTAGACTATAACAACCATTATAAACAAATAAATCTATATCACCTTACAGACACACACACACACACACACACACACATATATATATATATATATATATATATATATATATATATAATATATATATATATATATATATATATATATATATATATATATATATATATATATATATATATATATATATATATATATATATATATATATATATATATATATATATTTATATATTTATATATATATATGTGTTACATAATATACAGTCTTGCATTCAAATGAAAATAGAACCAAAAGTTTATATTTCAAACCGTTATTTTTGTTTAGAATCGTAAAACGTAAAAATCAGTGCGGGAATGGTAAAAAAAAAGCTAAAATTCACTGCGCGTAGGTACGCAAGCGATGGGTGGCCGGCCGGTGCATGTATAAATAATTTGATGAATGTCCCGAGACACTACTGTACTCGTACTAGTACTGTATCTGTAGTCGTTAGTCGCTAGGCAGCGAGTCGACGTGCCCGTGTATATCAGGATTTCTATTTTTGACTTGGTTCCATCTGTCTGTATGTAAACGCCTAAATGCTATCTGATTAGAATGTTGTTTATGATATATTTGTAATGTTGTAATCGATATCTGTGTTTAATAGCCAAGTATATATATATATATATATATATATATATATATATATATATATATATATATATATATATATATATATATATATATATATATATATATATATATATATATATATATATATATAATAGAAAATATATATTATTATAATTTTGGAACTTGTGAAAAGGAGAGCAAGATTTCTAAGCTATATGTACATTAAATTATTTTAACTTCCATCAATATAACTCGTTTCGCATACAATTGGTGACATAATTTTTTATATATTTCTTAATATACATAATATACAACTAGTATAAAAATATAATTTTAAGTTAAAAGTTAATTTTACCATACACATAGATATGTAAATAATTCAAAAGTGAGTAGCATTAATTATGTAGATAGAAATCTTCGTTACATAATGGATGAAGCAGTCACTACTTGGTCCTCACAAACACCTGCACATGACAACTTTTTTTTTCCACCCTCCTTAAGTAAGTGGCGTATTCTATATTCTACCCCAAGACAATTCCTGCTATTGTGAAGAATGTTTTAATTTGCCTTCCTGAATAGGCATTGTTTATAGTTAATTTAACGTTTCAACTACTTTTTGCAATCTTTAAGAATATATAAATATATGACATACATACTCGTACACACACATATATATATATATATATATATATATATATATATATATATATATATATAATATATATATATATATATATATATATTACACATATGTCGTCATTTTTTTTAATCCACACTGTCACTAATTTGGATAACGTTTGTTATTCATAACAAAAGGCTTCATCTTTAATATAATAGACATGACATTAAACCAACTCTGACATTACAATAATATACAATAGATTAAAATTCTCAAAACACCAAGTGTTACAAATTCCAACGTAATACTTAAACAAAATAACAATCTAACGAATTAGCACAAAATTAATCTCGCATTAAATCCATTCAACAATAACAAAGAATCAAATTTTAGTGTAAGTTCATAGACCTTTATATACGAACGTACTAAACGCTTAATGCTACTAATTAGAAGGTGTTAGTTAAAACGTAGCAGTGTTTAACCGTTACAAGACTTGGGATTGTTTAAACAGAATTGCTTTATGAGGCGTTTCCAGCGCCCACGCAGGGTGATGGGGGGTACAGTGGCTGTGGCGTGCGGTACGGAGGTAGCAAGTTCGAATGATGTTTAGATATTGTCATAGAAAAGTATCAAGACATTTGTTGGATTTTTCTACGTATTCAATGAAGTTATACTATCGTACGAGTATCATATTTGATAGGAACGTTTCTAATTTAACACCGTTTCTGTTATTTAAAATTTCTATTATATATATATAAAATTTCTTATAGCTTGCAAGATTAATATAACCTAATTGTAATTATATCTGCTTCTTCACTTTTCTCTCATTTAAAGGCGTTGCGTGGTGGGTGGCCACACTGAATTCTGCATTTGTCACATCGGATACATAGTGTAAAATAAAGTCGGTTTTAGCTATGTAAGCTTAATGCTAACCACTGATTTTGATGCGGTTTGCACTTAGTAATTCAACGGAAAAGCTTATTTATATGTAAAATTCGTCCATTTTATATAAAAGTAAAAATATTAAAATAAACAACAAAATAACATGATGTTGTAAAAATGTGTTAAATATTAGCCTAAATTGTTGACTTAATGCGTACAAAGACGGGATCTTATCACTAGTATATTATTAAATAAAAATATATATATTCAAGTGGTATTCGAATCCACACCCGTTCGCTCAGTCATATGTGCCAGGCATGCCTATTCAAAATTAGTAAATATAAAAATAAATAGCTCCCCGCTTTATCCCGCACATAGTAGTGAAATTAGTGTTAAGACAATCGGTTCTCTAATTTTTGAGACATATTAACATATAGTATATGTATACTATATGTTAATCTAATATGTTTTCTACACTCTACCATTTCCAGTTATTATAAAGCAAATAATAGTATAATAAGATAATGTTTTGACCGCGGCCTCAATACTGGAATAAAGACGCTGGAGCTATCAGTTTATTTACTTTACTTTCGCGTGTATGTGTGGTAATGTTGCCAGAATCAGCATATTTAAAATGTTATCGCTGTCAATATTTATAGCTAATACGTTTAACACAAGTTGAATTTATTTTTTATGCGTGTTCAACTTTTTTTTTTATAAACATTTTACTATACTATAATTAATATGCGTTTTTTTTAACTGACAGATGATAAATGTCATTAGGTGTGGAAATAATGGAATATATTAAAAGAAAATAGAATTTTTTTTACATTTCCGATTTGGATCCACATTAATATAAGATCTATTTATTATTATATAAATTATATAAAACTTAAATTATATAAAATTTAAAAAATATTTTTTAAATATAATTTGCAAACGGGTTTAGTTGTTAACATTGAAGAGTTTACACCTGTTTCTTAATACGAATAAAAATTTAAAACACAATATCGTTATAGCATTTTAGAGGCCATTATGCCATTCATTACGGTGAAAATATTTTTTACAGCTGGAAAAGCTGAAAACGCTGTAATTGCCGAAGTGTTCTTGGTAAGCGTGATATTTTATTTCACTACTATTGTTTTGTTGCACACTTTCAAGGTAAATTTATTATTTCGTAGTGACACAGTGACGAATCACTCTAGTCTCATTTTTATTTTTCACAGAAATCATATATCACTGTATATCGTCATATCCTAAAAAGGCTAACTTACTTTGTATTTAATTTAAAAAAAAATATTTGAAGACATTTGTCATCAAGGTAATTCTTTATATATAACAATATGGATATATGAGTACCATAAAGAAAACAATGACTAACATAAATCTCCTGTACAAACAGACAGACAGACTGGCTTCATTTACATTACTAGCACAATACTACACGTACTAATAAATTGATGTATGAATCGTGATTTTGATATAAACTACCTATTTTGAAGACCTACGATTATTTACTTATTAATTTTGTATATAAAGTATATCTGTATATATACATATATATAGATATATATTTTAAGCTATCAGTATGTAACAACGATCGATCTTTAAAATTACTTTATAATAAAGCATTTACATTCTATGCAAGTGACGAATAAGTTCCTACTTACGGATATCCCGAACTACACATACACTGTATAAGAAACAATTATGCATATTAAGCTCGTAATCGACAGGAAGCCATTGTAGTAATCTATCGTTACAATAGAATAGTAATTTTGGCGTGCACATTTTTATCGCCCAATAGTTTATAAGCTTGACCTCAGTTTAGACTGTAAAGAACAAAGCTTCCATTGTAATCAAATAATCACCGTTTTTTTATTTGACAAAGTTATAGTGGCTACTTTATTTCATCATTTGTTGTTCGAATTAAAATATTTATTTTATTGTAACATAACATTTTTAGTATGAGGTTCCTTTACAACTATACATATATAATAAATACATACTTATTTCGTCGTAAAAAAAAATAGATTATTTTATATATCGAGCTAATATTTTAATACAAATTATTCAAAAATAAAAAAAAAAACAAATGTCAAAAGTACTATTGTATACAACTAACAGAGAACGGAAGTGATGTTATTCTTATATATACATATATAGATTATCCCAGAAATTGTATTTATAAGAAAATACTAAATCAATAATTTGAATTGATTTAGTTAAATGCAATTTTACGATCGTTAGTAATAAATAACCGTGAGTCAATAGTTATTTTCGCTTTACAAATGCAACCAAATGTGGTTATAGCTTTCACGGTGCAATGTACTGCACGCCTTAGGTCCTTGCCATTTTAGACATCATTTTTTTAATTGCAAAACTACGACCTTCATAAATTTAAATATATTTATTTATTTATATAAATTAAATTTATTTTAAAATAAAACATACATACGTAATTGTTGACATTGGTAACCATATATTATATTTATAATTTAGTTTAAGCTAATATTAACTATAACTTAAATTATTATTAGTATTAGTTATTTAATTATCAAGTAGCATGATTTTAAAAATATAATAAGGAATAATTTATTGTAAATTTATACACAATTCAACTTGTACAAAATATTAAATCGTAATATTTAATTTCATCATAATGACATTTATATTTTTAATTTCGGCTAATCACGAACACACGAAGGGCATATAATCGACCTTCCGATATTCGATCGATAGTAATCGATTTTCGAGCGCATCGCAAGATATCTCAACTTATCGTCCCAAACAAATCCTGGCGTTATCTAGAGACTACGCAACGATAACTTACCTCAATAAAATTTACTTCCACAACACAACACAAACACTATTCACCGTCTTAAATCTAATTGAATCCATGTTATCATTTAAAAGTATCGATCTCACGCGTTGGAACGGTTCTCTGCGACGCGTATATTTTTACATTCGCCTTTAAATATGGTTATTGTCTTGTATATGTCGAGTGGAAACACTTTGAATAGGTTTTTATTTGAGTATCACTTTTATATATGTAAGTCACAGTCAGCTGAGCGATTGTTTGTAACAATATATCGGTAATAGTTATTCGTTTCAACGGACGTATTTCCACGGCGATGTTCGGAGAGAGACTGACGGGTTGGAGTGAATGAACGGGGGAGCGCGGGGAGTATCGGGGGCTAAGGGGGGAGGGCGCGGGGGTGAACTAAGTTGTAAATACTCACCAATAGATGGCGTCGCTAGCTAGTGAAAGCTTATTTTAGGCACAGTGTGAGGTTTGTGGGGTAGTCTCGTGTGCTTCTAATATTATATGATTCAGAAGTAGTTATTTAGATTTGTCTTGGATTATAATTTTGTATGTATAATATCCTTAAGGATCCTCCTTAAGGAGGTAAAGCTTACCAATTTTGGCATGTTTATTTAGTTTATTAAGTTTTAATAGCTTGTAATTTATTTTTATACATCATGTGAGATCAACAGATACTGATACTATTCGGATAAATAAGATTTCCAAATCTATTATTTTAAAGTTAAATTATAATAATAAAAAAGCTGTTATAGAAATTGCATACTTTGCTGAACTTAAGTTTGCTTTTTGTCGAATTAGAATCGGACTCCAATTTTACGTTTAAAACGTATATAATAAAATTTTTCGAAAAATTATATCGACACTATATTAAGATGGTGTCATTATTGGAGGCAACATATAAGCATACTGTATACACAAATACATACATACATATATATATATATATATATATATATATATATATATATATATATATATATATATATATATATATATATATATATATATATATATATATATATATATATATATATATCATTCATCGAACCGTAAAAACAAACATCCCAATTTAACAAAATGAAATAAAGATAAACGTTAATTTCCAATTTTCGACAACTTTACATCCTTGAGGAAGGAAGCTACCAGTGGGTAAGCTTTTCGTGTATTTTCCGTCCGTCGTGGAATTAAGAGAGTGTTTTTGAATTATCGTCAGGCGTCGAGTGCGCTTTGCCGAATACTTCAATGTCCGGAATCAATTTGCACCGATTTTAAATTTGTCTAAGGGAAATGAGTGTGTACATTACATTACTGATGCGGACAGGCCCGGACTTAAGCGTTGTGAAATTAAGAAAAAAAAGAAAATTAATTAATAATTCTAGTACTTTTTTATATAGTTCTTTTGGTATTTTCGATTTTTATATATCTATATACTATATACTAAATGGACATATTTTAATGGTAATATCTTGGTAATATTAGACTCTTTAAGGTATTTATAATGGAGCCCATAACGAATGACGTCTCGGTGACAGCCGACAGCCGTGACCACGGATACTGTTAAGTGTATGAAATGTCGATACAATAATGTACTTATATTACAAAATTATACTTGACATATTCGGCTATTAAGAATTTCATGTTCGTTTTTGAAATTTCAATTTAAACGTCAAGTTAAAATAGTATATTAAAGCAGGAGCGGATAAAAAAGGTATCCGCTCCCCGCATTCGTATTTTTAGACATTGCGTGCTTAGTGTGGAAGTCAACACCAGGCTTTGTTTTGGTACCAGAGCGAAGAATATGAAAGTAATTCTCATTCCCCCGAGTGGAATTCGAACCCACAACAGTCGTGTTTACAGTCAGACACTGTGCCGCTGCGCCACGACCGTTCATACTTTTTAGTTTATTTGTGCGCTTCTTTTATTTAAAAAAAATATAATGTACAATAAAAACTTGAACTTTTTGGTAGTTTTCCGCTTATGGACCAAATACGATCCCTGGTGGAGGGAAATACTTATTGGAAGTCGCGAATGTTGTATTTCAATTAAACCTTATAAATGTTTCTATTGACGATGCGACAGTTTGCTCAAAGTAGTCAATTCGAATCTTAAATGAGGATTGAATTATTCATATACGATTTTAAAACAGTAATTTTTATTGTAAAACAAGACTTAGTATTAAAAACTATAGAATAACGTCTACTACGTGGTTAATTTATAGAATAAGATAAGATACAAATTCCATTGAAACACATAATATAATAATATAATATTAGCTTTGCCACGAAATTATCACGATATCACTTAAAGAAATCACATATATCATTTAATATATATATATATATATACAGATATATATATATATATATATATATATATATATATATATATATATATATATATATATATATATATATATATATATATATATATATAGATAAAAATGATTTATTATGGACGCACAGACTGAATCAATTATAATGGCGCTTGTCGATATATATATATATATATATATATATATATATATATATATATATATATATATATATATATATATATATATATATATATATATATATATATATATATATATATATATATATATATATATATTATATATATATATATATATATATATATATATATATATATATATCGACAAGCGCCATTATAATTGATTTAGTCTGTGCGTCCATAATAAATCATTTTTATCTGTCCTATCGCCGGGCTATTGTTTACGTTCTTTATCATCTGTCATGTCATAGACATGCCTCGTTACTTATGGAGCTACTAACGCCTTTTATTTATGAACTTATACCGGCCTATCCCTATACAGAGTGCGCTGACTAATCTCTTCACTTTCCAATTGTTGAATATTTATAGTGTTTCGCGCTTGGTGATAAAGTATTTTTGATATATATATATATATATATATATATATATATATATATATATATATATATATATATATATATATATATATATATATATATATATATATATATATATACATAAGGTACGCTTACGTCAGTATATTCGTACGGCATTCGTCCTTAAAGCTCGGTGTTGAGATTCGCCACTCAACATGTTATGTCTTGGAACTAGGCGGAAAACGGCGGAGTGACACAATTGAGTTTAAATTTGAAATAAAATTTCTTTTTTTTTTCATACATAAGTTCATTGAAAATAAAGTACTCATGCTTTGTAATATGTGTATATTATACATTTATACATTATTATGAATTCGTTATGTTGGAGTTTAAACATATATGATAACCCACTTATATGATGTATTGACCTGTTCAATTATTGCTATCGAAATTGGCGATATTTCAAATTTGCTTATAAGTAAATACAATAATTGAAAACTAAAGTTATATCCACAATTTCAAAGTTATACCTATTTTTTATTGGTTTCACGTTTATCCCTTATATAACAGGTACTGAACTAGGTAGTATTAAGACCTTACCTTACCTTAATTCGACCAGTTGATTTTATAGGTAATTAAGAAATCAAGCACTATTACTTTAATTTAACAGCTTAGAAATAAAAAATGTTAAGAATTCCAACACCAAGAACAAACAGAAAGCACAGCGTACACAGGCAGTGTACAGTACCCGGTACCTATGTACCTACCTGTTGTGACACAATGTCTGTGGGCGCAGTACAATGAGGTGAAAAAACAGATGACTTTTTTACTTTTCCAGTGTGAAAGGTTAATTATGTGTTTTGAACGAATGGTTGATGGCTTTTTTACTTTATTTTTTTTTCGTTATGGTATTTAATTGTATAAATATTTTATAGCACATAGTAACAAAGGATGTCTCACACAGGAGATTGGAGCTTGGTTTTATATATATATATATATATATATATATATATATATATATATATATATATATATATATATATATATATATATATATATCTTCTTCTTCCTGGCATTAGTCCCGGCTTTTTGCCAGGGTCTGCCTTCCGACTAAGACCAATCGGTCCATATGAGTGGCGAAGTGGTTTTTTTGTGGAGCGATTGCCATCTGACCTCCAAACCCATTACTGGGAGAAACCAGGAAAGGAAAGGGAATAAGAGGCAGAAAGACTTGGAATATAGGGGAGGGACACCACTTACATGGATTGGATCGGGTTATGAAAGTGGTGGCTCGAGGTCTCGGGGTCGCGTACCCGTATGCCGGAAACCAAATATCGGACAGATAATTGGCTAGACACCCTCTGAGATGCCAACGCCACGCGGTGTTCCCAGGCGGTCACCCATCCAAGTACTGAACGCGCCCGACGTTGCTTAACTTCGGTGATCGGACGAGAACCGGTGTGTTCAACGTGGCATGGACGTTGGCTATATATATATATATAGGTACCATGTAAAAGCCCACAATACCATAATTATATATATATATATATATATATATATATATATATATATATATATATATATATATATATATATTTATATATATAATTATGGTATTGTGGGCTTTTACATGGTACCTACCTTCATCTCATAATTTTAAAATGCCCAAAAGTAGTTGACATGAAATAAAAATTTATAATTTTTAAATAACGGTAAAAATGCAAAATTTCCAAAACATCCAAACAATCCTCTTTAAAGTTAACAATAATACAATAATAATTACTATAAGCTCCACTAATCATGTAAAGGCTTACGCCTAGCTCCTTACCGTATATTGTGACAACATTGTCGCCTTCAACGAATCTTAACAAAGAAATATTGTAATCCTCTAAATATTGACAATGCTTACAATATCCATGGGTTGACGTTAGACGACGCTAGTTAAGCCTTCGCCTAATAATCCCTTAGACGTGATCCGATCAAGATGGAGTTTCGATATAGAGGTATATATTCTGCATAATACATTCTATCAGCTCGGCCCGGTGAAGCCTGGTGAAGCCACTTAGAGGTTGTGGAATGTTGAAAGGAATATTTAATATTATATGTTTGTACTTTGTAATTTTATTCAATCATTTTTTCTAGAAAATTTACGTATATTAATTATTTCCTCTTTCCAGTTTCACACTACTTCCCGGTGGTAAAATATTCCGATTTGCTAGTGTCGTAGCTTGGCGTGTTAAGTGATAGAATTGATCGCAGTATTTTGTCTACCAGAGCGTGGAAATTAAGATAAGTGTGGAGATATAGATATATACATACATTATACGGATGTAAGTGTGTGGAGTTAAGTACTGTTGATGCTCATTCGGGAGGCTAACCACAGTTGTAAGTATATTGTAAATTTACATTAAAAAAGAGCAACAGTTGAGTTTCTCGCCAGCTCTTCTCAGCAGAACTGCCCTCCGAGCTGGTGGTAGCTTCTAGTAGGACTGACAATACTGACACTTATGTTAATTGACAAAAGTGCTTGTAATAGCCGATTTGAATAAAGAATATTTTGATTTTGATTTTTTATGTCTATGTATATATATATTGGGGCCGCCACCCACCAACATTGCGATAACAGTCAGACTGTGCCCCACTGTGCCACGATGTCCTCAGTTTTGAAATATAATAGACACAAAATATACAAGATTAATGTTAAAGTAATACATGTTTTAAGTAAATACAGAAATATCCTAATTTTATTCACATGCTATACGTACTTATAGATTTTTATATGAATAAATTGTTGACAAACATTCCTCTATGTAGGTGGTAATAGGTTTAAATTCTAAATCCAGTAATCGCGATATACATAGGTGCATCTTACTTCGTTATTTATTTAAATCGTTAAGAGTCATATTACTAATAATATATTGTTTTGTCAAAAATATTTTATTTGTATTTCCACGCTCTGGTAGCGAAGTAAAGCACGGCGTCATTGCCAACACGAAAATGAGATAGAAAAGAGAAAATGGAGAGCGCGAACACTAAGCGCCCTCCTAAATAGTTTTAACCAAACCTGACATTGTTAAAATTGCAAACACTGCAAGCAATATTAAACACGTAACACTATTTTAATAAGGTACATATTTCTCTATTCATTTCTCACATAAACTTTCCTAGGCGACTGTACTGTACTGTAGATTGGATGTTGTAATAAAGAGGGCCGGGCCACAATGGGGCGCAACGAACAAAATAAACACATAAATATTAAATTATGTTCAGAAGCCTCCGCGAGTGTTGTGACTTAATGTAGTAGCGGTTACAGCTTTATATAAATACTATTGGGAGCTTCTATTCATATTCATATTAAATGTAACATAAACATGGATTTAATAAAAATAATCCTTGTACTTGTAACATAAATGCTGATCTTTTGTAGGAAAGTTATAAAGAGCTTTAGTAATATACTTACTTCATCTTCTCAAAGTTAACCATTATATATAAATATACGATATGAATAGCAAATATTATTATTTTAAAGATTGAAATAAGTCGTGTAAGTGTCACTTAGCTTAGTTTTAGCTTAGTTTTAATATAAACCATGGAATAAATAGAATAATTTAATAAATAATAAATAATCTAAATTTAAAAGTAAGTATCTTCTCCACTTTCCAGTGTATTTAAATATAGTAAATTTGTTTGTTCATCATACAATAATCTTTACTTTACTGCTCTATAACAATTATAGCAGGTACTGTAGGTACTCGCGAGGCATGTTAAGTAGATATAGAATTGTTAAAAATACTGTGGTCGTGGGTTTGATGCCTGTTTAGGATAACTAATACAGATTAATAAGGACAGTATTTGATAGCCGAAACTAAAAGCCCACAAACGGGCGGAAAACAAGGTAGTTTATCATTGATGATAACAAAAAAAATACCTTTATTACGTTGTAGTTAATTTAAGAAATAATAACAAAATAATATTTTTTTTTATTTTCACGTTGTAGGCAGAGGGAACCGTAAGTAGAAGGAGTTAGTGTAGTGAGTGACTTAGTGTTCAGACACTCCGTTCCGCGCTTTCCGCCTTTCGAGGCATTGCATATTGAGTCGCGGAGCTCAACACCGCGCTTTTGCCTTGTTATCACAGCGAAGAACATGAAAATAATTCATTCTCCCCGAATGGGAATAGAACCCATAAACCATCGCGTTCACAGGCAGACGCTGTGCGTCTGCGCCACGACGGTCCTCTAATCAAAATTGAATATTTTTTTTAATCCATCTATAAAAAATCGATACAGATCGATCGATTTTCATGAACAGATAATAAATATAATTTTTATTATAATAGCATACATTAGTTCTAAAGTAACGGTATAAGCCCTCGATGGTTGCGGGAGGAGGATTTACGTGTTCAAAACAAACAACGCCCTCGTTACGTTTTATTACGCACAAATCAAGTTGAATCTTTTAAAACTAATATTGATCGCAATAAATTGTATTTAAGAATTCTAGCAGATTATTTCTTGATTCTATTTAAAGAAATGATAATAATTGAAATGATAATAGTTTTAATAGAGGTTTCATTTTACCTATATCTAGCTTTTACTTTTTTGTCTGTTTGTTTTTTTTTTAAAGAATGTACATTGGTGTGTGGGTTTTTAGGTGGTCTTCTTCTTCTTCCTCGTTCCTCAATGATGAGGATCGCGACCACATGATAATATCTTCCATTCAGAGCGGTTGTAGGTAGAGTTGACTGCTCGATAAAAGCTACCGCCGACCAAAATTGTGGGTTAACTTTAATTAACTTTACTTGAGAAAGAAAGCGTGGAATTGAAAACCGTCAATAAACACGCAATGTGAACTCTTGTAACTTGGCAAAAAGTGGAGAATGGATTGTCATCACACTAGGATCTCTCTGCCAGCACCTACTATGCAGGATATAGAGAAGCTTTTATATAAACTTCTTAGTATATTTATATTTTGTTTATCACTAAGACCTAATTATATCATAGCTAGCGTTCCGCTGAACTATTCTATTATGTATCTGTTAGTGAAGGTATTTGATTATTTTTATCATAAATTGTAGCTTATATGTTATTCTAATGTATATTACCGCACAGTTTCCTCTATATCCGTTCAGTAGTTTTTGCGTGAAACCAGAACAAACATCCATCTTCATTACTGTCATATTTAATTCTCTTAAGATTTAATTTTCTCTTATATTATATATATATATATATAAAATTTCGTCTTATACAAAATTCGCACTTACGGAACTTCTTAAGTACTTTTTCCAAACCATACAGTTTTAACCAAAATCGTAAGATAAAATAAGAAACAACCAAAACATGCGGTTGCGAGGTGCGAGTCGAGGCGAGGAGGTGGAGAGGCGGTGAGGCGGCGAGGCGGCGAGGCGGCGAGGCGTGGCGGCGCACGAGTATAGTGTTACCTTCATTCGATATTGTATTATTTTATTGCCTTTTGTTTTTGGATATCCGATTCGATGTCATTTTTGGATATCGATAATAATTGATTTTTTTGTTGTTATGTTATTCTTTTTTGTTTACACAGAGAAGTAATAAATATTTGTTTAAGCTGTACTATTTGACTCATGTTGAAATCGATATCAGATAGATTCAATCGATATAGAAAACCGTCTGGAATCCTTCCTTTTTCCTTTCAATATATCTGTAGGCAGATTTTTTTTAAATTTTTTTTTTGTCATGTGAACCATTCGATACCCACTGCTGGTTATATTCTGTCCCCAGGGGTCTCCAGCACCATGGGCATCCAAACCAGCGGGCTACAATCGGTCTGGTCAAAATTTTGAATATTAACTACTAAGGTATATATTTCATTTTCACGCTTAAGGCTCATTATTACGGTAACGCTTATTTACATTGTGCAAGGTGCACACTGCATTGTTTACCACATCAACTGCACTTTATATAACCAGTTTAAAGAAAGAAAAACAAATGTAAATGAGATTCGATCTCGTGACCTTCGTGTCCAGTCAGATAACTCTATTTATCCACGATGTCATTATTTCGATCATTATTTTAATATTGGTTTTAGAAAGCCAAGTAAACTTCACTAAACTTATGAAAACTACTTGATGAAAATTAAGATGCTTTCGATTCCTATTTATAGTATATAGAATGTTCCTTCATACCTGGGGACTCAGTAAGAGCGGCGTTGAGTTCCGCCACATTACCTATGTCTCAAAAATCGAGTAGAAAATGGAAAGCCAAAAAACCTCAGTTCTCTAACCTACAATGCTAAGAGCATAGTATCTAGCCAGGCCAAAAAAAAATAACAATTACATTTTCAATAGAAACGTTTATAAGTTAAGCTCATTTGCAACGACATGGTTCTAGCGATTAAGATAAAGTCGGCAACGACTGGAGATTTACTGCCCGCATCTCTACATAAATCTTTTTTTATGTTGTCTCTCCTTTTATTGGTGGCGACGTTTTTTTTTTGTTATATCTAATGGTTTTTAGGGGAAGGCCACTCAGATAATGAGCCGGTATGTAAGTAGCTGGCTGGTCCTATGGCCATTATATTCTTTAAAAGAAAGTGAGGTAACTCAAACTTTCTGTTTCTTTTAATTTTTGATGAACTGTAAAAAGCCTATTCTATTTTTGTAATTTGTATGGTGACTGCGAATTGTGCTTTTTTGAGTTAGGTCATTTGCGATAATGTTGCCGTTTATTTATAAATGTAAACAAAAGTCTGTATTTTATTCTTAACTTTATCGGCGTGTATTGCGCAGTACTAAATAATAATTACTTTGACAATCTTCATTGTAACTAAACTGAGAAACTGGTCGTATTTAATGGCAGACAAAATATAGTGAATAAGCTGAACACAATGTTTTACTATAACAGGGGAACTAAAACAAAATATTCACACGAATGAGAATCGAATCCACACCCAACGCGTTCAATCAAGTACACTGTCACTGTGCAACTATAGTGTTGAACATATATTAATTAACATATAAAGAAATAATTACATGTAAAAATATTAATTCTGTAACCATTAATGGATACTTGTCCATTTATGTACATACATACGAGTACATTTACAATTTCCTTGCCAATAACCAACCGTTATTATAACCTTTTGTTAAATTAAATTAAACATGTACTTAAACGCATTTGCTTAAATGAAAGAAAACTATTAGAAAGGTCATTTCACATTGCATATTTACATAGACGTTGTTCTTTTAATAAAATCTACTTATATTTAATAAATTCAAGTAAGTAAGTAAGTAAGTAAAATTTTATAAATATGTATGTCACCTTATTTGGTGGGTGATTAGGACCTATTATGTATATGACATCGTGAGTGATCTAACTGTGATGCGTGTACTGAGCATGGTGGCAGCGAGTCCAGTAACTAAATGACTAACCTGGCTGTACCTGGTTTTGCACGTTTAAAAAGAAAGAAAAAGAGACTACTATTCATAGACATTCGAACTAGCACGTACAACCAAACTATTCAGCTTTATATTATATATAAAACACAGTCACTATTTTTTCCCCATACGTCTCCGAGAAATATCTTTAAATGGAAAAGTGAGATATCATTAAGCTCACCTCAGCCTATGAAAATCGTCATAGTTTAGTCTATAGATATTGGTAAAATTTAATTATTTAATTACTGACATCGTAGTACAGATTATTTATTATCGAGTGATGTAAAGAGGTTCTCTTGTGAGAGGTTTCTTCTTGTGACTGACTGGTGATTTAAAAAGAACAAAAAAACAATATTTCATACGAATCTATACATATACATATAAGTAAAATTGCAGTAGTTCTTTATAATTTCAAAATAGCTGTGTTTTTTCAAGTCTATAGTAAACTAAAATATAATCAAACATATTGAAATTTTTAGCTGTCTGTCTGTCTTTTAATTTGTTCGGGTTAATAATCTCCGGAACATCTGAACCGATTTCGATGTGAATGTTTCATCAAAATCGGAAGAAATAGAGATAGAGGTTTTGTTAGTGATATTCCGAAATTCCTGTGGGATCACACGTATATCCCGCGTCTTCGCCCAGATAAAATTATGCATATAAAATGATAATTTTCTTTTCTAAAAAGTCATTTAAAAGTAAAAAAAATACATGTACAATATATGTATACTATATTAAAGTAAATTCGACAGCATCGTTCAAGTGGACGAAGTCGCGACCGGATCGCTAGTATGAATTGATATAAATTAAAATTTTTCAACAAATTACATTTTAATTTGAGTCCAATTCTTATAATTTCACATATGTAAGTAACGTCTAGTGTAATTACTTAAACGAATACCAAGTAACCATAATAATTAAAATGTTTGCAAAACAAACTGTTTAACACATGTACTTATATGTATAACAGTCAAACTATAATAATATGACAGCTTTTAAGTTAAGCCAAATTGCACTTTCACATATTAATAAAAAAGTGCAATTTCCTATGCAAACGATTAATAGATTATGAGTCCTTAAGCCATATATGGTAGAACGCTTACGCTAATTCTAAATCCAGCTGTAAGCCTTGAATTTATTATAAATTAAAATTGAAATGGAATTTTTAATGTTGTATAAAAAAAAACGAAAATTAAAACAAAATCTTTTGGACCCAAATGAATTATTCAAATATTATTATTATTACTATTTTATTAAATAATAATAAATATTATATTTTCTTTTCTACAAATGAATTCTACGTATAGCTGTTGTAATGTTAAAAAAAAATAAAGTTCTTAAAGAACTTTAAAATATCCCACATAAATGTTCTAAGAACTGAAACTATAAAAATATGATGAATATTTATATGAATATAAGACAGCAAAAACTGGCAAGATGTTTTTAATAACTATCTAGAATTTAAACTCGTTTATATATTATGTTCTAGAAAACAATAAAATTAGTATAAAAACACTCTTATAAAGATGTACGTGGTATGCAAAATAATCCATTATTCATTGGAATTCCGCGTTTATCATATGACAGAAGTACAAGACTTTTAGTGCGTGTGTAAAAAAAAATGTTAATTATTTGGCGTACAATATACGCTTTGAATTATAAAATTGAAGTGTTTCTTTTGGTTGAAATAAGCGAATTTCGAGAACTACTGGCTGGAATCAAAAGAATCTTTTGTATTGTATGGTGCATTCATTGAAGTAGTCTGTCTATACCTATTAAATTACGTTAATTGTTTCGATGTAGCGCGATAATACAGTCGCGGCGGTCAGGGTGACCTTGGGCACTTTGAGACTGTCACCATGTATGCGGCTTTTAGATTTTTTCCTTTTAAATTTTCGGTCGGAGCTGCAAAATAAGGCTAGTTTCAGATAAATTGCTAATACTTTGATATATTGCAAATCTAGTGAAAGTCTTCTTTTAAGGTAAAAACTAAAGATTAGTTCTGGATAGAATTTTATTTTAATTTATACGTGAACATTCTCCCGATTGAGATTTGAATAAATGAATCGATTTAAACTAGGCATTGCCCATTTGTACTGTGTTGATTAATATTCAATATCAGGCTTTATCTGTGGTTTTGTTAACATAAACATATTAAAATTTTCTTTAAAACACACTATGTATTGCTTTAGTTAACTAAATAGTGTTTAGTAACTTAATGGTGTTTCTCTGACTACAGTTTTCCTTATTCAGAAATAAAATACGAATGTTACAAAAATTTGGAGATTGGTGAATTTAAAAAAAATATATTAGACATGATCATATTACAATAAATTTTAACAAATATCTCTACCGTCTTCATAATTTCTGCATTAAAATTCGATGGTATTCACGAGGACCGAAGTTGCGCTAACTATGTTTGAGTGGCGCTGTGTAATCGACCAATTACTAAGTTCCACTGCGATTTAGGTACGAATCTATCGACAAATTGGGGTACGTGGACCCTGGAACTTTGCTGAGAGGGTGACCAACCGTAGTTGTGAAAGCTTTTAAATGTATCCATGTACAATACACAGCTTTTGTATTTCTATCTTATAATAACATGAGCTTTTGGATATCACATTTCTTTCTCTTATTAGTGTATTATACACACATTAAGACAATTTCAATATAAAGCTGTTCCCAATTTATAAGATGATATCAAGCCAACGATCAATTTCGTATGGTCAATTAAGAACGTCGAAACCAATGTAACATCGTTACTGTTAAAGTGACAAAAATCATGACTATATACAATGCTTATGAGTATAAAATCAGCTTGGTTAAAATTTAATTTGAAAATAAGTAGGTATAGCGTTTGAGTGGAAGTGTAGGACGATTGATATTTAACTTTTTCTTCATATAAACTGCAAGCACTATAAGCTCGCTCTAGAGAGGATCTAGTGTTAAGACACTTCGTGCTGTGTCTCCGTCGGATTGGAGACGTTACGTGTGAGTGGCCCACCACTCTGCACTCTCCGCGATCTCCACGCTGCACTTTACCTTATGAAAATGAAAGTAATACATTCTTGTAAACATTAATTGCGCTACGAATATATTAATAGCGTTTCTATCGTGGCTATTTTAAACTGCATCTAACATACGAGTACGAGTGCATGTTTACTTTACTATCACGTAGCGCGTCGTGTTGAGTGCAACACGGGACTACGGGATGCATCTTGTGATCGTACTGGTCCAGGTTCTTGGAACTTGTTGATGGCAAGGTATGGTGGGTACTTATTGTTGTTTATCTATTTGTGAAAGTTTCTCTTTCTTTTAGATATATTGTTATATATAAGTGTTGATGCCTAAAGCTGTCATTGAGATTTTCTTTTTCCTTATACTTAATCGTATTAATTCAAAAAAAAAAATAAAACATATATATATATATATATATATATATATATATATATATATATATATATATATATATATATATGTATATATATATATACATACAAATTTTAAGTTTATTTCTACGTAATAAGTACCTAAAGTTTTACCTACTTTTATTAAACAATAGCCGTGTCAAAATTCAATGAACTTTTTCATATGGTTATATTATCACCTTTAATTATTGTTCCTTGATGTATATTGTATCCTTCATGTAACTAAGTATATTATACTCGAGAATTAATAATCTAATTGAATACTCAATGGAATTTACGATTCAAAATTTTACATAATATCACATGTTAAAGAAAACGACCGCAACTAAATATCATAAGCACCGTACAATAATGGACATTACTTAAATTTTACGTTAAAGCTGCGTCTGCTATATAGTCGTATTGTATATACAAATTGAATTATTTAACGATCAAACGACCGGTCGGACACTGAGCGTATGAAATAATTTAATTTATTTAAGAAATTTATCTCATAAATAATTGGGTTTGTTTACAAGTTGCGACTAGCAGGATTATTTTATATTTGTTATGTTTCAGGAAATTGTATGGTGTATTTAATAACCAACTACTCATTGCTCCACAATCCCCTTAATTTGTCCTTATTAATTTAGATTATACTTTACCTTACTGTGAAAGTTACACGGACAAACAGTAAGACAGACAGACAGATAGACAAAAAAAATCAAAATATTATATAAATTATTATGCGTTTTAGTTACTATAACACAAATATTTTGTAATCACAAACAGACATTTCTATGTTATTTATATGTATACAAGTATTGGTTACTTGGTTGGTAATTGGTAAGATCTTTTAGGCCGCTAAATAAATGCCAATGTTAGCCAAAATACAAACGCACAGGCTATACCATAAAAAAAATCTATTTCAAATATAAGCTTGCGATCATCATGGAGGTTTTACATATTGTGCCGTCATGACCTTTAAAAAGCTTATTTTGATGTAATTTACATACAGTTTTTTTAAATATATTTTGCGTTTAAAGGTCCAAGATTTAAAGTCGTACCGTGTACAGTCGCATCGTAGCTATAAAGGCATCTATAGACACATGTCCCAGCGGGAGGGCGAGGAGGCGATAGTAATCGATACCTGCACTTGATATTTACGAGTTACGAGTTGTTGTTAATTTTTTTTTAAATTTCCATACACTTATAGTATATGCAGTGGCTTGTGTCATTATATTATTGTAGGAATTAATGAAAGAGTCACGCTGTATCCCGCACATAGCAGGGAGAGGGCAGAGGGAACCGTAGGTTGAAGGAACCTAGTGTTACGACACTCAATTCCCCACTTTCTGCCCTTCGAGGCATTGTTTGTTGAGTGGCGGAACTCAACGTCGCGTTTTGCCTTGTTGCCAGAGCGAAGAAAATTACAATTATTCATTCTCCCCGAGTGGGAATCGAACCCACAAACCGTCGCGTTTACGGTCAGACGTTGTGCCTCTGCGCCACGACGGTCATCAAACTCTTGAAAATTTCAAAAAGTCTTATAGAAATATATGAAGTTAGAACCATACATAAGTGTGCAGTAGTGGCGCTTAGTTAGTCAAATTATATTGCTATAGGTTCAATCCCTACATTTTTTATGGAATATATTGTGTACTGTTGTCCGGTTGCTTAAAGCGAAGCGAAAGGTCATCCATATTCGCTTCAAATAAACATTTTAAAAATAAACGTTAACTTTCTCTATAAATAGGTATAGCCAAAGTACACAAGTTTAACTTTTACGTAACTTATAATAGATATAATGTCCTAATATATATAATATATCATTTAAATCTTTTAAAATTTAAATAACGGCTATGGAATATAAGATTTCTAGAACTATCTATGTTGAATTTATGGGAGCCATTAAGAGAATGACTTTCGAATTTAAAGCGAATGTCGTTGAAAATGACGCACCGACGTTGATGGTCTTTGACCTAGTCAGATACGTTATTGCGTAAAATATATAAACATTCCAGAATAAAGATATATTTAGATTAAACTCCAATTTTTTTCACGTATGGATTAAGTCATAGCATGATTTTGTTCTATTAAATATTTTTTGGTTCATAGCTTTAGCTGTAGAAAGTAACATGTGTACAAAAAGCTTACGTAGTTTTTCTAAAGCAGCGTAAGCAGAGGATATCTAGTGTTAAGTCACTTCATTCCGCTTCTCCTGGCCCATTTTCGAGAAATTGTGTGTGTAGTGGCCACCCCGCTCCACAAAAAGAAGAAATCAAAATATCTTAAATCATTCTCCCCAATGGGAATCAAACTCACAACCACCGCTTATACACTGAAAAGTTACCACTGCGCTATGACAGCAAAATTCTCTTGATAAGCTTAAATTAAAATCATATTTTTCATAACATCATCTATATTTTATATCATCTCAGAGCATTATTTTTTTTATATTCTCCATATTCTTGCATTGAGCGAATGTAGCGCTTAGGAGAGTTTAGGAGACATTTGAATAAATTGGACAATAAAATATGCTGATCGTCTAACCCTATCGCCTTAACGGTATGTCTCGACGACAATGCAATCAAATTAATAATATGCGCCATATTATTAATAATATATCAATAAATGTAAGTAAATGGTGAAACATAATTTACAATGTAAGTGGCGTTTCTTGAATGTATAGCGTAATTTAGTATTTGAAACCGATCGTTTGTCCGCGGAGGTGTGAACCTTGTCTCATTTGCATATAAATTTTACACGAGCGTGTTCGTTCACCTCTTCTAAAAGCGTGGGTTTTGTTAGATTTTTTTCTATATATGTATATATATATATATATATATATATATATATATATATATATATATATATATATATATATATATATATATATATATATATATATACATATATATGTATAGTTTATATATAGTACAACACAAGTTCATAACACAACACATTTTACAAATTTTATTTACATTATATATCACTCGTCGATCATATACTCATTCATATAAATAAATAAATAAATATTCATCTATGGTGTTTAATGGCAAAGACTGTCCCATTGTCCTAAATTATCTTAAAAGAAGTATAGTAACTTTATTCATTGACTAATATAAGTGATAATAATCAAAAGCTACGCGTTATATACGTACGTATATTGAGTGCCAGAATGCCTCAGTAATTTTTTTTAATAAAAACACCTACTAACACTACTTTAACTCCAATGTGTAATTCTTGTAACACACATTGTATGGAACATATCTTAGTTCTATATAAAGTTAAAATAATTGAATAATTTTTTTGTACCAAAAATGGTAATAGTTATTAGTTCTGTGGACAATATTAATTGTCATGACTCCTTTTAAGTGGCAACATTCTGTAACGTTTATTATTTATTAAATTCTTGATATTTAATTAATAATAAAAATATTCTTAAGGTATTTATCTGTCAGTTTACACAATTATTATATCAAAATATTTGTTTTCTTTTTGTTTATAATAAATAATCTCATTAAGTGATTTTATTTGTCTCTATTTGTACATTGTAAAGGGTTATACTTAAAGCGCTGTGAGATTTGTTCACATTTCCACATTGGAGGGATTTATATAAGGTACAGTAAGAATAAATAAAGATCGACATTAAGTTTAGTCCGTAACTAAACATATATTATATAATATATATATAATATATATATATATATATATATATATATATATATATATATATATATATATATATATATATATATATATATATATATATATATATATATATATATAATAATACTACTTTATTGCACAAAAAAAAAATATATATATAACATTTCACAAACAGAATTATGTGTATATTATGTGCAATGGCGGTATATATATATATATATATATATATATATATATATATATATATATATATATATATATATATATATATATATATATATATATATATATATATATATATGTAAACATATAGTGATGTTATTAAAGATTGTGTCCAACTATATACATTTAACAGGAATGAAATATTTTCATTTGTAACAAACTACAATGTGTGGCGTTAAGTATCGCCATCGCAATCGGGCAGAAAGTTGAGAACGGAGTGTCTTGACACTAAGTTCTCTTTCCCTATTGCTATATTTTGACAAAAGAGAGAAGCTGAAAATAGATAAAAAAATATTCATTCAAAACATACGCACCACGCTCTCGTCAACAAACGTTGTTTGTACGGACGAATGATTGCATATTTGCATTATCGTATATTTGTTATATGGAAATTTATTTGAGGAATATTTTATAGCAGCCATTACCGATTTTTTTTTGTGGATATGAATTATGAATAATATATCAAATAAAAACGTTCTGTACGTTTATTTTAGTTGTGTTAAATCTTATTTATTCAGATTTTAACTTCATTTGTAAATTATTTAAGCAAGAGTTTACCAAAAGGGCATTAACATTTGAAAACGGAAGAAATTATACATGATTTGTCATCTTAATCCACATATTAAACAATAAAGGACTTTTTTTCTGCACTACGTTGGGATATCCCTAGGGAAAATGGAGCGCCAAATGGTACTGTCCCTTCACAGCATACCTTCATCATGTCCACTGTCATCAAGCTCTGCATTTATACCCTCTATATGTCCCCTAACTGGTACATCCCCGTGTTACGAGGGTTCCTCATGCTTTTTATGGTACCTTCCTCCATTATCATTGAAACTGTGTTCTCGAAGACCAACCAAGGTCCCTCCCTACTTTTCTCACTACTCACTACTCTAACGGCCCGAGCGCGCGTTGGCGTGGCTGGGCCCAGCGGTTAGGGACTGCTAGGTCCCTGCAGATTACTCTAAGTTTCTACAGCTGCGTCTCCAGGTCGCGGCTGATTTGCTGAGAATAGGGAACATCCCCCAGATCGCTCGTCGGCCGCAAGCCGAGGCTCGAGTCCCGCAGGGGACGCCCTTGCCGCCGACGTTTCCTCTCAAGCAGACACGATAGTGCTTGCTACTTCTCAGGGACAGAGGACCCTCTTCCCTCCCCAACCGGTGTCGCTGTCAAGGCCAATAGTGCTAACAGCATTAAACTCACAACAAAAAAAAAAAACTACCTACATCGACGAGCAAGTTCTTTTAGAAGATTATTTTGTTTAGACAGGTGCTTTGTTAAAATTACTTTGTGCTTCTTATTGATATATGTATAAGAACTATTATTATATTCATTATGTTAATAATTTTGCTGAAACATTTCAAAATAATGTAATAAATTTAATTTGAAATTTAATATGCTCCTTAAACCAATAGGTACACAATTTAGAACTTTTGCGCGTACATTCACACTTTCCTCTAGCACCACTATGGTATCTAATAAATACGAGTATACCTCGCTTATCTATAAAGAATGTCGCAAGCCGGTGCCTTGGGGCTGTATCGGTGATAATTCATTTAGTAATTAAGCTGGTTACGGTGACTGCATCGAGACTCATAAATATAAATATTAAGATATTAAATGTCGCGATATCGAAATTGCTGTGCCAAATATTAATAACTTTATCATTTTATTACTTGACGCAATTGGTGCGGTGTGGAGCAACGAGCGTGTAGGTAGGTAGGCAAGCAGGTTTATATAAAGCATATCGATCAAGTGCGAATAGAATTCGCGTGTTATGTGTTCCGGACCAATTTCATGATTGTAATTTATAAGTTAATGGAAAATGTGACTTATAAAAATTTACAACAAACTGATCCTATTAAGGTTTCGTTTTTGTTATTTTTTGAGGCACGGACCCCTAAAAATGACGCTGTTGTGACTTCAATTCTCATATGGAGAAAGAAGTATTTTCATTTCCTCGCTTTGGTAAGAGAACAAACCGCGGCGTTGAGTTCCGCCACTAAAAAACGCATAGGTTTCGAAAATAGAACGGAAAGCCTTAACACTAGGTTCCCTATATAGTGTGCTAAGTACTATTCTGACGGCATCTGACTCTAAATACGATGGCTCTGAGATCGATCTCAACACCTCAACATTTCTCCGCTTTGGTAGATAAAGAGTGTCTTAACACTAGATTCTTCTTCTCAGCTATATGTTCTACTTATTGTGTATTTTATTCAAATATATTTAGATTGCACTACAGGATTTATCTTGTAATAGAATCTGGAGTTTCTAAAGAACTTTAAAGCCGTTTGAAATTTTTAAAAGTGGCCGTTATCCATTCAACTTTGAGATCCCGCCCTGCCTTCGGGGGTTGATTCGTCGCCTCCGCCAGTGCTTTATAACAGAGTATACTTATATTGTATACATTTAAAGTGCCAAAATATTAATTATAATCGCGGTGCAGTTGGAAAGTTTTTGATTAAATCCATAATTGTGGGTTCGATTACCAACTGAGGTAAGTAATGAAAGTCTTACTTTCTTAATTTAAAAAATTGTATAATATTTTTAACATTTAAAGTGTCCACTGATAATAATGTTTTTTTTATAAAAATAACTATGCAATAGCTTTTTTTTCCGTCAGTCAACAATTCAACACGGAGTGTCTTAATATTACGTTCTCTGCCTACCTTGCTATATGCGGAACAACGAGTAAAAGTGAACAACAGTACAGTGGTTACTTGATGGTAAAATCGAACCTACACTATCCGTTTCAATCAAATATAATTTTGTGATGCGCACATAATTTTAGATTTACAAACGGTGCTTCCCATAGTGGCCATTAGTCAAAATAACGAGTTAATTGTTCTGTTAAATTACCGCGGGTGGGGTGTGAGAAATTGATTACAGCTTAATTCCAGCTACCATAGCTTTGTTGGTTGCGGGTGTCGAATTAAGTTCCTGCTGAAGCTTTATATATTATTAAGCTTATTGTTCTATACTGGTCGGTTAGAATTGTGACTTATGTTGTTAATTGTAAGGGAGAGGGCCGTCGGTGCATATTCAGTTATCTTTTTGATTATATATATCGGACTAACTAATTTATATGTTAAAAAATACATATATTAAAAAATACATGGGTACTGTATATATTTTATATCTTTTCATTTATTTTGTTTGATTTTGTTTCTATGTTGATTTTGTTTTAAAATCAAACGTTATTTATTGTTTTCTTTGTTAGGTGAAGAAATTGTCGACCAAAAATTTTTTTATTTTTTATTTTGACAATAAAAACTATCGATCCCCAATCGTGGGAGAGAATTCTTAGAAAAAGCTCACAATGCCCGGCGTTGAGTTCCGCCAATCAATACTTGATGTCTTGAATTTCGAAGGAAAGTGGAGAAAGGAGTATTTAGACACTATGCTATGTTATATGCGGAGTAAAACGTGAAAAATTTAGTCTACAATGGACTCAAATTTTTAAACACAAGCTGTCATTTCATCATAACGTGTATTTCTATATATCTATTTAAAATAAAGGTAATTATTGACACACATGTACAAAGACAGTATAAGGCTCTGTATGCACAAATGTTTTCGAAGCGTATCTCATTTAATAAGGTGTATTGAAGCTAAAGAATAAATAACAGTTGCTTGTATAACGAGAAATGGTGTTAGTTTGTTTAATAAACGTTATATTATAACTGATAGACGGACAATATATGTATATTACGCAGTTGGAATTTATTTTTTTATTATTTTTAAGTAGATTACTAAAAATTGAATTAAATTGATTATTAGATTTATTAGTGTATAGGAATTTGTAATACAAATTATTAATTACACAATTATAATAATGTAAATAAGTAATTTCAAGTAATATATATATATATATATATATATATATATATATATATATATATATATATATATATATATATATATATATATATATATATATATATATATATATATATATATATATATATATATATATATATATATATATATATATATATATATAAAAATTCTTATATAAATTGATTATGAAATAGAAAAACACGTGAAATAGAATGTGAAATTGAAAGCTAGAACGCCGCTCCGTTCACGAGGCGCGGGCGGTCAGACCCGCCTAATTTATAAAATGTCATATTTAACGCGTAAACGGTTCCAACGGTTAAACCCACGTAGTTATGCTTCCATAAATATTATATTACAAGCACTGCTAGATTTATATCATCTTAGGGAATTATAATAAATTAATATTACAACTTATATTAAACTGGTATCTAAGAACAATGTGGTGCAGCGGGTATACGTTTGACTGTGAAAGCGAGAGTTGCGGGTTCGATCTCCATTCGGGGGATGATAGATTTTTATTCTCTAAACTTACAGGAGGAGCGGATCTCCATACATGAAGCTATAAAAAGAAAAAAAAATGTATTGTGAAAGCTTAAGCTTTAAGCTTTTTGTCTTCAGATGAACTAATTCAATGTTATAAATTTCAATATTCACGATAATTCTTTTTTTATTATTAAAATTAAGTCCACAGCCTTTATAAAACGCCTAGCTACTATCAAAAGTATTCGTTAAAAGCTTTTTTTATCATATAGTTGTTCCCATTGCCACTTCGGCATACAAGTCACACTTGACGTAATAATTTATAATCGTCTATCGTATTAAATCATGAATTATTTACGTTACAAGGTACAGCAACAAATATTTTAATCAGGATAGCTGGTTAGGTATTTGGAAAAGTCTATAGACGTTTAGTAAAGTGGTCTGTTAGTTGAGTGTATTTTCCTATTTATATTTGGAAAAAAGACACACACAGAGAGAGAGAGAGAGAGAGAGAGAGAGAGAAGGAGAGAAAGAAGGAAAGAAAAGAAGAAGAAGAAGGAATGAGAAAAGCATGGCTTTTGATTTTTTAAATTGTATAAAGTGTTAACAATGACAATATGTCACGGTGGTTTATCGAAAAAAAAAAGAAACATAACGTTTTCTGATTAATAGTCTGGAATTTAAAAAGTGTTAGCTATAAATATTATTCTCTTTTGCCAAAAAGATTATTCTTGAATAGTAGTGGAAAGTAAAAACAGTCCAAAGATGATAACAACAAATATAAATTTACTAAAATGATAAGAATTTCGACGTAGTGCAAAAATAACAGATACTGAGTGAAGAAGCTTCACTATCTATTTTACAGGTAAATCCACATAAAATGTTTGTACCAAACCGTTTAATAGGTTATGCATACCACTTTCACGTTTACTACCACTGCAATGCTAGAAACGACCGTCCTAATTTGAGCTTTATAAATTTTCAGTATGGCAGGATAGTTAGAGAGAATTCAGTGTTAAGACACTCTGCTCTCTATTTTCTGCTCATTTTCGAGAAGTAGAGTGGAGAGATTTAACTTATTAAGATTTTATTAATTTGAATGTAAATGTGATTATTGTCCTCAGTGGGAATCAATGTCTGGAAATTGTCTGTTATGTAATGGAATTCAACGCTGTGTTTTACATTACTAGAGATGAAATAAAATAAATATAAGCTAATGTATAATAAGCTTATAGTGTTGTAGCCTATTGAAACGCCCTTTATGCTCAGTGGCTGTCTGCTATTTTATGCAGCCGCCAGATTTTGAAAGAAAGCCCTGGAATAGTCGTGGCCTGGTTTTAGCAGAGTTCCGTGTACACACGCATTGTCGAGCTGTAGCATATAGAAAGAAACTCTCCTGGCGTCCAAGTAGAATTAAGGATCTAGATTAGTTATTTAGTTTTAATAAGTAAGTTAGTTAGTTTATATATATAAAATGTATTTTAGCATTATTTTAATATAAGTTTAATTTGAATAGAAGTTTCTTATCATTTTATTTTCTTTATTTCGGAAGAACCCGTAACAAGTAATAGTACCTATACTATAATAATTGATATTGAACCCAAAACCACTGTATGTATTTCGTGTAACCAATTAACGGCCATAATAGAATTAAGTACTTTTAAATGAATTTAATTACTTAGTGTTTAAAAACGGCAACTTTAAAATTAGTTAATTAAAAGTCTATTTATGTACTAGACTTTTAAGGATAGAAACTATTATATATAGTTATGTAGGTCTAGTTTTGAGTAATGTCAAAGGTATTATTATTAAGGAATTTAAAAAAAACTTATGTTAAAAATTAGTTAGCAAAAGGTACGGAATATGTGTCCATAGTGAATAATAATAATAAAAACGACCAATATATAGTCATTAATAATTCTACTAGGCCACGATGATGTCAAGCAGTTTTGCATCATAGTCCTACGAGTATGTCACAGATCTTCTTAATCTGGTCGTAGTCATTTTGAATTATTCAGAGCTTATTGTCATTCTAAGCATTGCTTTGCTGCGTGACGAGTTTTTGACGTTGTTTAAAGCTTATATCAATTGATTTGATCATTTGTTGAAAAAACTACCTATAAGTATCTAATGAATATAATATGGGTGTGGTATGGTGTTTAAACGGAGTTTCTCGACTTCACTATGTTTTCTCTGCATAAAGATATATATACTGGATATAATATACACTGGATATATCATAATGATATATATACTGGATAATATACAGGATAAAGTGTAGAGTCGAAGAAAGAAATATAGGTCAAGTGCAAGTAATACTCGCGCATCGAGGGTTCCGTACCTATTTCATGATTATATGTAAATATTACTTATAAAAATTGATAAATTTAATTTTGCGTTCGTGTCCGCTCATTGTGTAAGAAATGAACTACAAATATAAGTACTGAACTACAAATTATCAACTCTGTGATTTTTCCCTTTATTATATATAAGTGTAACTGTAAGTTCTCACTTTTCGTAAAATTTCAAGAGGTGAGATCAATGAAGTACAACCAATAAGAGTCGACAAACTTAAATTAGAGGTCGTATACTCTAGTTTCGTATGAAATGAACTACAAGTTTGTAATGGTTTTTTTCTGGGATATATCTATAAATTTCCAAATTTTTTTTGATTTTTCCCTTTAGTTGTACTATAAGTTATAACTTATTGCCAAATTTCATAACTCTAGGACGACGGTAAGTATCCTGTAGGTTTGGATTACGTTGAGATTTTCATACAAAATGTAAAAAATTGAAGCGTAAACACTCATATCTTTTAATTGCGTTGACTCAGAAGCTTGATTTTTCCGGTGCTTCTACAGATTATTGGTTTGGATATTTGATATTAATTTCAGCTGGGTTCCTCTAAGGGACTTTGAGAAAATGGTTTTCACAGACAGACAGACGGACTAGCGGAAAAAGCTCAAAAAAGTTTATTTTTTTATATAGTTCCATATAAGCAGAGGTACAACCAAATTAAGATCTGTCAGCCTTAACGGTCTTGAATTATGGTGAAGACGACTGAATTTAAGCCAGACCTGACAAGCCTGAGAAATTAAGCCAGACGATTGAGTCCACCAGTTTGTGCCGCTACAACAAAAACTCAAAATAGCTTAATTCATTGCAAGCAAAAAAAAATTAAAAAGAAAGTGTCCTACAGTTTTATACGTAACTACAGCGGTGGTCGAATTGTTACTACAATAGTGTTAGTTATACAAGTGATACGATTAACAAAAGAAGGCGAGGTGTTTACTCAGGGCAAGGACCACCTACTACAGGCGACACCCGCTGTCGAGACTAAAATAATGACCGACAAGATTGAGAGGACTTAGATGATCGATATGCTTGGATTTCAGAGTGCATACTCGCATACATACGAGTACATGCATATGCCGATATAGGCTTAATTGTATAAGTAAAAATAAGTATTTATTCGTTTTGAGTTTGGTTCCGTATAAGTTTCCAACTATAATTTACATTGTTTTTTAAATATGAACATATTTTTCTTGTATTTGATATGATATGAAAAAATGCATTTTTAATATCAATAAGGGAATCAACTCTCTGTCTCAGTGAATCTAATTTTATAAATAACGGTTAAGAAAGTAACTGAGATCGTAATTATATAACATCTCTACTATTTTATACAGACACTAGCTTTAGCCTACGGCTTCGCCCCGTCCCATTTAACTATATGACGTACATATTCTCTTTTCTACTCAAAGGTTGCCTGGAAGAGATCGCTCATTAAGCGATTAGGCCGCCTATTGCACTATCTTAGATATCTGTATGTAGTGTTTTGTGTACAATAAAGAGAATTTTACTTAATTTTACTTAACTTCGCAAAATGAAAATAACTTATTTACTTACTTACTAAGTTACTTAATTACTTGTATATGACATTTGACACATGTTACGAGACTGAGGCAGTTCTGATAGCAGATACAGTGTATATTGAAACGATACGTGTGATATAATAGACCAAAACAGACTATACAACACAATAATACGTTTTCAAGTCAAACGAGTAGTTCCTAAGTGTAACTACTAATTAATAAAAGTTAATAGTTATTACTAAATTTGAACCCACGATAGCGTCCACCAACAGCTTTTCCTCTCAAATAATTAAGTATTATTGTTTTGCTAGAGAATTCGTTTCGTGACAGATCGAAGCGATTAAAGCTTGCTCGTGCTTTTCGATTCTTTAATTGGACTAAATAAAGGGGTCGGTGCTTTTTTTGCACGGATCGTTAGCGCCGCGCTGTGCCCGTGTCTCTGTTATCACGATACGCACATCTATTCATTATAAGGCGAGTGGCGACTGATGGATATGACTAGTCGTGAGTCTAGAGTCGAAGTTAATGTGTATACATATATATATATATATATATATATATATATATATATGTATATATATATATATATATATATATATATATATATGTTGCTACAGTAGCCTAATTGATATTATGTCTAGTTAAGCTTGATTATTATTGCTTCAATTCTAAAAATTGTAATAAGTCAATAGGTATGATGTCCGTTTCCACTATAAATAATATAATTTCTTTGAATTAATGAACGGGATTCAGGAGTGTAGTAATAATGATTGATTTAAAACATATTCTAATAAAGAAGCCATCATAGCGCAGTAGGGCTCATGGACCTCTGACTGTAAGCGTGATGGTTGTATGTTCGAATCCCACTCCGGGCTAGAAAAACTGAAATTAGGCGGAAGACGGGAAACAAAATGTCTCAACACTAGTTAGATAGACAGATGTCTATCCTCCTACTTGATAATAACTCTTAGCCTACAATCCTCACGTATACTTGTCATAGCCATATTTACGTCTCCATATAAAAAGCTACTTCAACAGAAAAGCACATTCTAAACGACAGGTGTGGCTAACTGTTCTAAGCTAACAGACAGATTGATAAAAACAGTGGTTCCCGGAATCCGTGGCGAGCACGTGAGATATTTGTAGATAATATTAGTGGCAGGTTTCCTTGAAACGAATAGATTCTTAGAGATACGCTTGGTGACATAATATTTGATACTTATTGCCAGTGTTTATGTCGTGATGATATTGAATTAATTTTATTAAATGTTTAATGTAGTGTTGAAACATACCATGATAGTATGGTACAATTGAGGGGTTGATTTAGCGATGGAAAATTGTAAGAATTAAAAAAAAAAATTTGAATATCATTGTCAACAAGGTTGAGTGGCGTTGAGTTCCGCCACTTAACACGCAATACTTTAAAAACGCGGAAAGCGGGAAACGGAGTCTTAACACTAGGTTCTACGATGCCCTCTACCCTGCCATGTGCGGGATACAGCGTGAAGCTATTATTATTATATATTATAATTTTATTGGAGGCGATATCTATGGCTACGGTAAAAAGAAATTCTAAATGGACCAGGTTTTACCATAGTAAAATAGGAATGACTTATTCCTGAAATTATCGTGTATGAAATGAATATGGTATAAACTTAAAGCACTTAAATGGCATCAGCGCTTTTAGAAATTGCAATATTAGCAATAAGAAATATTTGTAAAGCTCTTTAAAACACGATCAAATAAAACATTAGATTTGAAAGCCATCTTTAAAGAAAGGTAACAAGTTTAATAAAATATCGGGGTACTCGTGTTCGCCTCACGGAGTCAAGATAAAGCGGGGGTGGGTCGTGCTGTGAATGAGGAATGTCGCATTACAAATGATTTGTGTCTGTGCCTATATATTGTATATGTGTGTATTCTGTAGGTGACATGATCTGATCTATTAAAAAAATGCAGTTTAATTTGTTTGTAATTATTATATTTGAAATCATTTGATAGTACTGTTGTTTTTTTTTGCTCCACGTTTTATCCCATATTTAACCTATATTATATTATATTTATAGAACCTGGTGTCAGAGTGGAGCTCTCTCCAGTCCAGTCCATATCTTTATTATTTTAGACATTGTGCTGTGAATGGCCCAAAATAGGAAAGAAATGACAGTAAACACCGACCTCCAGCGCTACTATAGCCTTACTTAACTTAGCTTATTTTGAAAAAAATCCCATCTGAAATTTGGACTTGGATCATAATTTTATAACAACTATTTACTAGCTAGACTACTCTATCTATAATTGTAAAGTAGTATTTGAATGGTTTGTTCCATAGATTCACCATGCGATCCATGGTGCCCATCGCTAGCAGGAGAGGAACTCAGCACAGTGTCTGAGAATTGTTATACAAGTGTAGATTTAAGGGTCATCTGCACTGCCCGAGTTCTTCTCGCTATCGCATCACCCAATTCACAATAGTGATACAAAATTCAGGTGCCCAACTAAAAAAAGAACACTTTTTATAGTTTTTTTATATTTTAGTAAACAGAGTGACTTGCTATAAAGTTCTCTATGCCAAGCGCGAGAAATATAATAGATATTCATATGTATATGTATATAATTAAAATTTTTCTTAAGATAGTTACTATTTATACTTTTCGAACAATATTAGATATTTATGAAGAAATTTCAGAAAAAAAGAACAACAAATACAAAAGCAACTGTTGCAAAATATTTGGTAAAAATTTCTAAAACAATTTTGACATCTTTATAAACATTACGACGATTTCGAGAATTAAATAAAGCGTACACCATTTCTAAAGATTGAAAAAAAGACTTGGGTCGCCTGTTGTGTCAACATCCGGACGAATGGAGCCAGCGGACGCCATATTGTGATTTTTTTCTTCCCACAAAAAGATTTATGAGTAGTGACAAAGTCAATTTTATGGTCGAACATGCGTAGATACGACGCGTTCGACCTGAGAATTTAAAAATAGAGAAATGGTATGGATATAACTTTTCAATAAATTTGTAGGAAGGAATGTGGTTTATTACTTTAATAATATATAAATAATACCTGCTTTTGAATTACAAGTAATTAATATTTTTACAACTGTACGCTTGACACTGTTTATAGCGGGAATAAAAGAGTATGAATTCGAGACTCGAGTCTCAAATATAATATTTTATGTTGAGTGGCGGAGTTCAAGGCAATATAATTCATTACAATGAGAGAAGCTCTATCACACATCCACAGCGTTAAGAGTCTAACACCCCCACCGTGCCATGACGGCTTGTATCCATAGACATAAACAAAATATTCAAAAAATATATTTGTACAAATATCTCATTTCAAATGACCATTTATCTTTTAATAACAATATAATAGACAGTTCATCAGTTCATTCGATGCCACTTGCATGACTTAATCTAAGGCACAAATCGTTTCGTCTCCCAGAATGCCCTTTTAAGTGAATTTGGCACGGAATTTTATCTCAAATTGTCCTTAAGTAAACAATTTACCTGCCAATTGTGATGAATGGCTTCCTACATTGACGCTTTCTTGTTACAATTCAATAATGTGCGACAAGTCATTTTTTGGTTATTCTACAGAAAAAAAGCTTACAAAGGAAGTGTTCAAAGTGTGTCAGTAATGTCGGTAATGTCAGTAACTAAGTCGTGGCAATGTTGAAATTGCGTTAGTTGTAAGCTTAGGATTGATTTGCAATATTTGTTTTTTTTCTCCGTTCCCGTATAATCAAGTTGTACAGTTATAGAGTAACTTATTTATGTGAGACAAGTGTTTAAAGTTTGTAAATCATAAGTATTAACGTGAATAGTAAAGTTAATAAATTACTATAAAGTTTACTTATATCAAGTAAATTATTGAATACAAAGTGAAACATTTTAATTTATGATCCTGTCGTCGACAATGTGTATAGCGCGTCCCTCAGGTACCTACCTCTGGTACCTACGTATAAGAAGAAAACTGATAAATCACATATAGATCTATTGATTGGTGCTACTTTGTTAACAAACCGCTTAAACTTAAATATAACAGTAAAGTTGGCATTGGAGTCAAGTCTTAAGGAAACGGGTTGAAATCCGCATCAATTTTAATATTGCAAGATCAAAACAAAATATTTCACACGAAACGGCAAATTTTGCATATTCAATTTGAATTCACGCCAACGCAACCCATTACAGGCGCTATCGGAGAAATACGATGTTTTTTAGCTGAGATGTATGAATTAATATCGGATGTACTGATCGCAGCTTCCTTTACTGCCTGGAGTGGTGCCAATAAAGCAAAGGAGTTCTGCTGTTCCGCCATAACTCGCCCTCCGGCTGGTAATAAATGCCACTGGACTGGGGTTACCATATGCGCAGTTAGCTTTAAAGGGATAATTAGATTTTAGTTTACCGGACAAAATTAAAGCATATATTAAAGTAATATAGACCTCGTGTAAAGTATTAATAACGATGGCAGGAAAAAGCAGGCTGAAACTTAAAGAAGACACGGAAAAATCAAGGAGTTCCTATAATTAAAAATATTTTATTAATTAACATCGGCATTACTTAGTTAATAACGTATAATTGACCTGATATATGACATCTAAAAATAACAATTAAAATAAAAAAAGTATATGGTTTTTATATATATATATATATATATATATATATATATATATATATATATATATAGATATATATATATATATATATATATATATATATATATATATATATATATATATATATATATATTTTTAAGTAAGCAAGTTTCTAAGGTAACTTGGGAACCCTATTTGGGGTTTTTATGTGCGTGGTAGTTTCACCTATTACGATATCGAATACCATTTTCAAGAAATAATGCTGAATTGATATCCCTACTCATTTTGGGATTCAGATTTGTTAAGAACAATCTACCTTGTTATGAAATATATTAAATATTATCGAGAGCCCAACGTGGCGTAGTAGATTCGATTCCCAGTTAGGAGAATATATATTTAAATTACTTTCGTTTGCCCACCCTGGTAGACAGTTGCGTTGAGTTCCACTTCTCGATATGAAATTTCTCGAAAATTGGGCGGAATGTGGGAACAGGGTGTTTAACCTAACCTGCCCTTAAGCCTGCCCTTTTAAATATTATTGCCTCGAATAAAAAGCGAATTGACAACTATATACTCCTTACATTAATAGAACTTAAATCTCTATAGTAATACGTGAAGCAAAAACTTAGGAACTCTTTTTACGAAAATTGCGCGGACAGAGGAGTATGAAATTTGGCACACTTATAGTTTACGTGTGTGTGTGCGCGCAGAACGCTAATATTTTTCATTAATAATACTTAAAAAGTATATTAAATCAATAAACAAAACTTTACACACACTACCATAAGTTTAGCAATATAACTTTTGTATAAAGCGACATACACGTTGCTATGGCAACGCTTTATTTTACGCGTCAAATAAAAACTATACATAAAAAGTCTCTATACATAAAAAGTTTGCTATCAATTATAATGTCGTATCTTTTAGTTCATACGCTTTAGTTGAGGAAAGCTTCACATTTATAAAGTATGGAAAGACGACATGTTGCACGGTGAATGTTATTAAATAATAACTAACCAAATTTTATGAGAATTGACGTCCAAAACTATTGGTTAATTATTATATAACATTACTCGCGCCATTTTAGATATTCCCTTGAAATATTTTTCTAAAATATATCAATCAATCAAAAATCAATAAGTACTTTTTTTTTTCTAAATTTTTTATTAAAATTAAATTTAAATGCAAGTTTCAGTTCAGAAATTTAATCTTTTACTACTATGAACTATGTTTCATATAAATAAGAAATGCCCGAAAAGTTTTAAGATTTTAGGATGCCTAAAGAGATAAAAATAAGTTATTTCAATTGTTGTATTCTTATCCTTTAGTATTTCCTGTTTCTTTTTAAAATATATATACATATATGTATAAGATCCCCCGAGTGAAAATTGAACCCGCAACCACCGTAGGAGCAGTCACTCACCTCAAAATGCACCGTGATGGCATCAAGCTGTCGTATTTTACATTCAAAATCGATATTAACTCTGAGCGTTAAATAAGTTGTGCACAATTTAGTTAGTTTCAAGTAATCGTAGCCATATTTCACGAACTCCATTCCAACTTCCACCAAAGTTTAGATTTGTTTTATCTTTTAAGACAATTGCGATATTTTTAAATGTAACAGCTTTTATTGTTTATTTTCTTATTAAAGCCTAATTTTGAGCTTTCTGTCATTCTATTGTACAATGATTAGGACTCCACAAGGCTTCAAGTTTGATTGAAACGATGGACGATGGATGGATGGATGGATGGATGTATTCTAATATCAAATTTAAATCTCGATTTTAAGGAAAAGCATAATCGGCGAGAGCAGTTGGACGTAGTACATAAATTCAGTTAGAATGGAATAAAGTATTTATATAAAAAAAATATAAAATCAACTATACATGGATACAATGTTATATAGGAAAGCTTATTTATTATACTGTCCAATCATATTTATAGGATGTAAATGCGTACAATTGTGTTAACAATAAAATTGTAGCTTTAATATTGAAAAGAGCCGATAGTAGCTCTTTGTTTAATCGACGATCTGAAAGTG